>OY755206.1:38643579-39243579 GCA_963576765.1 Draba incana | reverse complement strand
AAAAACTTTCTCCGGTAAAGTCATGTACAACGGTCAGCCTTTCTCCGGTAACATCAAACGCAGAACAGGATTCGTTGCTCAGGACGATGTCCTCTACCCACACCTTACCGTTTGGGAAACTCTCTTTTTCACCGCACTTTTACGGTTACCTAGCACCTTGACCAGAGATGAGAAGGCTGAGCATGTAGACCGAGTAATTACTGAGCTAGGATTAACTCGGTGTACGAATAGTATGATTGGAGGACCGTTGTTTAGAGGAATATCGGGCGGGGAGAAAAAAAGAGTTAGTATTGGTCAAGAAATGTTGATTAATCCTAGCTTGCTTTTACTCGATGAACCGACTTCAGGTCTTGATTCGACTACTGCTCATCGTATCGTGACCACAATCAAACGGCTTGCTTCTGGAGGAAGAACAGTCGTTACCACGATTCATCAACCATCAAGCCGAATATACCATATGTTTGACAAAGTGGTATTGTTATCTGAAGGAAGTCCTATCTACTATGGCTCTGCATCTTCCGCTGTAGAATATTTCGGTTCTGTTGGATTCTCAACTTCCATGACCGTTAACCCGGCTGACCTTTTACTTGACCTTGCAAACGGTAAACCCTTTATGCCTTTCTCTTCAATCTTTTAGATTAAAACAACAACAAAAAAGAAGCCTTTTTCTTGACCAAAACTTTGGAAAACTGCAGGAATCCCACCTGATTCCCAAAAGGAGACCACGGAACAAGAACAGAAGACGGTAAAAGAAGCTCTTATTTCAGCTTATGAGAAGAATATTTCTATTAAACTGAAAGAAGAACTCTGTAATGCGGATTCCTGTAGCGTAGCGTACACCAAAGCTGCTGGTAATTTCCGCTTTTTGAAGTTATATTCTGTTTCTGATCTTCTACACATACTAATAAATCTGTTTCTTCAAATTAAGCAGCTAAAAATCTCAAGTCAGAACAATGGTGCACAAGTTGGTGGTACCAATTCACTGTATTGCTCCAAAGAGGTGTTCGAGAGAGGAGATTCGAATCTTTCAACAAGCTAAGGATTTTCCAAGTCATCAGTGTAGCTTTTCTTGGTGGCCTTTTATGGTGGCATACTCCAAAATCTCACATTCAAGACAGAGTAAGACTCTTCTTCTTGATACTAACGCACATTCTCACACAAGTGTTCTAACTTCTAACCATTATTCGATGTTTATTCTGAATGTAGACTGCTTTACTCTTCTTCTTCTCGGTCTTTTGGGGATTCTACCCGTTATACAACGCGGTTTTCACATTTCCCCAAGAGAAAAGAATGTTAATCAAAGAACGGTCTTCCGGAATGTACCGTCTTTCCTCCTATTTCATGGCGAGAAACGTCGGGGACCTGCCCTTGGAACTTGCTCTTCCAACTGCATTTGTGTTCATAATCTACTGGATGGGCGGACTTAAACCTGACGCAACAACGTTTATCCTCTCGCTACTAGTTGTTCTCTATTCCGTTCTCGTTGCTCAAGGTCTTGGTTTAGCCTTTGGCGCTCTGCTTATGAACATCAAGCAAGCCACAACATTAGCATCAGTTACTACACTCGTGTTTCTCATAGCCGGAGGGTATTACGTGCAGCATATACCTCCCTTCATTGTATGGCTCAAGTACTTAAGCTATAGTTACTACTGCTACAAGCTGCTTTTGGGTATTCAGTACACTGATGACGATGTCTACGAATGCTCAAACGGAGTTTGGTGCAGAGTTGGAGATTTCCCGGCGATTAAATCAATGGGACTGAACAATTTATGGGTCGATGTGTTCGTTATGGGAGTGATGTTAGTCGGTTATCGGCTCTTAGCTTACATGGCGCTGCATCGAGTGAAGTTGAGGTAAAAATGCAACAACTAAGTAACTCCAAGAAGCTCCAAAGAGTTTTTTCCTCCCTCACTGCAACCAACGAATAATATTAGTATTAGAAGAAGATTAAAAAATTTCGTCGAGTTTTGGTTAATTTTACTTGTATCCGAGATATATTATATATCCGACGACTTTCTTTTGTTTTTAGGCTAAATGATAAGTTTGAGAATAAAACAATGAGATTATGTATGAGATAAGAAGGGAAGCCAAAGTATATCCAAATTCCCATTTGCAAAAACAGTGAAATCGAAAGCGACTAAACTTTTGGGTCCACTCTTCCGTGGAAATGATTGTTGTAGGGTTCCTTAAAAAAACGTCCGGTCCATTCTTCGACATCTTACTAGTCACTACCTGCAAGTGCATTTTCAACTGGTGAAAGCGATGAGATAAGAATTTTAAAACAAGTTGTTTGATAATAAGGACTAATAATGACAGGACATAACCAAACACACCTGACCATAAAGATGCAAATGAATTATTAGTACCATCCATTAAAATTTACACTTTTTAACTGCATAATTATGTCAAACAATGCTAAAATAATGAGCTTTTGCTTTCACGCAAACACGACGAATAATTGAAAGAAGCTGTTATATTTCACATCGTTAGCTGCAAAAAATGATTACAGGAAAAAGAAGAAGTGGGGGATGCTACTACAGTGTGTGTGAAGAAGAAGAATTAAGTAAAAAAATCTTAGGAAAGATAAGCAAATCATTGGATGAAAAGGCCCACACAAGATATTCTAACGCAATAAAACGTGATTCACTTTAGTTTCTCGAAGTGGAAGGTGATGCAAGAAACAAAGACATCACAAGAGAAATCCATGTCACTCTCTACTTTGTAAAAGTTGTCATTTTCCATCACCAAGAAGAACCATCTTAAAACGTCATTTACTAACTCCGGCAGCTATCTCATACCTAAATACATCATCCTTGTTCTAGTGGTACACATACGAAAGCAAGCGATTATATGATCTAATCATCTTCTTTCCCATTATTATATACATAGTACACAAGTTGCCGTTTTTAGTGTACTAAATTACTACCTTATCAAGATAACATATGAACCAATTTTGTGAAACACATTGTCACTCACCATAACAATCTAGTGGTAATCTATGCTTATGCATTATAGAGAATATAAGTTTACATGATTATAATTTACACATTAGCTTACTAATAGTATAACAATATCCACAAAGATTACTCGAAGCGCATCAAATTTTAATACCTCGAATAGCTCGAGCAAGGACTTTGCACACACAAGACTAACATGTAACATTTCCAGTAACAAGAAGTTTAAAAGCTCCAATCTTTGACTAAGTAATGATGAAAACTCATATAACCATTCATAGAATTTGCATATATAGATTAGACCATCAATGTCATTATGTCAATACTCATCTCTATAAGGTACAAGTCCTTCTAGTTTCAGAGGCTTCAGAATTCAAAGAGCAACATCATAGACCCATTTAAGCAGAATTCCAAAAGGTCAAAACTTTCAAAAGCTTTAGCCATGAAATTACAAAAAAATCCTAAGCAAAACCATTCAAATCAAGAAATCGATTTCTTCTCAACTCTAACAATACAGAATCGTTGAATATCACAATACACCCAAATTTTAAAATTGTTACCATTTTGCACATTTCAAATTCAGGTGAAAAAAAATTGAGAGGAAGAAGAAGTTTCATACAAGCGATCGGAGACGAAGACTCTCTGCGGCGATGTTACAACGGTGCCGTTTTAGTCTTAAAAAACCAATTGTCTTAAATTGCAGATCAACCCTTGTATTTACCTTTCCTTCCGATAAAACAGCCTCCAAAATCCAAATTCTACATTTTATTAAAGCCCAATTAGGCCCAATAAAGAAGGCCCAAATCGATTCAGCTTCCTTCTTTAATAACAACAAGAGTGTCTTTCTCCGTCGTTCTTGGGTTTTAGAATTTTTCCGATTTGTTTCTCTGTACTCGAACCTTGTGAAGAAGCAATGTCGACGGTTTCTAGGGTTTTCGGAGCTTGTAGGGTACTGATGACGAAAGCAGCGACTACTCCGGCGGCTACCGGTGCTGGAACTGGTAGAGAAGGGAAAGGAATCATGAAGCTCGTTCGCGTCTCTCAGCCTCTCGCGAGTTTCTCCGGCGAAACCGAGCTCTCTCGTGCAACCGCCGTGAAGAAAGTCTGGGAATACGTGAAGCTTCACAATCTCCAGGTTAGGGTTCTTAACTCTACTCGATTTTCGTTACTGATTTTGGCGGATTTCTAGGTTTTTTGGTTTCTCTGTGAGATCTGTTTATCCTGTAAACGAAATCGCTTAAGCGTTTTTCGTAGTGAAAATCATTTGATTGTTGTGTAGAACGACGAATCCTGAATGAATGCATGTTCTCATGTGGTAGATATTGGTTTGAAGAATTTCTGGAATTTCTGGGTGAAACTGTTTGATTGTTGAAACTTTTTGAGTCTGAGAAATGTATATTGCCATGGAGCTTGAGTTCTTAGAAATGGTAGAACAATGTATTGGTTTTGAATGGTAGAACAATGTTTGTGTACTCATTGAAATTAGTCGTTTCTTGATCGAACTTTCTACTGCTTCATTTCGGTGTGATGTTGTTATTAGAATTGGTCTTGTTAACTGCAAATACAGAGAAACAATCTTATATTGCCATGGAGCTTGAGTTCCTGAGTCTTGATTCTTGAAGTTGTCTATTGCCATGGAGCTTGAGTTCTTTGTATTGGTTTTGAATGGTAGAACAATGTTTGTGTACTCACTGGAGATTCACAGAAATTGTAAATTTGTTGCAGCTCGAGTTCTGCTATTTGATTCAGTGTGATTTTGTTAGTTGAAATGGTCTTGCTAAATGCATAAACAGAGAAACAATCATGGCCACATTTGCATTTGCATTTGCATTTGATAAGCTTCTCTGTGTTTTGATCATTGATGATAGCTTATCGAACTTTTTGCTGCTTCGATTTGGTGGTTTCTTGTTAGTAGAATTGGTCTTGGTAAATGCAAAGACAGAGAAACAATCATGGCCACATTTGCTTTTGACTTGTTTTGACCATAAGCTTCTCTGTGTTTTGATCATTTGGGATAGCTTATTAAACCAGTTTGTTTCGTTTGTTCTTGCTTTTTAATTGTAGAATCCGGCGAACAAGAGGGAGATACATTGTGATGAGAAGTTGAAGACGATCTTCGACGGCAAAGACAAAGTCGGAATCACAGAGGTCATGAAGCTCTTGTCTCCACATTTCCCTAAAGCTGTTTGATTTCGGGAGAGGTTTCTTAGGTAGTAGTATCTAATCTAAGAAATGGGTTTGCTTTTATTTTGGTTCATTTTCGGATGTATATGAAGAAAAGAAAAAACTCCAGATCCGAATGAAGTTGGTATGTTAGCAAAAAGCAAAACTCTCTTTTGATGAAGAAGGTTATGTATTTTGACAATTTATCTTAATATCGTTTGATTTTGGAGACTAATGAAATATCTTATGTTGGTATTGATCTTTAAGTCTTTCCTTAGTCTATGTATCTCAATTATTGGGATATTTATCACTTGATGATCGATTCATAAAGCTTAAGGGTCTTCGATTTTGGGGAATAAAGTTTGAACAAGACCAAAGACCCGAATTACCAAACCAAAGACTCGAATTACAAAACATAGTTGTAACAGTAACTATATTGACCCTAAGTCATACGAAAATCACTACCAATGAATGAAGCACGTAGCTGGTAGGTGTAACCAGATTTAGCAATTTGTGATGAAAACACACATATGTTGTAGCAAAAAAAAATGAATAATTGAGTTTTATCATAGTTCACTGCATGTGACTAACTATGCGCAGTACACAAAGTGGTCATTATATGTCGGATGATGCTAGTGTCAACTCAGCTGAGTCATAAAGAGATCCATTACTTGTTGTGGCAAATTCTGCTTATAAATAGCCTTTGCTACGCGTTCATTCTAAGCACAAAACATATTATTAGCTTTTTTAAAAAATCAGTTCAATCTATTTATTCGTTTATATACGTTTTTTTATAAGAGAAAAAAATTTGTTTCCGAACAATCATATTATTAAGACAGTTGTTGCACAATCGTATTGATCAAACAAACAAGGTGTTGACAGAAGAATTTTAAACGGGGTTAGAAGATTTCATAAGATTTGCTAACCAGTAGAATATGAATCGTATTCTGTTTGTGTCGTACACATGTTAGCTTGCAAATCTTATAATTTTTTTCTAATCCCGCTTGGAATTTTTCTGTCACACATCTTGTTTTCCGATCAGTAATAAAAAAAATTGTGACTATCTTCTCTTTTGTCAAATTTGAGCTCCTTTTTTATTTATTTATAATTTTTAGTCACCTATCATCCAAAACTCGGAATTTGAAGGCTAGGCGCAGTCAAAATTCTTCATCGTGCAAATGAATTTACCTTGTGGTTGGATTTTGGTTATTGTATATTGCAAATGAATGGTCAAAATCTTCTTCACATGTTATATTAGTTTAAAGCTAACACGTAACGCAAGAATAACAATGCGTTGTTAAAACGAGCGTACATAATAAACGCGTCCATTTCGCTTTAAATCAATAGCCAAGAGCACTTTTCGCTACACACACCCATATATACAAATTTACGTGTATCTAACTCTATTATACTATTTACTTATTTTTTTCTAACCAATATCTTGTTTTATCAAAACTCTCTATCTACAACTTGATCATAAATCCAAGGTAAATCCAAATCTCTCATCATGAATTCCCTCAAATTATTCTTGAGTTTTTTTAATCTAATTTGATTTGTTTTTGAAATGTTAATTAATTTGGTAAATTAAAGAAATGGGAGACAAGCATCATGAACAAGACAAAGGATTCTTCTCGCATCATAATAATAACTATCCACCAGGCCATGGATATCCACCGGGTCAATATCCTCCGCCACCTCCCGGAGCTTATCCTCCGGCGCATGGTTATCCACCACAAGGCTATCCTCCGCCACCTCACGGTTATCCACCAGCGGCTTATCCACCTCTTCCGGGGGCTTATCCTCCCGCCGGTTATCCCGGTCCCTCCGGTGCTCACCGTCCAGGTATTGTAATGAAAAATTAGTTTACATATAGGTTTGTCCGATCGGAATTCTAGTTTGTGGTATGTAGGTTTTGGGTGGAGGATATTTCTATGTTCTTATTATTATTAGAAGAAAAATGTTTATAATTCTGGGTATGATTTTATTTACCATGGTATATAACTATATTGTGTTTGCGGGTCATTAAAATGATTAAACGATGTGAAATTTCAAGTATAAAGCGTAGTTAAAAGGAAAATTAATTGAAATTGAATGTTGGTCTAGTTTCACTAAAGAATTTTATTGATCGTATGAGTCCCAAACCAATTCTTTTAGGTGTATATAAATTCAAAATTTCAAGCTGTTTAATTAAATGAAAATAGAAAGATTAAACATATTTTTAAGGGTAAATGTTTTGTTTTTTCGTTTAAGTTTTCCTGACTTTTTGGTTAATTAATTAGTTTTTCAAATTAAAACGTGAACTTTTCAGTTTGGTTCGATGAACATTTCGGGTTTGTTATGCCAACCCCCAAGAACTAAGCCAACGTAAAATTTAATTTGAAAAACCATATATTGATTTCAATATGTTCTAATCTTTCCCGTTCAATTCAAGTACAATGAATGTAGGCTATGTAGCATTTGGTTCGGTCGAATATATATTTTGCGGCATGTTTGGTTTTTTCGTTTAGTTCAAGTAGAATGAGCGTATAGGCTATGTAGCATTTGGTTAGGTTTATGAATAATTTTTGGTTTAGTTTTGGCTCATTTCGGTTTTGGTCTGTTCACATACCAATTGTATATTCCTATGAATAGGAGGAGTTGGAGGATTGATAGCAGGAGCGGCAACAGCGGCCGCGGCAGCAATGGGAGGTCACCACATGGCGCACGGTGGTGGTTACGGCCACCATCATGGCGGCAAGTACAAAAGAGGATTTTTCGGCGGAGGAAAGTACAAGCGAGGCAAGCATAGTATGTTCGGAGGAGGGAAGTACAAGCGAGGCAAACACGGCATGTTCGGTGGCAAACGAGGCAAACACGGCATGTTCGGTGGCAAACGAGGCAAGCGTGGCATGTTTGGTCGAAGGAAATGGAAATGATCAATATCACTATCATTGTGTTTAACAACTTAATAAACATAACATATATATATATATATATATATATATATATATATATATATAAAAGTGTAATGTGTGTATTATTTGTGGTTTTAACATATGTATCTCTAACTCTTTGATTTGGTTTCCTTTTGTTTTTGTGAATAAACGTTGAAAATTGAGTTGTTGAAGCACATGCATTTTTTCATTGAGTTGCAAGTTTTGGTGTATAGTGAATCAATTTGATACACTTTCATATGGAGAATTCTTTTGTGGCTTTTTATTTAAAGAATTGAAATGGATATTAACTAGGAAAATATGTATTTTGAGGATAATAGGTGATTATCCATTGAAAAAAACACAATTAAAAAAATTATTTGAATTTTAAGAGAAGAGCGTACGTATCTAACAAGAAAATACTTTTCTTATTTTTATTTTCTGGTCAGAAGTTACAGGACAACGGATAATTCAAATATGGATATTAACTAGGAAAAATATGGATTTTGAGGATAATAGGTGATTATCCATTGAAAAAAATACAATAAAAAAATTATTGGAATTTTAAGAGAAGAGCGTCTGTATCTAACAAGAAAATACTTATCCAAGACATTTTTATTTTTATTTTCTGGTCAGAAGATAAAACTTATCTAAATCTAGAACTAGATAGCTTTTTTGTTATCCGAATTAGTTAGATTAACAAGGGGAAATTTGGGACCGGGTAAATTAATCGAGATTAGATTATCCTACGGCTGTAAAAAGATAAATTCTTATCTTTGTCGTGGAAGTAGAATATATAATACTACAATGTTCAAAATTAGACAAAGATAAGAGTTTTTTTAAATTGAAAAATTAATAAAATTAGACAAAAGAAAGAGAGAAGATGAGAAGAGGTTCTAATTTTAGAGATTATGGAAACTCTTAAAAACTCCATTTGACATGTGTTGGTACATAAATGGTTCAATTACTTTTAAAATTTAAATTTAATTAACTAATTAAATCATATTAAAAATATTAATATTTATATAGGGAAGATACCCAATTAATCATTTTCACCATTGAACATGGTCTTAGAATATTGTGGATTGATTGAAGTTATATATTTTGTACCAAAATGCTTTAAGCTCGGAAAAAATATAAGGAATATAACACTGATTTATTTTTTTTGGATAAAAATATAACACTAAAATTAAATAAATTATTGTATGAAAATTAACGGATAATTGAATCCGACTATATTGGGATAATGATTAATGAGTACAAAAATTATAGCTCAGTTCAACGTAATCTTACGTAAAGATTTTCTTTTACATCTATAAAATGCAATGTATTCTTCATATCTTTCTTCACTAAATCACAAAAAAAACTAAGTAGTACAATGGTTTCTCTTCGATTTCTTTTATCTTGTCTCTTACTAAGTACGTGTGCCTATGCCACAATCGTTTCTCATGATGGTCGAGCCATTACTATTGATGGTCATCGCCGAGTTCTCCTCTCTGGTTCCATCCATTACCCTAGAAGCACCCCTGAGGTATTTATACAAATCATATACCATGATCGTGTTCTTAATCGATAATTGTTGGTCTATAACTTTTTTTTTATATGTAACCTCTTTGTTATTTGGTACGTTTAGATGTGGCCGGATCTTATTAGAAAGGGTAAAGAAGGAGGCCTTGATTCGATCGAAACTTATGTTTTCTGGAATGCGCATGAGCCTACTCGTCGTCAATATGATTTTTCTGGAAATCTAGATCTTATTCGTTTTTTGAAAACCATTCAAGATGAAGGAATGTATGGAGTCCTTCGCATTGGACCATATGTTTGCGCTGAGTGGAACTACGGGTACTAAACTAAACTAGCTATATTTTACTACTTTTGCTCTAATTCTTGTTCTTAATATATATATGAAGTCATTTATTAGTTTTTATGTTTTACTGTTTGTTTATGGTCTATTTCAACAGAGGGTTCCCAGTGTGGCTACACAACATGCCCGGAATGGAATTCAGAACTACAAACCCCGCATTTATGGTAATCTAAACTCACTTCTGCTTTCGTATACTATTCAAGTTTTCTAAATAATCATATACGTCTAATTAAAATATTGGATCATTATTTATATACAGAATGAGATGCAAAACTTCACAACTATGATAGTAAACATGGTGAAAAAAGAGAAGCTATTTGCTTCACAAGGAGGTCCAATTATTCTTGCTCAGGTAATAAAATATTTAATTCTATGTTATCCACTTTATATATATTTGGTAACATAACATACATATTTCTTAACAAACTGAATATGATTATATTATTTTTCAGATTGAAAATGAGTATGGAAATGTGATTGGATCGTATGGAGAAGCTGGTAAGGGATATATTCAGTGGTGTGCAAACATGGCCCAATCTCTTGATGTTGGTGTTCCATGGATTATGTGTCAACAAGATGATGCTCCTCAGCCCATGGTATATTAGTTTATTTCTAATGAATACTTAACTTGATTATACATATAAGTGGACTAATTATTTTTAAATTGTTTGATTTGGTATAGTTGAACACATGCAATGGTTGGTATTGTGACAACTTTGAACCAAACAACCCCAACACTCCAAAAATGTGGACTGAGAATTGGACCGGATGGTAATTAGTTTTTTGTAACTACTATAAATAAATATTCTCTTATATTTGTCTTAAATGATTAATATATAATACATACATTTCTCTCTTATTTTTGTGTAGGTTTAAGAATTGGGGAAGCAAAGATCCTCACAGAACAACCGAAGATGTTGCATTTGCTGTTGCAAGATTTTACCAAAGAGGAGGAACATTCCAAAATTACTACATGGTAAAAGAAATTTCATTACTTAACTTCATGAATATGTATTCGATTAAGAGATTATGTTTTTAATTATAACTAATTATGATATTAATTTTTGTTTTTAGTACCAGGGAGGCACCAATTTTGATAGAACCGCGGGTGGTCCTTACATCACGACTACATATGATTACGATGCTCCTCTTGACGAATTTGGTAAAGATAAATTTACATTAAACATTTCAAATGATCTTATATAATGTGTAACTAATTTTTTAGTAACAATATGAAAAATTATTAGGTAATTTGAACCAGCCAAAGTATGGACATTTGAAGCAACTTCACGATGTTCTTCACTCTATGGAGAATACTCTCACCCATGGAAACATCTCCAACATGGATTTTGGAAACCTAGCCTCCGTAAGATTTTCCTTTCTTTGTTTTTTTAAAAAAGTCAATCTATATATAATGTTTACTAAATGATGAACTATATGTTATTATATAGGCAACAATTTACACAACAGATGAAGGATCAAGCTGCTTTTTTGGAAACGTTAATGAAACTTCAGATGCAATAATCAATTTCAATGGAACAACTTATGATGTTCCCGCTTGGTCAGTTAGCATTTTACCAGATTGTAAAACCGAAACTTACAATACCGCCAAGGTTTGTCATTTAACATTTTACATGCAAATTTAAAGCTATATAACCTTTATTCACTTGCCTTTGTGAGTTTTTGATTAACTGATATCATTTATCACATTCAAAGTTATAACCTTTATAGTCTATGCATTTGTCTTTGTTATTATTTTTTTTGGACCAAAACTTTTTTCTTTGTTGGGTTTTAAATGTACGTAAAAAGTATTCATGCATTTTTCGTTTTTGGGTTTATGTTCCACAAGATTTATCATTAGAGCATCATTATCACCGGTAAATAAGGGTAAATATAAAATTATTAAAACACACACTTTCTCTTCTTTTTACTCAACTTTATATCTTCTCTTTCATCATTTTACTCAACTTTTATTAATTTTATATTTAAACACTCTCTCTTCCTTTCAATAGGGGTAAATATATAAAACAAAATTAACAACTCTCTCTTCCTTTTATATTTACTCACACCCACTATATCCTCTTTTTTATTAATTTTATATTTCAATAACTCTACAAAAACACTCTATTTCTTCTTTTTATTCAAATTTTAATAATTTTATATTTTAACAACCCACTATATTTAGAGAAATACTTAGGTACACCCCTAGGGTGTATCTATGGGTCCACCCCCTTCCCCATCACCAATCATTTATCCACCTATTATCTAAAAAAATTAGAGTTAAAAAATAAATATATATATATATATATTAGGTTTGGGTTAACTAATCCCAAATTAGGGTATAATTTTGGAGTTTAGGGTTTAGGGTTTGAGGTTTTTAATTTATTTTGGGTTAACAAATCCCAAATTAGGGTATAGTTGTGGAGTTTAGGGTTTAGGGTTTGAGGTTTATAATTTATTTTGGGTTAACTATTCCCAAATTAGGATATAGTTTTGGAGTTTAGGGTTTAGGGTTTGGGGTTTATAATTTATTTTGGGTTAACTATTCCCAAATTAGGGTATAGTTTTGGAGTTTAGGGTTTAGGGTTTAGGGTTTGGGGTTTAAACCCTAAAATTCTAGTCTCAAATTAGGGTATAGTTTTGGAGTTTAAACCCTAAACTCCAAACTATACCCTAATTTGGGAATAGTTAACCAAAAATAAATTATAAACCCCAAACCCTAAACCCTAAACTCCAAAACTATACCCTAATTTGGGAATAGGTAACCCAAAATAAATTATAAACCCCAAACCCTAAACCCTAAACTCCAAAACTATACCCTAATTTGGGAATAGTTAACCCAAAATAAATTATAAACCCTAAACCTTAAACTCCAAAACTATTCCCTAATTTGGGAATAGTTAACCCAAAATAAATTATAAACCCCAAACCCTAAACCCTAAACTCCAAAATTATACCCTAATTTGGGAATAGTTAACCCAAAATAAATTATAAACCCCAAACCCTAAACTCCAAAACTATACCCTAATTTGGGAATAGTTAACCCAAAATAAATTATAAACCCCAAACCCTAAACCCTAAACTCCAAAACTATACCTTAATTTGGGATTAGTTAACCCAAAATAAATTAAAAACCTCAAACCCTAAACCCTAAACTCCAAAACTATACCCTAATTTGGGATTAGTTAACCCAAACCTAATATATATATATATTTATTTATTTTTTAACTCTAATTTTTTTAGATAATAGGTGGATAAATGATTGGTGATGGGGAGGGGGGTGGACCCATAGATACACCCTAGGGGTGTACCTAAGTATTTCTCCTATATTTAGCCCTATTTACTATCTATAACGATGCTCTTAGCTATTACATCTATGCATTTTCCTTAGTGGTTTTCTGTTTCAGTTTTTCAAATGCGAGAAGCTTGATGCATTTGTCTTTGTGGGTTTATTTTTTATATATTTTAATTTAGAAATTTCAACATTTGGCCGTCATGATTTTCTTTTTCTTCAGATTAACACTCAGACTTCAGTGATGATTAAGAAACCGAATGAAGCCGAGGACGAGCCTTCGACTCTAAAATGGTCATGGAGACCTGAGAACGTGGATAATGTTCTCTTGAAAGGAAAAGGAGAATCGACAATGAAACAATTGTTTGATCAAAAAGTTGTAGGTAACGATGAAAGCGATTATCTTTGGTACATGACAACGGTTAATCTCAAAGAACAAGATCCAGTTTGGGGCAAAAACATGTCTCTTCGTATCAATAGCACGGCCCATGTTCTACACGCTTTTGTCAATGGGGAACATATTGGTAAGTAAAACGATATAATTTGATTATAAACAACACTCTTTAGTCTTTACTTAACAAAATCATTTGGTTTGGTTTTTTATTTTAGGTAATTATCGCGCGGATAGTGGAAAGTTTCACTATGTTTACGAACAAGACGCGAAATTTAACCCTGGTGCTAATGTCATTACTCTCCTTAGCACAACCGTAGGCCTTCCGGTGAGTTAGTAATTTACAATGTTTTTTTTTCCATGTTAAAAAATATTTTTTAGGTCTAATCTTTAAGTAATTTTTTTATTTTTTATCCTAGAACTATGGTGCTTTCTTCGAAAGCATACCAACTGGAATCACTGGACCCGTTTTCATTATTGGAAGAAATGGTGATGAAACCGTAATCAAAGATTTGTCTACTCACAAATGGAGCTATAAAACCGGTTTAAGTGGGTTTACGAACGAACTTTTTAGTTCGGAATCACCCTCTAAATGGTCCGGTGAAAGTGTACCATTCAACCGAACCATGACTTGGTACAAGGTAAGTAGATAACTAACTAAAACACTTTTAGCTGCAATCATAAATTGTCTCATTTTAATTTTTGTGTATATTCATATTGTAGACAACTTTCAAGCCTCCTTTGGGAAATGAACCAGTTGTTGTAGATCTTTTAGGACTTGGGAAAGGTACGGCTTGGATCAATGGAAACAATATTGGACGTTATTGGCCAGCTTTTCTTGCAGGGGACAATGGTTGCTCTGCGGAATGTGACTATAGAGGAACTTACTACGCTGAAAAGTGTCAAACAAATTGTGGAGAACCTACTCAAAGATGGTAACCTTTTTTGAAATTTGTTTTGTTCCAAAATCAAATATATTGAATCGAATTTGTTCAACTTCAATTTTTTTTACTGTTTTGTATCTTTGAATCAGGTACCATGTTCCTCGTTCTTTCTTGAACTCAGAAGGAGACAACACACTGGTTTTGTTTGAAGAGGTTGGAGGAAACCCATCGCTTGTTAATTTCCAAACAGTTAGAGTGGGAAGTGTGTGCGCAAATGTCTATGAGAAGAACGTTCTTGAGCTTTCCTGCCATGGAAAACCCATTTCCGACATCAAATTTGCTTCCTTTGGTAATCCAGGAGGCAAGTGTGGATCCTTTGAGTCGGGAACTTGTGAAGCAAGCAACGATGCATCGTCTATTCTCATTGATGAATGTGTTGGAAAAGAGAAGTGTTCGATTAATGTCTCCGAAGAGAAGTTTGGAGCTCCGGAATGCGGTGGTGCTGCCAGGAGGCTCGCCGTTGAAGCTATTTGCTAGTTTCTATAAGGAGATTTTAGGGCTTTTCTAGATTTAGGGTGATTTTCTTCGTTTTTTTCTAGGTTAGGTAGATTTTAAGGCTTTTCTAGATTTAGGGTTTTTTCTAGATTTGTTTTTTCCTAAGGATTTAGGTGCTTTTGATCATAGGAACTATTTCCCATTATTAGTTCAAATGGGTGGGGATTTATTCAATAAAAGAACAACTTCTAATAATTGATTTGGTGGCTTTTTTATTTTCTTGTCTTGATGATTAATATTTGTGCATGATGATAAAATGTTCAAGTACAAATGAAATAAAAATAATAGTTCGAGTTAACAAAAGCTGTATTTGATTTGGGTTAAGTGTGAACTAGTGATTTCCCGGATCAGTAATATATTGATAACTTTATTTAATTTCATCATTAGAGTCTACCTTCGGCTAAATGAATTTATTCCCATTCTTTCGTCAACTTTTTTCAAGACTCTGTTGGCCTCCAATGGAAAATTCCAATGTTGTAGGCAAAATGATTAGTTAATGTCTTTGGACATGTTGCTAAGTAGATATCTTTCTTGGGGAATTTCTAAAAATAGGCCATATTGAAGTTGATTTTGTCCCAATAACCTTTTGCATATTTTGGTCATTTTTTACCCAAAATGCCCATACAGAAAATAAAAAATATTAAAAATAAAGGGTTTTAAATTTTTTTAAAAATCTGATAATTAAGAAAATATACATATTAGCCATATTCAAGTCTTAAAAAAATTTAAAACTTGAAAACAATGGTTAAAATTAATCATATTGTTTTTGTCTACGGCTTATAGAATTGACATTCTACGTCTACGAGCCAGTAGATGTTAAGTTCTACTAGATGATCTATGTTCTAAAGTCCGTAGAATGTGTTTTCTACTAGATGGTCTATGTTCTAAAGTTCGTAGAATACACATTCTACTGATCTTTATATCTTCTATCCATTTTAGAATATAAATTCTACACATGTGCCTTTCGTCTACCGGAATTTAGAACATGTGTTCTAAAAAATTAGTTTTAGATTCCCTAAATCTAGGAAGTGAATATTCTCTAATTAATTCAATTTACTTAAATAGTTATATTTATAATTAATGCAGTTTACTTAAATAGGCATATTTGAAATTACGCATTTATTGTATTTTTTTAATTAATTACATTGAAATTTTCTTCAATTAATTATTATGTTATTAATATTTAAAAACTAAAATAACTAAAAAATAACCTAAACTAGGTCGAAAATAAATGTAGGGTTTTATTTATTTATTTTGGGTTGTCCCCAATTAAAGAATATATTATAAAATTTATTTTATTTTTTATATTTAATAAAGAAAAAAAATTTCCATAATTTTTATTCCAAAAGCACTTTATGTTTTAAAAAATCAGAATTTCCTTTTCTAATTTTTATAATTTCCGAAATGATGTAAGCAAATATATAATAAATCAAAATTAAGGGTAATTTTGGGGTATTGAAAACATAAAACCTAATGGGGCAAAACTAAATTATTTAAAACCTATTGGGACAAAGACAAGTTTAATATGTCCTAATTTTCCAAATTTCCCAATAATAATAGATATTTTAGATGCCAAAGAAAGATGGGAAATTTGGAAAATTAAGACACTTTAAACTTGTCTTTGTCCTAATACACTTTAATTAATATGTTTTTGTTACATTAGGTTTTACATTTTTAAAAGTCCAAGATTACCCTTAATTTTGATTTTATATATATATGTAGAAATCATTTTGGAAATTATAAAAATCAAAATAAGGAAATTCTGTTTTTAAATGATTTAATGTTTTTGGAAAGAATTTTAATTATTGAAATTAATATAAGAAAATTTCGTTATTTCTTTTTATGAATACTAGGTAAAGGAACCGCATATATGCGGGTTTATGATAAAAAAAACATATTTTACAACCCGTGAAAAAATAACTACGAAAAATAAAAAAAATAAACTTAATCACTCATAAAATTAAACAAAATCGAAAATCTTGATTTATATCTAAATATAACATTTGATTTTTTATCTTGATTTTTTTTTATCTAATTTTATTTCCAATTAAATTTAATCACATCTTTTCAAATTTATTTTCTTACTATTCATGTTTGAAATATTTTAGTTTTTACTTTTTGGTTACTCTGTTTTTTTTCAAAATCTTGTTGAATTAGTTTCTCATAATCTTATTTGATTTTTTTAATTTTATAAATATTTGATATGACGATATTTATTCTATAAATAATAAAACAAAAAAATTGAGTTAATCTCTCAAACTAAAATAGATCTCACCTCTATCTCATCTATCAAATAAGAGTACTTCAATGTTACTTTTTCTTATATATGAACGCTAAAATAAAATTTGTAGAAGAGATTATCAAAGTTTATAATTATTTGGTGAAAAGATTGAGATAGCAATAAAGCTTATTATATAAAGACAAAATATAACACTCTAAGAAGATTTGGGTATTTAAACACCATATTTTTTACACGCGTATTAATTAATATTCTTATGAGAGAAAAAAACACAAAATCGAGTCGAAAACAAAATTTAAATGAATAAATCATGCTTATCAACTAATTTTTTTTAGTGAATTATTAACATTTTTTTCTGTTTCGCCTCCCTGTTTCGTATTTGAACTCCTTAGTACTGTATAAAAAAAACACAATCATTAAATTAGATCTATACCACTATGGCAACGTTACTTAAAACAATAAAACAGGATATACAAACATAGACGAATATAAACATGCCAAAACAAAGAGATCAAACCTTGGAATCACCTTTTTAAAGTCTTGCTTTGCCCCTACTCCTCCTCTGTTTCAATTTATTTATAGATAGAAAGCACAACCACTAAATTAGATATATAAACTATAAGATTATAATAAGAAAATATCAAACTAAACAAAAATAAGCATGCAAACAAAAAAGACATCCAAATATATAAAAGCGTAATCTTATGATCAATGTTTTTTTTTTTTTTTTTTGATAAAGTCTTATGATCAATATTATTAGAAAAAAGATTATGAGTTCTATAATAAACCTAAGGATCAATATTATTAACACCCAAATAGGCAAAAGCTCAACCACTAATTTTCAGAACCATTCTTCGCCATATATATGATAAACATAATAACACATGAATAAAAAAATAGTAAACCATGATTTATGCGTCCATAACGTCTACGACCAGTAACGGCAACGTTTGTTGGATATAACTCTTGGCATGAAGATACATATTGATTGGAGGTAATTCAAGAGAAATAATAAAGACCATGATGCCAAAGCCTATAAGTGAAGAAATTACGTTAAACAAATCAGATTAAAAAAACACACACACGATCACACATATCTTATATATAATAACAAACTCAAACAAATGAATATATTTTGAGGTTTTAGGAGATTATTTATAGTGTTTGTTTTTAGGATGTGTAACTTTTCGTTTGGGTTGCAATTTGTAAGGTTGTGTCTTTTTTAAAAAAAATTATAAAACCGTTTTTTCGGAAAAGAAGTGATTCTACAATTTTTTTTTGAAAATACACAATCTTATATTTCTAAATGACAAAAAATTTCATAATAACCATAAAGCGGTTGTTTCCCGAAAAAATGCCAATTAATTCAATATGTAAGTTTGAGCAAAATTGTAACTCACGAGATCGTGACATGTGTAAAATATCATTTAGATGATGACACATGCCAATTAATTAAATATGTAAGTTTTTCAATATCAAAATTGTTAATTACCCGAAGATCCAAAAAATTATAAATACGTTTATTTGAAAGGACACAACTCTTTGATTTTTTTTTTTTTGAGGATTGTTATTATTATTTACAACCCTTTATAACAACTACTAATTATATGAAGATACAACCATTTATAACAACTACTAATTATATGCGAAAAGATACAACCCTTCAAAATAACCATAAAACGGTTATTTTCGAAAAGATGCGACTCTATGAAAAGACACAACCCTTCAAAATAACCATAAAATTGTTATTTCCGAAAAGGTGCGACCCTACGAAATAGAAAAGACATATCCCTTCATGAATATTCGCAACCCAAATGAAAAGACACCAACGTACGATAAGTCGCAACCCAAATGAAAAGACACAAACCGTAAAACCAACCACTATAAATAAACAAAAAAACCAACCAAAAAAATATTCATTTGTTTGGGTTTGCTATTATATATAAGATATTAGTTTAAGTTATTAATTAGTTTTGTTTTTAAAATATATTAACATAACAACAATTTATTAAGAAAAAATAATTAATAGTTCTCATGGAATTTTAATTGTTAAATTTAAAATATTGATTTTTTAATTGAATATATTGAATATAATAAACAAAATTTATAATTTTATAAAATATTGTAATAATTAATTAGAGAATATATGGAATATAAGAAAATTTAAATATAGTTAATTAAGGAAAAAATATTATATATAATTACGTAATAATATTATCTTAATTAGTTTGAAATATAGCTATTTAAGTAAAGTGCATTAATTAGAGAATATTTACATCCTAGATTTAGGGAATCTTACACTAACTTTCTAGAACATATATTCTAAACTATGGTAGATGATACATATGTAGAACTTACATTCAGAACCGGTTAGAAGATATAAGGAATTGTAGAATACGTATTCTAAACTTGGTAGAACAAAGTGCAAGTAGCGGAAAACATATTCTACGGGTTTTAGAACACATAGTATCTAGTAGAACTAAACATCTACCGATCCGTAGACGTATAATGTGAATTCTGCAAGCATTAGATGGAAATAATATCATTAATTTTAATCATTGTATTAAAGTTTGAAAAATATTTGAACACATGAACATGACTAATATTTATGTTCTCTTAATTATCAGATTTTTAAAAAAATTAAAAATCCATTATTTTTGAATATTTTTGTTTTCTCTATGGATATTTTAGGTAAAAATTGGCCAAAATATAAGAAAGAATATTGGGACAAAGTCAAATTCAATGTGGCCTAGTTTTCCAAATTCCCCTTTCTAGATTTAGGGTTTTTTCTTTAGGTGCTTTTGATCATAGGAACTATTTCCCATTATTAGTTCAAATGGGTGGGGATTTATTCAATAAAAGAACAACTTCTAATAATTGATTTGGTGGCTTTTTTATTTTCTTGTCTTGATGATTAATATTTGTGCATGATGATAAAATGTTCAAGTACAAATGAAATAAAAATAATAGTTCGAGTTAACAAAAGCTGTATTTGATTTGGGTTAAGTGTGAACTAGTGATTTCCCGGATCAGTAATATATTGATAACTTTATTTAATTTCATCATTAGAGCATCCTTATTGGTAACACGATGATGTCTAAATGTGGTGTTTTTATAATATAAAATTATTAAAATGGTTGTAAAAAGAAGAAAGAGAATGTTTTTGTAGGGTATATTGAAATATATAATTAATAAAATTTGAGTAAAGAGAGTAGAGAGTGTTTAAAAGGAAGAAAGAGTTTTTAAAATTAGATTTTTTGGAGAGTGTTTAAATATAAAATTAATAAAAGTTGAGTAAAAGAATGAAAGAGAAGGTATAAAATTAAGTAAAAGAAAGAGAGAATGTATGTTTTAATAATTTTATATGGCCTTAAGACATTATCGTGTGTGCAATACCGATGCCCTTAGAGTCTACCTTCGGCTAAATGAATTTATTCCCATTCTTTCGTCAACTTTTTTCAAGACTCTGTTGGCCTCCAATGGAAAATTCCAATGTTGTAGGCGCGCAAAATGATTAGTTCATGTCTTTGGACATGTTGCTTAAGTAGATATCTCTCTTTGGCATCTAAAATATCTATTATTATTTGAAAAAGAAAAGAAAATTAAATACCTCTAAGAAATCAAAGATGATACAAATGCTGTACTATAGACACAACAAGACAAACTCAAAACCAAAGTCCATAAAACCATTTCACTGATGACTCCAAAATTAAAAATGAAACCAAAAATAAAATCTCGAAGCTGGTCTCACCTCGATCTCTCTTTGTGTTTTTTTTTGTAAACTGAAAGTTCCTATTGAGAAAGAAACGTAGATACAACAAAAAAGCTGTTCTTGAATCGGAAACATACTAATCTCACAAACCGGGATGTGACCTTCTGATGGATCTTTACGTGTGGAGTTTAAGGTTCGTGGTATTGCCAGCAAAAGAGAATTTCAAACCATATAGCATCTCCCTTATATCGGCCATTTGAATTCTTTCGACTCGTGTTCTGATTCTAGTCTTCATTTAGTTCGTGGCAAAGTGTGTATCCTCGTCTTTGAAAGTCCTATTTCGGCCAATTTATGCTTGTATTTTTTAACATTTAGCTTAGTTTTTTCCATATTCGGTTGTTTATATGCTTCTCTCTTTTGAGCGTTCGGCTCTGGGGATGTTTCATAGTCCGCCGGCTTTTGGCTTCGAGAACATCTAGGTGTATGTCGCTTTATGGTGTAGGACTTATGTATCTCATTTTCGATAACTTTATCAATAACATCAAATAGCCTAAAAAAATTCCGAAATTTGTGACAAGTGTAGTTATGATTTATGGTTTTCAACTTGAGTTCCAAATAAAATTTAGTTTGGTCTTTGATTTGGAGTTATGGGCCTTCGTCCAATTCCTAAGAAAATTTTTTGTCGTTTAAGAACAAAAGAGTGGGGGCAAAGAATAATATATATCAACGGGGGCATAATTTAAAAGCCTTAATCAATTACTTGTATAACGTGCATCCATACATGGATGAGCGGCATGACCCATGTTATCAATTTGTAAGTGTAAGTCTTTGGTCGTCCTATGATATAAAATTGGAAAGTGGTTCAATCATAGACAATCCACCACGTTATCTGTCCTAAATTTTGGGTTCTAGTATTATAATCAACGTGAGTTGTGTAAAACAAACTTTATGCAATAGTTAAGTACTAAAAAAATACTACTAGTGAATATAGTTAATGAAGGGACGTTGAGATCCATCCCCTCCTGATACAAATTAAAGACCATTGACTAATCACATAGCTTTTCATTAATGTAGGCACGTCGTGATCCTGACTAATCTTAATTACATAATTTATTATATATATAAAAATGACTAATTAAATAAACTGGTCAGTATTATAAAAAAATAAAAATAAATTAGTAGTAAATTAAGAGAAAGAGATATAAGAAAAGGAGACTAGAAGAGTTTGGTATTCTAAAACCACAAATTCCTTCTTCCCCAAAATTTACAACAAAATGGATGTCGTCACTCTGATCCTGTTCATCCTCACTTTCTTTCCCCTCTAGACAACCCTCCTCCATCGAAATGCTCTTGGTGCGGATCAGATAACTGCCCATTCAAAGGTGGTAACTCCCATTATTATTGTGATGTCTGCGAGGTTGTGTTACACGGCGGTTGTAACAAATTATTGCCAAGATTTAGACACCCTTATCACCTCCACCACTTTGTCAATTTGACATGTCGATTTTCCGAAACTGAAACCCAATCAATTAACAATATACATGAAGTCGATGAAGCCTTCATGAAGTTGAAGGATCAGAATTTTGTTTTTGAATCCAACAACGCTTGTGATTGGTGTGGAAAAGAGCTCGGGGCCTCGTTTTACCGTTGTCTTGTTTGTGGTTTCAGTCTAGACGTTGATTGCATAGAAAAAGATCCTCCTTTTACTATCACAAACCCAAAGAGCCATCAGCATCCCCTCAACTTATTTCCTAGAGCACTCTCAGTACCTTGCAGTGCTTGTGGTTTGAGGGACAATAAAGAAGAGCCAAGTTATGTCTGTCTGCCATGCAACTATGTCGTCCATAGAAGTTGCATCGATCTACCAGGCGTCATAAAGCTAACACGTCATCCACACCGCCTCTCTTACACTCCCTGCCTTCCTCCACCAGCAAAACGATCATGTGGAGTTTGTCAAAGAAATATTGACGTCATGCTTGGGATGTATTCCTGTAACAAGGGTTGCTCCTACGCAGTTCACTCAAAGTGTGCAACCCATAAAGATATATGGGATGGAATAGATCTTGAAGGAGTACCTGAGGAACCTATTGAAGATATTGCGCCGTTTGAAGAAGTCGGTTATAATTTAATCAAGCATTTCAGTCATGAACATAACCTTATATTCGATGAGGATGGGGTTGATCATGACGCCAACAAAGAATGTCAAGCATGCTGCAGATCTATTGATTATGCTGGCTTCTACAGCTGCGCCATCTTGCAGTGCGATTTCTTTCTTCATATAGCATGTGCTAATTTTCCTAAAAAGAAAGAGCATCCAGTTCATAAACACCCTCTTACTCTACAACAACCATCTGGAGTAAGCGACAGTGGTTACCGTTGCTTTGGTTGTGGAAGAGGGTGCACTGGCTTCAAGTACATATGCTTGAACAACTCTTGCAACGGAAACTTTAAAATAGATGTTGGATGTGCTTCGATTTGTGAACCTTTCAAACATAAAGTTCATCCGCATCCCCTATTTCTCTTTTCCGGCAGAGATAGTTCATCTATGTGTGGGATTTGCGGTAGAGAAGGTGACAATATTTTCAATTTACAGTGTAATGATTGCGAATTTACTATGTGTTTTAGGTGTGCCACTATACCTGTTGTGATACGTTACAAGCACGATGAGCATTTCCTCACTCTTTGTGGTGGTGAAGATCATAGTGATTCATATTGGTGCGAGAGATGTGAGAGCCAAATCGATACAAAAAAATGGTTTTACACTTGCGATGAATGTTGCACCACTCTCCACGTTGATTGTGTATTTAGTGAATCAAGTTATGTCAAGATTGGTTGGAGCTTGGCACAAGCAAATGGTGATGAGATGACATTTGCTTCCAACAACGGTAACTCTCGACCAGTCTGCAGTAAATGTGCTAAATATTGCGCCGATCGTGGATTTTTCAAAACAAAAGATTTTTATTTATGTTCTCTCGTACGTTGCAAATAAATTTCTTTCTGCTAAACTTTAAACTAAATTGAATAATATTCCGTGTGGCTAAGATTTCTCTTTTGCAAGGCCTTTTCCAATCAATACGAAAACTTTATATCCTTTCATACTTCTTTCCTTGTACTTGTACAACAAGATTTGATTTGTCACTCATAGTAGTTTTGATGTAGTATATCGATATGTCCATTGTACGTTAACATGTTTAGAATATATTACAATTTGTAATTTTGTATAGTATGTAAATTGATGATACCAAGAACTTGGAAGGAAGTATCCCGGATACATTCTATGCCAGTTCTTCACTGCGCAGACTTGAGATTGGCTACAATCAACTAATTGGGAAGCTTCCAAAGTCTCTTCTTAATTGTTCTTCTCCTAGAGCTTTTAAGTGTTGAGCACAATAAAATCAAAGACACATATCCTTTTTGGTCCGAGGCTTTGCTGAATATTAAAAAGTCCTTATCCTTTGTTCAAACAAGTTCTATGGTTCTATCTCTCCTCTTCATCAAGGTGCTCTGAAGAGAAGAACAAGTGTTGAGCTGGAAAGGAGTGGCAATAGGGTATGGGATTGGAGTGTTGTTTGGGTTGACATTAGCACAAGTCATTGCTTCATAGTGGCTTGCCAAGATAATTTGTATGAATAAGCGTTAAAACTGTTAGTATCATTGTTACGTTTTTGAGTTTGAAACTAAGATTCGTAGTAAATATGTGTCATGGATTCTTATTGCTTCAAAATAAAAAGATCTCTACTAGTATTGGTCACATATAAGAGATTCTAGTGCAAGGTTATACATCTATTGCTTAGAGCTTGCTTTGTCAGCCACTTTAACATCTTAAAGGATGAGAATACCACTCGAAGCTGCTGCCTAGTAGATATCTTTCTTTTGCAATACCTCTAAGAAACAACAAGGCAAACTCAAAACCAATGTCCATAAACCATTTCACTGATGACTCCAAACTTAAAAATGAAACCAAAAATAAAATCTCGACGTTGGACTTACCTCTCTCTTTGTGTTTTTTGTAAACTGAGTTCCTATTGAGAAAGAAACTTAGATACAACAAAAATAAAGCTGTTCTTGAATCGGAAACATACTAATCTCACAAACCCGGTCGTGTCTTTCGATCTGCGGATACATTACCAATATGGCAATATGTAGCGATGATGATGATGCTGAATGGTTCGTTTAGCCGAGGAGATCTTTGAACAGTGTAGGGTTCTGACTTGTTGGATTCACACCCATTTGTCTAACAAGAGCGTCTTTCTCGAGAGCTTCCTTCGAGTTTGGTCCTTTTGAGGTTTGAGATTGATACGTGCGCGAGTTTCCTTTAGAGCTATCAGACAGTTCGGATAAGAGAGAGTCAACGCTTGTTGTGGTTGTGATCACGGGTGCTGCATCTGAGTATAATCCCATCACATCGTTTGAGCCACCACCGTCTTGGCTCGAAGAAGAATCAAGAAGCCCTTCCAACTCTTTAAAAGGATCCATCGTTGTAACGGTTGTAGCAGTTGGTTCGCCTAAGTCGAGCAAGTCTGGTGGCGGTTGAACAGGGGTTGGATGGTCCAACGGAATGCTTGCGGTTCTGTTAGATGTTCCTCTTGCGGGTTTGTGACCACCAGAGGATGATTTTCTGTCAGTTCTTGACGATGATGATCTTCATCAGTGCAGAAACAGCATAACCCTTCAAAGAGAGCAGAAAACCATTACCATCTTTCAGGCAGTAGATATACATTTTGCACGGGAATAGATTTTGCGGTAAGTAGTATTACCGTGACTCTCATGTACATAGAATAGAAAATAATCCTGATCAGACATCTATGGGATAATAACTATTTGGATTATACATTTTAGGTAGATGAGTTTGAATCCAATGGGTTAGTCATATTTACATGAAATTCAGTCTCTACCATTTCTTCCTAAGAAGACTGACAAGAGTGGAGATCTAAAAGAGAAGTCTAAGTGTTACAAGATGCTATAGCATAAACAATATATAATGGCTCAGACACCTAAGCAGGCAAAGGTTTCTTGAATGCTGAGGAGATGCCTTAACAGTTTCGTCGCTTGAGTATGCATCTGCCACATCGCACAACTTCCCACTAATATAGGATGCAGAATACTTCCCGTCAGCTGTGCCGTATTCTCCCAAGACCCAAGAAATGACCTGGAGAATGAAATACAAAAGTAAGCAGCATAGATTCCATATGACTAAAACATGGTACGTGGAGAAGTCGGGAAATAAAATCTACCTGAAGAAACAGGGATGGAAGCTTTGGCTCGCTAATAAGCTTCAAATACGATTCCACCTGCATCAAGAAAAGTACACTCTTAAGCAAATTACAGAAACACACTATGTAAAGTGTAAATAAACGAAACAGAACCAGGAAGTAAGAAAGATGATTAGTGTTACTCAATCCTAATCTTAAGATTGCAATTTCTGATATCAACTCATTTCTCTGTTAAAAAAGGAGTCCATATGTAACCAAAACTAGAACTACCAATCTCATTCCACTCAAAAGCAGAACAAAAACAAATGGAATGTGTAAGTGCGAGTGAGGTAACTAAGTGCGGTAAAATAAATAAGACAAAAGAATTTTTTGACGAGGTTCGTTTCCTACTCCCCGGGACCACGTCCAGATTCAAATCCACTAGAAAAAGAAAGCAAATACAACTTATTCGCAAACGCGTAAACCAAGTACACTTCTTAATTTACCGATCTGTTCAATAACATGGATTCTTCAGGATAACCCAACCCTGAGCTAAACTCCTCTTGAGCCTAGACTTGTGTTTTGTGGAAGCTCCACACACCACCAGCAACTGTCGGCAACAGCACGCAGCCAAACGTCTTGTATCAGCAAGACACAACACCAACGAACACTTGATAACTCAAGCAACACGAACTGTACCAGCAACAACAACAACGAACTGGAACAGCACCAAACTCCAACAGCAACAACACCACGAAGTGCAACAGCAACAAACCACGAACAACACCACGAAGTGCAACAGTAACAGCAGCAGCACCACGATCACAGACTGCAACACACCAAACTGGTATAGCACCAGCAACAACACACAACCGAAGATGCCTTCTTCTCTCAATCAACTTTTCTGTATTTTTCTCTTCTAAAAAGCACAAGAACCCTAGCCACGTTCCTCTCTCTATATATATGAATAGAACATTGATTAACTTCCTTATGTGGATAATGACAAGATTCCTTATTCTTTTCTTCAATATATTCTTCAATATATATCAACACTCTCTCCAAGTAAATATCTTCTCCTTATGCAGCCCAATCCACGTCATTATCAAAGCTCATCTTCATCAAAGTTCTTCCAAATTCGTTCAACATCTCCTGTACTACTCTATGTACTACGTCAGACTGGTACAGTACAAAAACACCTCTTCAGAATGAACAACATACAACTGATAATCTAAGCTTGCTGTCTGCATCATCATCGTCCTCTCCAAATCCTTCAGCAATTAAACGCATCAGATTATGAGCCACCTTAATATTTACCAGATCTCCCGCATGCTCGAAGACTTTATTCATGGTTTGCAGTATGGACACATTCTAAATTTTGTAAACCGAAACGAGAGAACTATAAGTACACAATGTACAGAGGAGTTTGGCTTGTTACCTGGATGAACCATTGATTACTTGGAGCAAATTGTTCAGCCAACTCAACACAGCGAGATGCTATCTCAGTTTTGTAATGATTGTCATTGATACTGATCATGTAATCAATCATTCGGTCAACAATCACTTCCACGTTAGAGGACTTGGTCATTTTGTACAACAATTCAAATGTCTTCCTCTTCAGCGTATCATCTGGATCCTGTTCGAAAGTAGCAGTGAAATGAACACCAAGCAACAAAACAAACAATGTGCTCACGTGAAAAAACAACTTAAAAAGTTTCATTTGTGACTGCTCACCTCCAAACAATCAATCACAGCAAGTTGGTGCTGCTCAGCAATGTCTGGACTTATTTTTATCAATCGACCAAGACCATCAATCCCCATGTACTTCAGATTGTGACTATCACTCTGCAAATAGTTAACCCTGGATTTAGATACAATCATAAGGTGAACAACAAGAGAAATCAACATACATGTCAGAAAGACAAACCTTCAAAAACTTGGAGATAGCATCAGCAGCAGCTTCTAACAGCTTGGGACTTGGAGTTATACAAGAAATACAGCGAATACACTCATAAAGTATCGCATTTCCAATATTCGTAGAGGAATCACACTTTCTGAACAAATCTCCAAGCACCATGTACATGATTTCACTAGCACTCTTATCACCACCACCCAACAACGCCATTATCTTCAACAACTTGATCTAAAACAACATTTTTAACAAAAGATCTATCACCAAATGTAAAAAGCTGAGATTTTTAAACCGAAAACAAAAGCGAAGACACTTATAACACCGAACCTGGGTAAAATGTGCAGGCATTTGATGATAACCTTTTGCTAAGGATTCTACCAGCGGAAGCTCTCAAAACAATGTGTAAGTGGAAAACTTGATTCGCATGAACTTAACTTGTAATTGTTTTTTAGATTTCTTACCAACTTTCTTGATTGAAGTAGTTCTATAAGTTCCAAGGAGCTTAACATTTTGGTACATGTATTGTTATATAGGTCTTAACATTTTTCTTACTTTTGTTGTGGATTTGTCAACAAAATATACTAATTGAGCAAAGCTTAGCGAGCACGGGAAACACCAACGTAAGAGCCTCAAAGATATCTTCAAAAAGTGTGAGAATGTGGGTTTCAGTACTTGGGCTTGTCTAAAACCATGGAGAATTCAAGTTGGGCCAAACTTGAACAAAGCCCAATATCAAAGAGACAAAAGGAAAGTTACGTATTCTAGTACATGTCGGTGAAGACATTGTTACTTAAGGAACAAGGAGTTGAAGAGGAAGCCCTAACACAACATACAAAGAGCCGCAAGGGAGAGAGAGGTCCGTAGAGAAGAAACCTAGGGTAAAAGACTAGTTAAAGTTATGTCTATAGGAGAGAAAGTTATGTCTATAAGAGAGAGAGTTTCTTTGATCTTTCTTCCTTTATGTTGTGTCCTCTTTGTCTTGTCATCAGAAACACAAAGAAAACGCTTAGAGCGGCGTTTATGTAATCCCTTTGCTTGATAGTGAAAGTTGAGGGGCAAGAGATCCCCTCCCCAGAGGTACCGATAAAGGAACTGGGTGAACAACTGTGATTGTGTTCTTATTGTTTTTTGCTAAGTTAATAGGATCTATATAGGTCAAAATCCTAACAAGTGGTATCAGAGCAATCCAGGTTTGATTGCGGGCGCAAGAGAGATCACGAAGTCTAAACAGATTTGGGGAGAAGAAAAGAGCGATGTACCTGTTTATTCTTCAAGGTGGAGTGCATATCAATTGTCTCCAAGGGTGATCATCTTCTTGCTTATATCTCCTGTTGCAAAGGTTAAATAAAGACAGATAGAAAAGAAGGAAGAACACAGTAGACACAAAGCATCATTCCAAAGATTCAAATCAAGACTTTAAAGTTTTCCGCTGCGAAATCACAAGGTTATTGTGATGTTCTTTATTGAAGTTTGTAGATACTCAAGGCTGCTTATAGAATCAAGATCTTGGAAGAATACATGAATGAAGACTGATTTTTAAAAACAATGGAAAAGTCTGGTTGTTCAAAGGTTATTCAGTGGGCTAACATAACAGCTACAAGGACTTATAGATCCATGGTTGCCTTAGGAATGGGATATATGAGTACAAGGGGTTGTTTAAACATCATGTTAAGGTCTGAGATGCAACTCGGAGGTTATAGCAGGAAAGTATGAAGTTGAAAGAAGGAATCTGCTTGAAGCAAAGTATGTTGAGAACTCTAGAAAGTTCAGGAATGGTATGATTTGAGAAAGTCTTGGATGATCTGGTGTGGTGATCAAGCATTGTGGATGAATCCAAAGGAGATTTTGGATTAAAGTAACATCATTTGTTGTAGATGGTAAAGAGCATTGAAGTGCTGTCACAGATAGTTTTCTGTGTGAACAACAGATGGAGTGTTTCAGGTTGAAAGATGAAATGAGACTGGGAGATTCATCATAGTCATCAGGTGTGGGAACTAAAGTTGAGTTTCTAATGGTATCTTGCAGATTTTCAAGCATAAGGGAAGCTTCTGATGGCATAAAGAAGAGTAAAAGAGCATAGCATAGAAGCCTACATGCTCTATGTGGAGAAATTCTCAAGGTTGCCTCGCAATGGACCATGCTAGGGAATTGTATCGAAAGTCTTTCTACCAATGATGGTTAGACGGCGTGTCCTATTTGAGTTTTAAACAGCGGTACAAGATGGGTGCATGGTGTCTTTGCTGGAGGAGAGATATGTATTCTCCAAAAGTTAGATAGTCAGAAAGGTTAAAAGAGAAGCAAGATTGCTGAAACATGGAGAGTTGGACATGGGCTCGGAAAGCCCACAAATGGTTCTGCAAGTGGCTAAGAATGACGGACTCAAATGGAGGAGGCTGATAATGAAATCAGTATTTAGAAATCAAGTAACAAGAAAAAAAGTTTCTAGTTCTTATGGCTCAAGTTAACGAGTTAAAGAAAGAGGGTAATGAAGGGGTTATGTTGATTTCTTCGAAGGAGAACTATGAGAAAAATGCAGGTTATGCAGGTGTCTCAGTATTATATACTTCAAGAAGGATTCAAGTAAGGGGGAATGCAGAGAATACATAAATGCAGGTGGAGTTTTGCATTTGGAGATAACAACTAGTGAAACTAAGTTGTGGAAGGCTGCATCAAAGAAAGGAAAGCTTCTCAGGAAAAACAATTGCAAAGGAACAAGAGAAGCTCAGGGTGTTCTAGAATCAGAAGACATCCAAGGAAGGATGATGAATGTAGAGCTAAAAAAGCTGCATAGAGTATGGAACAAGTAAGGTTATACTTGGTTTCTTTTCGTATCACAAGAAGAAAATGGTTAAGAGGAAAAGAAAAGTGTAACTCACGTGGGGAAGCATCAGTATCAAAGCCATGGTTATAGGATATTGATGAAATTAGAAGGCGTTCTAATAGGGATTATTGTGATGTAGATGTGTCAGTAAATTACCAATACATGAGACAAGTATTGAGGAGGAATTGGTTTTACAGCAAGAAAGGTTATCACAAGCTCAAGATGTGATAGAATGTGGCTGTGGAAGGAAGTCTCAAGAACATCATTGGATCAGTTGGTGTGAGACAAGCTAAAAAGGAAACCTAACAGTAAAGGATAAGATTGTTAGTGAAGGTCTGTTTAAACAGGAAGCTTGGGTCATGGTTTGTGTCGAAAGTCTGTCTAGCTCGTTTGATAGTTTGATGGCGTGTTCTGTTAGGGATAAGAGCGGTATAAAAAGAAGTCCAAAGCGGTGTGATTTAAGCAGAAGGTTGGATCGGGACTGTTTCAAGTTGAAACATGTATGATTTAAGGGTCAATTGCATTTGATTTAAGGAAAGTTTGATTCTAAGATACGTGCACATGGAAGAGAATCGAAAGGATATTAGAGAGAATCAAATAGCATAACAATAGTCATGGAGAAGCCTATGTGATTGGTTGTTTTGCATGATAATCAAAGCAACTACAAGGCATAAGGGAAAAGTGATTCTGGTTTTGTAATTGATTCGAAAGGAAAGGGCTAAAGTTTTGAACTCAGTGCAGGAGTTTATTATAGAGCCAAGCTTGGTGAAGAAAATTGCAAAGGTAAAGATTTTACTAAAGCTACCAGAAGTACAAGAGAAGTTTTATAGCTACTCGAGAGCAGCTCACAGAAAGAGAATCGAGAGAGATAAATTACCTGTGATAAAGGTGTAGCAGAATCGATGGTTATCAGCTCAAGGTGGAGTTGTGGAAGAAAAAGAGGAAACCGAGTTAGAGTCTCGTCGTGTGTCTTGCAAGAATATATGAGACAGAGCAAGAGAAGATAAGTCAGGTCTTGATGAGTTTACCTGGAGTTATCGGAACAGTGGAGAAGACGTCATGTTTCGTCGAAGAAGGTGGAAATTCAAGAAAAATGGTGTCGGAGGAAGACACTGGAAGATGCGTGGTTTAATCGGAAATCGCATCTAACGCTATCAAGGAAAAAGCAAAGGGGATCAGAGATTCGGTGAAAGCTCGGGTATTTGAAGAAATAAAGATACAAGCTCTAAATGATTTCAGAGAGAAGACGCTGAAAGAAGAATCGCCAGTTTGCCGGAGATGAAGATCTCGCCGAAAGTTGCAGAGATGTTCACCGAAGAAGCTTCATGTTATACTTTCTGGGCCATCTTGAATGACAAGAAGAAGATTCGAGAGCTCCACAAGGGATGGCGACAGAGGAGTCGCCGATTGGTGGAAGTGATATAACCGGAAGGAGTATAGCCGTGGACCGTCGACAACATCGGAGAGAAGAAGCGTCGGTACTGAATCCCAAGGTGGAGATTGTGAGAATGTGGGTTTCAGTACTTGGACTTGTCTAAAACCATGGAGAATTCAAGTTGGGCCAAACTTAAACAAAGCCCAATATCAAAGAGAAAAGGAAAGTTACGTTTTCTAGTACATGTCGGTGAAGGCATTGTTACTTAAGGAACAAGGAGTTGAAGAGGAAGCCCTAACACAACATACAAAGAGCCGCAAGGGAGAGAGAGGTCCGTAGAGAAGAAACCTAGGGTAAAAGACTAGTTAAAGTTATGTCTATAAGAGAGAGAGTTTCTTTGATCTTTCTTCCTTTATGTTGTGTCCTCTTTGTCTTGTCATCTGAAACACAAAGAGAACGCTTAGAGCGGCGTTTATGTAATCCCTTTGCTTTATAGTGAAAGTTGAGGGGCAAGAGATCCCCTCCCCAGAGGTACCGATAAGATATAGTTAATAGGATCTATATAGGTCAAAATCCTAACAAAAAGTTGGAAAGTGAGTTGCTTCCAGTGGTTATTGACTAATCTTAATTACATAATTTATTATATATATAAAAATGACTAATTACATAAACTGGTCAGTTCTATAAAAAAAAAAAAAATATATATATATATAGTAGATTAAGAGAAAGAGATATAAGAAAAGGAGACTAGAAGAGTTGTTTGGCTTTTGGCTTCGAGAACATCTAGCTGTACGTCGCTTTATGGTGTAGGACTTATGTATCTTATTTTCGATAACTTTTTTTTTTTTCGTCGATCATATTTTCGATAACTTTATCAATAACATCAAATGGCCTAAAACAAAGTTTCGAAATTTGTGACAAGTGTAGTTATGATTTATGGTTTTCAACTTGAGTTTCAAATAAAATTTAGTTTGGTCTTTGATTTGGAGTTATGGGCCTTCGTCCAATTCCTAAGAAAATCGTTGTCGTTCAAGAACGAAAGAGTGGGGGCAAAGAATATAATATATCAACGGGGGCATAATTTAAAAGCCTTAATCAATTACATGTAAATCTTAAAAATTGAGTGGTGGCAGCTGCACCCTCCTTGTATAACGTGCATCCACCCTCGTATCAATTTGTAAGTGGTCGTCCTATGATATAAAATTGGAAAGTGGTTCAATCATAGACAATCCACCACGTTATCTGTCCTAATTTTTGGGTTCTATTATAATCTACGTGAGTTGTGCAAAACAAACTTTATGCAATAGTTAAGTACTAGTAAAAAAATACTACTAGTGAATATAGTTAATGAAGGGACGGCTAGATCCATCCCCTCCTGATACAAATTAAAGACCATTGACTAATCACATGTCGTGATCCCGACTAATCTTAATTACATAATTTATTATATATATAAAAATGACTAATTACATAAACTGGTCAATACTATAAAAAAAAATAAGAAAATTATATAGTAGATTAAGAGAAAGAGATATAAGAAAAGGAGACTAGAAGAGTTGTTTGGTATTCTAAAACCACAAATTCCTTCTTCCCCAAAATTTACAACAAAATGGATGAATCACCAAGATGTCGTTTCTCTGATCCTGTTCATCCTCATTTTCTTTCCCCTCTAGACCCTCCTCCATCGAAATGCTATTGGTGCGGATCATATAACGACCAAACGGAAGATGGTGACTCCCATTATTATTGTGATGTCTGCGAGGTTGTGTTACACGACAGTTGTAACAAAATATTGCCAAGAGTAAGACACCCTTATCACCTCCACCACTTTGTCAATTTGACCGGTCGATTTTCCGAAACTGATTACCAATCAATTAACAATCGGCCTGAATTCGAGGAAGCCCGCATGAAGATTGGTCTGAATTTTGATTTTGAATCCAACAACGCTTGTGATTGGTGTGGAAAAAACCTCGGGGCCATTTTTTATCGTTGTCTTGTTTGTGGATTCAGTCTAGACTTTGATTGCATCGAAAAAGATCCTCCTTTTACTATCACAAACCCAAAGAGCCATCAGCATGCCCTCAACTTATTTCCTAGACCACTCTCAGTACCTTGCAGTGCTTGTGGTTTGAGGGACAATAAAGAAGAGCCAAGTTATGTTTGTTTGCCATGCAACTATGTCGTCCATCGAAGTTGCATCGATCTACCAGGCGTCATAAAGCTAACACGTCATCCACACCGCCTCTCTTACATTCCCTGCCTTCCTCCACCAGCAAAACGATCATGTGGAGTTTGTCATAGAGATATTGACGTCAAGCTTGGGATGTATTCCTGTAACAAGGGTTGCTCCTACGCAGTTCACTCAAAGTGTGCAACCCATAAAGATATATGGGATGGAATAGATCTTGAAGGAGTACCTGAGGAACCTATTGAAGATATTGCGCCATTTGAAGAAGTCGGTTATAATTTAATCAAGCATTTCAGTCATCAACATAACCTAATATTCGATGAAGATGGGGTTGATCATGACGCCAACGAAGAATGTCAAGCATGCTGCAGATCTATTGATTATGCTGGCTTCTACAGATGCACGATCTTGCAGTGCGATTTCTTTCTTCATACAGCATGTGCTAATTTTCCTAAAAAGAAAGAGCATCCAGTTCATAAACACCCTCTTACTCTACAACCATCTGGAGTAAGCGAAAATGGTTACTATTGTTCTGGTTGTGGAAGAGTGTGCAGTGGCTTCAGGTACATATGCTTGAACAACTCTTGCTTCGATGAGGACGGCGACGGAAATTTTGAAATAGATGTTGGATGTGCTTCGATTTGTGAACCATTCAAACATAAAGTTCATCCGCATCCCCTATTTCTCTTTTCCGGCAAAGATAGTTCATCTATGTGTGGGATTTGCGGTAGAGAAGGTGACAATATCTTCAATTTAAACTCTAATGCTTGCGAATTTACTATGTGTTTTAGGTGTGCCACTATACCTGTTGTGATACGTTACAAGCACGATGAGCATTTCCTCACTCTTTGTGGTGGTGAAGATCATAGTGATACATATTGGTGCGAGAGATGTGAGAGCCAAATCGATACAAAGAAATGGTTTTACACTTGCGATGAATGTTGCACCACTCTCCACGTTGATTGTATATTTGGTGATTTAAGTTATATCAAGATTGGTTGGAGCCGGGAAGCACAAATTGGTGGTGAGCTAACATTTGCTTCCAACAACGGTAACTCTCGACCAGTCTGCGGTCAATGTGCTAAACCTTGCGTCGATTGTGGATTTTTCAAAATAAAAGATGTATGTATATGCTCTCTCGCATGTTTGTCGCAGCACTTTCGGTCTTAAGGCCATATAAAATTATTAAAACATACTCTCTCTCTTTCTTTTACTCAACTTTATACCTTCTCTTTTATCCTTTTACTCAACTTTTATTAATTTTATATTTAAACATTTTCTTTCTTTTTAAAAACACTCTCCAAAATATCCAATTTTAGACATTTTTTCTTCCTTTTAGACACTCTCTACTCTCTTTACTCAAATTTTATTAATTTTATATTTCAATATACCCCACAAAAACACTCTCTTTCTTTCTTTTACAACCATTTTAATAATATTATACTATAAAAACACCACAGTAGACTCCAACACTACAAGAAAACAGACCCATTTGCAACGATTTTTTGCGACGGAAAAAAATGTCGCAAATTTGCGATCAATTTGCGACGATTTTGCATCACCCACACGACCGTCGTCGCAAAATGGTCGCAAATTTGCATCGCAATTTTGCGATGCACAATCGTCGCAAATTTGTCATGATTGCGACGATTTTGCGACGAAATAACTCTTCCGTTGCAAAATTGTCGCAAAATTAAATACCCAAACCTCAAACCCCAAACCCTATACCCTAATTAACATTATATAATTAACTAGTTATCATCTAACATCCAATGAACGATTCAAGATTCGTAAGAGTTTTGAATAATAATTTTTCCCTAAAATACAATATTTTGCGACGATTTTGCAACGGTTTCGTTGCAAAATCGTCGCCAACTTTATGTTTTTGTGACGATTTTGCAACGACTCAGTTGCAAAATCCACATATATTAAATACTCAAACCTCAAACCCTATACCCTAATTAACATTATATAATTAACTGTTATCATCTAACATCCAATGAAAGATTCATGACTCGTAAGAGTTTTGAATAATATTTTTTTCCTAAAATACAAGATTTTGCGACGATTTTACGACGACTCCATTGCAAAATCCTCGCAAATTAAATACCCAAACCTCAAACCCTATACCCTAATTAACATTATATAATTAACTAGTTATCATCTAACATCCAATGAAAGATTCATGATTCGTAAGAGTTTTGAATAATAATTTTTTTCCTAAAATACAAGATTTTGCGACGATTTTGCGACGACTCCGTTGCAAAATCCTCACAAATTAAATACCCAAACCTCAAACCCTATACCCTAATTAACATTATATAATTAACGAGTTATCATCTAACATCCAATGAAAGATTCATGATTAGTAAGAGTTTTGAATAATAATTTTTTTCCTAAAATACAAGATTTTGCGACGATTTTGCAACGGTTTCGTTGCAAAATCGTCGCAAAAACATAAAGTTTGCGACGATTTTGCGACGACTCCGTTGCAAAATCCTCACAAATTAAATACCCAAACCTCAAACCCTATACCCTAATTAACATTATATAATTAACTAGTTATCATCTAACATCCAATGAAAGATTCATTATTCGTAAGAGTTTTGAATAATAATTTTTTTCCTAAAATACAAGATTTTGCGACGATTTTGCGACGACTCCGTTGCAAAATCCTCACAAATTAAATACCCAAACCTCAAACCCTATACCCTAATTAACATTATATAATTAACTAGTTATCATCTAACATCCAATGAAAGATTCATGATTCGTAAGAGTTTTGAATAATAATTTTTTTCCAAAGTATATTTGCATTAAACATCCAATGAAACATTATCGACAACCACAACTATATAACATACACTTATACTATGAATATTATGAATCCATCTATTTTTATGAATTTTGAAATTGTTTCAATGTAATGTGTATTTGTGGTTTCTACACGCATTATTAACCCGGAATTAAGTTTACTTATGGATTCTAAGATTAGAAAATGCTTTAAAACGGCTAAAACCCTAACTATACCCCAAAATAGTTTTGCAACGTTATTGCAACGGAAGCGTCGCTATTTCGTTGCAATATATTTTTTGCATTGATTTTGCAACGTTTGGGGTGGTGAAAACCGCTAAAGAAATAAACGTACCGAGTTAATAATTTTTAAGGTTTGCGACGGAATTGCAACGAAATTTGGGGTGGTGAAAACCATGAATGAATTAAACGTGTTGAGTTAATATACTTTTAAGAGTTGCGACGGAATTGTGACGCAAATTGGCACAAACCTTGAATTTTGCGACGGAATTGCGACGGTTTTAAGCGGTAAAACTCAAATTTTGCGACGGAATTGCGACGGTTTTAGGCGGTAAAACTCCAAAAGTTGCAACCAATTTGCGACAAAATTGCGACGTCTAATATCCCTATATAAGCCACTCTCCTTCTCCCCTCCACTCCGCACCAAACCCACTCTCTTCTATCTTTGATAATATTTTCTCTCCATTAGCTCGCAAAAACCAAAATTTTATACATTTTCCGATGACGGGTCCTTCTTCTTCCGCCGGCGTTCCGGTGCCCGAGACGCAACCGAACCCACCTCTTCAGTCTATGGAAGACGACGATGACGAGGACGAAACCCAAGCTCCGATCGAAGAACAAATCAATTTCGATGCGTAGTGACGTTTGCGGTTTTTGGATTTTATTATTTTGGTTTTTATTTCTTTTTAATTTTCGTTTTTCGTTTTTCTTTTTAATGTAAAATTTCAAATTTTATTTTAATTTTTTTTTTAAATCAGAAATAAAACGTTGCAAAATCGATGCAAACATGCGTAGCAATTTTGTCGCAATATGTTTCGTCGCAAAAACGACGCCAATAAAACGTCGCAAAATTGATGCAAAGTTGCGTAGCCGTTTCGTCGCAAAATCCATGCAATCACTTTCGTTGCAATTCTGATGCAAATTTAACGATGCTACTTCGTTGCAAAAACGTTGCAATGTTGCGTCAAAAGAAACCCATGCAAATGCGTCGCAAATTTTGTCGATGCAATTGCGTCGCTAAATTAGCGAGACATTTGCGACGATTCTACTTTTGCATCGAAATTGCGACGATTTTTGCTTTGCGACGAGCCAGCCGCGACGAACTGAAAATCGTCGCAAATTCGTTGCAAATTGGCTTTTGCGACGGAATTGCAACGAAATTCGCCCTCGCAAATGAGTCTGTTTTCTTGTAGTGCAAGAGGTCTACAATGCATATGCTCTAAATACTAAAAAAAAGACTACTAGTGGATATAGTTAATAAAGGGACATTGAGATCCATCCCCTTCTCATACAAATTAAAGACCGTTGACTAATCACATTTTCATTAATGTAGGCACGTCGTGATCCCGACTAATCTTAATTACATGATTTATTATTATATATATATATATAAAAGACTAATTACATAAACTGGTCAGTACTATAAAAAATATAAGAAAATTATATAGTAGATTAAGAGAAAGAGATATAAGAAAAGGATACTGGAAGAGTTGTTTGGTATTCTAAAACCACAAATTCATTCTTCCCCAAAATTTACAACGAAATGGGTAAATCACCAAGATGTCGTCTCTCTGATCCTGTTCATCCTCACTTTCTTTCTCCTCTAGACAACCCTCCTCCATCGAAATGCTATTGGTGCGGATCAGATAACAACCCATTCGATGATGGTGACTCCCATTATTATTGTGGTGTCTGCGAGGTTGTGTTACACGACCATTGTAACACATTATTGCCAAGAGTAAGACACCCTTATCACCTCAACCACTTTGTCAATTTGACATGTCGATTTTCCGAAACTGAAACCCAATCAATTAACAATCTACATGATGAATTCGATGAAGCCCGCATGAAGATGGTGTTCTCGGATCAGAATTTTGTTTTTGAATCCAACAACGCTTGTGATTGGTGTGGAAAAGAGCTCGGGGAAATGTTTTACCGTTGTCTTGTTTGTGGTTTCAGTCTAGACGTTGATTGCATCGAAAAAGATCCTCCTTTTACTATCACAAACCCAAAGAGCCATCAGCATCCCCTCAACTTATTTCCTAGAGCACTCTCAGTACCTTGCAGTGCTTGTGGTTTGAGGGACAATAAAGAAGAGCCAAGTTATGTCTGTCTGCCATGCAACTATGTCGTCCATAGAAGTTGCATCAATCTACCAGGCGTCATAAAGCTAACTCGTCATCCACACCGCCTCTCTTACACTCCCTGCCTTCCTCCACCAGCAAAACGATCATGTGGAGTTTGTCAAAGAAATATTGACGTCATGCTTGGGATGTATTCCTGTAACAAGGGTTGCTCCTACGCAGTTCACTCAAAGTGTGCAACCCATAAAGATATATGGGATGGAATAGATCTTGAAGGAGTACCTGAGGAACCTATTGAAGATATTGCGCCGTTTGAAGAAGTCGGTTATAATTTAATCAAGCATTTCAGTCATCAACATAACCTTATATTCGATGAGGATGGGGTTGATCATGACGCCAACAAAGAATGTCAAGCATGCTGCAGATCTATTGATTATGCTGGCTTCTACAGCTGCGCCATCTTGCAGTGCGATTTCTTTCTTCATACAACATGTGCTAATTTTCCTAAAAAGAAAGAGCATCCAGTTCATAAACACCCTCTTACTCTACAACCACCTGGACTAAGCCACAATGGTTACAGTTGTCGTGGTTGTCGAAGAGTGTGCACTGGCTTCAGGTACATATGCTTGAACAACTCTTGGAACGATGAGTACGACAGAAACTTTGAAATAGATGTTGGATGTGCTTCGATTTGTGAACCATTCAAACATAAAGTTCATCCGCATCCCCTATTTCTCTTTTCCGGCAAAGATAGTTCATCTATGTGTGGGATTTGCGGTAGAGAAGGTGACAATATCTTCAATTTAAACTCTAATGCTTGCGAATTTACTATGTGTTTTAGGTGTGCCACTATACCTGTTGTGATACGTTACAAGCACGATGAGCATTTCCTCACTCTTTGTGGTGGTGAAGATCATAGTGATACATATTGGTGCGAGAGATGTGAGAGCCAAATCGATACAAAGAAATGGTTTTACACTTGCGATGAATGTTGCACCACTCTCCACGTTGATTGTGTATTTGGTGAATTAAGTTATTTCAAGATTGGTTGGAGCTCGGCAACAGAAGATGGTGATGAGATAGCATTTGCTTCCAACAACGGTAACTCTCGACCAGTCTGCAGTCAATGTGCTGAACATTGCGCCGATCGTGGATTTTTCAAAATAAAAAATGTATGTTTATGCTCTCTCAAATGTTGCGAAAATTTTAGGGATTTCTCCTAAACTTTAAACTAAATTGAATAATATTCCGTGTGGCTAAGATTTCTCTTTTGCAAGGCCTTTTCCAATCAATACGAAAACATTATATCCTTTCGTAGTTCTTTCCTTGTACTTGTACAACAAGATTTGATTTGTCACTCATAGTAGTTTTGATGTAGTATATCGATATGTCCATTGTACGTTAACATGTTTAGAATTTATTACAATTTGTAATTTTGTATAGTATGTAAATTGATGATACCAAGAACTTGGAAGGAAGTATCCCGGATACGTACATTCTATGCCAGTTCTTCACTGCGCAGACTTGAGATTGGCTACAATCAACTAATTGGGAAGCTTCCAAAGTCCCTTCTTAATTGTTCTTCTCCTATAGCTTTTAAGTGTTGAGCACAATGAGCACAATAAAATCAAAGACACATATCCTTTTTGGTCCGAGGCTTTGCTGAATATGAAAAAGTCCTTATCCTTTGTTCAAACAAGTTCTATGGTTCTATCTCTCCTCTTCATCAAGGTGCTCTGAAGAGAAGAACAAGTGTTGAGCTGGAAAGGAGTGGCAATAGGGTATGGGATTGGAGTGTTGTTTGGGTTGACATTAGCACAAGTCATTGCTTCATAGTGGCTTGCCAAGATAATTTGTATGAATAAGCGTTAAAACTGTTAGTATCATTGTTACGTTTTTGAGTTTGAAACTAAGATTCGTAGTAAATATGTGTCATGGATTCTTATTGCTTCAAAATAAAGATCTCTACTAGTATTGGTCACATATAAGAGATTCTAGTGCAAGGTTATACATCTATTGCTTAGAGCTTGCTTTGTCAGCCACTTTAACATCTTAAAGGATGAGAATACCACTCGAAGCTGCTGCCTAGTAGATATCTTTCTTTTGCAATACCTCTAAGAAACAACAAGGCAAACTCAAAACCAATGTCCATAAACCATTTCACTGATGACTCCAAACTTAAAAATGAAACCAAAAATAAAATCTCGACGTTGGACTTACCTCTCTCTTTGTGTTTTTTGTAAACTGAGTTCCTATTGAGAAAGAAACTTAGATACAACAAAAATAAAGCTGTTCTTGAATCGGAAACATACTAATCTCACAAACCCGGTCGTGTCTTTCGATCTGCGGATACATTACCAATATGGCAATATGTAGCGATGATGATGATGCTGAATGGTTCGTTTAGCCGAGGAGATCTTTGAACAGTGTAGGGTTCTGACTTGTTGGATTCACACCCATTTGTCTAACAAGAGCGTCTTTCTCGAGAGCTTCCTTCGAGTTTGGTCCTTTTGAGGTTTGAGATTGATACGTGCGCGAGTTTCCTTTAGAGCTATCAGACAGTTCGGATAAGAGAGAGTCAACGCTTGTTGTGGTTGTGATCACGGGTGCTGCATCTGAGTATAATCCCATCACATCGTTTGAGCCACCACCGTCTTGGCTCGAAGAAGAATCAAGAAGCCCTTCCAACTCTTTAAAAGGATCCATCGCTGTAACGGTTGTAGCAGTTGGTTCGCCTAAGTCGAGCAAGTCTGGTGGCGGTTGAACAGGGGTTGGATTGTCCAACGGAATGCGTTAGCCAATGGGTTAGTCATATCTACATGAAATTCAGTCTCTATCATTTCTTCCTAAGAAGACTGACAAGAGTGGAGATCTAAAAGAGAAGTCTAAGTGTTCCAAGAAGCTATAGCATAAACAGAATTTAATGGCTCAGACACCTAAGCAGGCAAAGGTTTCTCTGGATAATATTGAATGCTGAGGAGATACCTTAACAGTTTCGTCGCTTGAGTATGCATCTGCCACATCGCACAGCTTCCCACTAATATAGGATGCAGAATACTTCCCGTCAGCTGTGCCGTATTCTCCCAAGACCCAAGAAATGACCTGGAGATTGAAATACAAAAGTAAGCAGCATAGATTACATATGAATAAAACATGGTAAGTGGAGAAGTTGGGAAACAAATCTACATGAAGAAACAGGGATGGAAGCTTTGGCTCGCTAATAAGCTTCAAATATGATTCCACCTGCATCAAGAAAAGTACACTCTTAAGCAAAAATACAGAAACACACTATGGAAAGTGTAAACCAACGAAACAGAACCAGGAAGCAAGAAAGATGATTAGTGTTACTCAATCCTAATCTTAAGATTGCAATTTCTGATATAAACTCATTTCTCTGTTAAAAAAGGAGTCCAATATAACCAAAACTAGAACTACTAATCTAATTCCACACAAAAGCAGAACAAAAACAAATGGAATGAACAACATACAGCTGATAATCTAAGCTTGCTGTCTGCATCATCATCCTCCTCTCCAAACCCTTCAGCAATTAAACGCATCAGATTATGAGCCACCTTAATATTTACCAGATCTCCCGCATGCTCGAAGACTTTATTCATGGTCTGCAGTATGGACACATTTAAAATTCTGTCAACCGAAACGAGAGAATTATACATACGTACACAGTATACAGGGGAGGTTGGCTTGTTACCTGGATGAACCATTGATTACTTGGAGCAAATTGTTCAGCCAACTCAACACAACGAGATGCTATCTCAGTTTTGTAATGATTGTCATTGATACTGATCATGTAATCAATCATTCGGTCAACAATCACTTCCACGTTAGAGGACTTGGTCATTTTGTATCATCTGGATCCTGTTCGAAAGTAGCAGTGAAATGAACACCAAGCAACAAAACAAACAAACACATGAAAAAACAACTTAAAAAGTTTCACTTGTGACTGCTCACCACCAAACAATCTATCACAGCAAGTTGGTGCTGCTCAGCAATGTCTGGACTTATTTTGATCAATCGACCAAGACCATGAATCCCCATGTACTTCAGATTGTGACTATCACTCTACAAACAGTTAACCCTGGATTTAGATACAATCATAAGGTGAACAACAAGAGATATCAGCATACATGTCAGAAAGACAAACCTTCAAAAACTTGGAGATAGCATCAGCAGCAGCTTCTAACAGCTTAGGACTTGGAATTATACAAGAAATACAGCGAATACACTCATAAAGTATCGCATTTCCAATATTCGTAGACGAATCACACTTTCTGAACAAATCTCCAAGCACCATGTACATAATTTCACTCGCACTCTTATCACCACTACCCAACAACGCCAATATCTTCAACAACTTGATCTAAAACAACATTTTTAACAAAAAGATCTATCACCAAATGTAAAAAGCTGAGATTTTTAAACCGAAAACAAAAGCGAAGACACATATAACACCGAACCTGGATAAAAGGTGCAGGCATTTGATGGTAATCGTAACTCTTAGGCAATCTTCTCTCAGTGACTTGTTTGAGTATACTCACAAAGCTACTAACCAAATCCTTATAGGAAGTAACATCTTCACTTATGAGATCAAACAATGGACAAAGCGTAGCTCCCATAACTCCAGGATCATTATCACATAGCCTCTTTCTGATGCGAAACCGAAGACGGAGATTTCCGATGAAATCTATGCAAAGCCATAATCGCTTTCTTTCTCACAGCTTCCTTTTGATGATTAAGCAGATCCACCACCTGAGGTAAAACCGCCGGAATCGTCTCTTCGTTAATCAATCTACAAATCGCGTTAAGCGCAGCACAAACAACGAGAAAGTTATCGGATCTGAGATCTTTCTGGATTGTATTCACAATAAGGATAATCAAATCATGATCTTCGTTGAGAAACAGCGTCACTGCTAAGTAACCAGTACGCTTGAGGATAAGATTATCGTCATGAGTCATCTTCACGGCATGAATGTAACCAAACGGCTTTAGATCGTGCTTCACCGATTGATTTGACCAGATCGAGAAACTCTTTCGACTGACCAAATCCTCCTTGTGATCCCATCGCTAGCTCTCTACCAATCGTCTTTAGCTGCTCCATTTTCTGTAACTCCGAAATCCCTACTCAAAGATGGTAACTTTTTTTGAAATTTGTTTTGTTCCAAAATCAAATATATTGAATCGAATTTGTTCAAACTTCAATTTTTTTTACTGTTTTGTATCTTTGAATTAGGTACCATGTTCCTCGTTCTTTCTTGAACTCGGAAGGAGAAAACACACTTGTTTTGTTTGAAGAGGTTGGAGGAAACCCATCGCTTGTTAATTTCCAAACAGTTAGAGTGGGAAGTGTGTGCGCAAATGTCTATGAGAAGAACGTTCTTGAGCTTTCCTGCCATGGAAAACCCATTTCCGACATCAAATTTGCTTCCTTTGGTAATCCAGGAGGCAAGTGTGGATCCTTTGAGAAGGGAACTTGTGAAGCAAGCAACGATGCATCGTCTATTCTCATTAATGAATGTGTTGGAAAAGAAAAGTGTTCGATTAATGTCTCCGAAGAGAAGTTTGGAGCTCCGGAATGCGGTGGTGCTGCCAGGAGGCTCGCCGTTGAAGCTATTTGCTAGTTTTTATAAGGAGATTTTAGGGCTTTTCTAGATTTAGGGTGATTTTCTTCGTTTTTTTTTTTCTAGGTTAGGTAGAGTGATGTGTTTTTTTCCTAAAGATTTAGGTGCTTTTGATCATAGGAACTATTTCCTTATTCAATAAAAGAACAACTTCTAATAATTGATTTGGTGGCTTTTTTATGAAAGAATAACTCAAATAACCTTGTAAAGTTCACTAATAACTCAAATAACCTTGTAGAGATAAGACTATGTGAAAAGTCTTTTAAATCTTATGTGAAACTTTTTATTACAGAAATGCCATTGAAAAAAAAAAATTAGGTTTTCCTTTCTCCCAACTAAAACTGTTTTCCTTTTTTTTTTTTTTCATTTCGACGGGAAAGAAAAGCGACGGTGATTGAGGCGATTAAGCTTGGTTATCGCCTTTTTGATACGTCTCCGAGGTACAAGACGGAGGAGCCGCTCGGTGAAGCTTTGTCGGAAGCGGTTTCTCTCGGGTTGGATCCGAACAATTTGTCACTTCGAAGCTTCGGGCTTCATCTTCTCCGGCGATTTACTCGTCTCCGGCGACTCCAAAGGTAAGTTTCGGGCTTCTCTCAACTTCTCTTCCCTTCGTTTCTCTTTTATTCGACATTGAAGCTTTTTTGTTGAATTGAAGATTTTGCGGTTGTTGCGGCGGAGGCGGCGGCGGAGAGACTTGAGGTTTAACGACATGGAGATTTCGGAGGTGGTGGTGAAAGAAGCGGAGGTCATGGATCTGTTGGATTCAGCGGTGGTGGTAGTTTAATTTGGTAGACTTATTTGCATTTGATGATAGACTTGTTTGCATTTGATGATAGACTTGTTGGTATTTGATGATAGACTTGTTGGCATTTGATGATAGACTTATTATTATGTTACGATAGACTTGTTATTATGTTACGTTACGGTAGACTTATTCTTATGTTATGGTAGACTTGTTATTATGTTACGGTAGACTTATTCTTATGTTATGGTAGACTTGTTATTATGTTACGGTAGACTTATTCTTATGTTATGGTAGACTTATTGTTATGTTATTGGTGAACATGGAGGTTTCAGAGGTGGTGGCGGAGAGACTTGAGGTTTAACGGCGGTTCTTCTGGGTCGAAACCAAGCCGGTCTTGAACATCGTAGAATTGAATCGCTGTATTTTTATTTGATGATAGACTTATTTTTATTTGATGGTAGATTTATTCTCTGTTCAATGGTATGGTAGATTTATTTTTCTTTGATGGTAGATTTGTTTTTCTTTGATGATAGATTTATTCTCTGTTCAATGTAATGAAATGACAGAATTTATGTACTCTAGAAATTTGCTCGCTATATAATATGTTTCCAAATGCCTTTAGCATCAATTATTATAACATTAAAACAGGAAAAACAAGTTAAAATTGAGAAAGCACACATAATAATAGACATATATTTAAGCTTCACTAGTGGTATGATTATGATCGTATTGACAACAATTAGAACACTTGTGTTCTTTCCTTGGCTGGTATCACTCCATCTTAGTCTCCAATGCACTTTTTATCCATGAGTCAGATAATAAGTCTACTACAACATTATTTAAAGAACCTAAGTCAGATAATAAGTCTACCACAACATTATTCAAAGAACCTAAGTCAAATAATAAGTCTACCGCCACATTATTTAAAGAACTTAAATAAGATAACAAGTCAACCACAACAGTGTTTAAAGAAGCTAAGTCAAATAACAAATCTACCACTACGTTGTTTAAAGAGCCAAAGTCAGATAACAAGTCTACCACAACATTGTTGTTTGAAAAACCTAAGTCACATAACAAGTCTACCACAAAATTGTTGTTCGAAGAACCTAAGTCACATAACAAATCTACCACCACAGGGTTGTTAGAATAACCTAGGTCAGATAACAAGTCTACCATAACATCGTTGTTTGAATAATTATGTCAGATAACAAATCTACCATAACTATATGAACAACCATCGTCGGATAATAAGTCTACCACAACTATATGACAACCATCTCCGGATAATAAGTCTACCACAACTATATGAACCTATGTCAGAAAACAAGTCTACCACAACTATATGAACCTATGTCAGAAAACAAGTCTACCACAACTATATGAACAACCATCGTCGGATAATAAGTCTACCACAACTATATAAACCTATGTCAGAAAACAAGTCTATCACAACTATATGACAACCATCTCCGGATAATAAGTCTACCACAACTATATAAACCTATGTCAGAAAACAAGTCTATCACAACTATATGAACAACCATCGTCGGAAAACAAGTCTACCACAACTAGATGACAACCATCTCCGGATAATAAGTCTACCACAACTATATGAACCTATGTCTGAAAACAAGTCTATCACAACCATATGAACAACCATCGTCGGATAATAAGTCTACCACAACTATATGACAACCATCTCCGGATAATAAGTCTACCATCCGAAAAACAAATCTACCATCCGAAAAACAAATCTACCATAAGGTAAACAGAAAAAATAAGTCTACCAATGTTTTTTGGGAAATCGTTCCAGTAAAACAGAAAAAGATGCAATAAGTCTATCGTCAAAACTATTAAATCTACCAATTAGTATAAATCTACCACCACTAAAAATAATTAAGTCTATCACTACAGTCAACTAGTATAAATCTATCACCACTATAATAAGTCTACCAGTCGCAAAATAAATCTATCACGAAAATTTAACTCTATCGTTAAAGGAAATAAATCTATCAATCTTCGGAAATAAATCTACCAATCACAAAATAAGTCTACCGCTCCAAAATAAATCTATCACTGAAAATATTAAATCTACCAATCACTCTAATAAGTCTACCATTCGGAAACAAATCTACCATCAAGGGGACAAATAAGTCTACCGTTCATAAATAAGTCTACCGCTCAAAAAATAAGTCTATCGCTCAAAAAATAAGTCTACCGGTCGTAAATAAGTCTACCATCACAGAATGGTAGACTTATTTTCCTTGGCGGGAACTTTTCCCGCCGATTCATTAATGGCAGTTTCGTAAATACGTTTTTTGTTATCCAGGCAAATAAGGGTAAAACGGGCAAAAATTCTCGAAAACACAACTTTTTGAGGAGAAAGTTGTCTTAGTGCAAAACCAACTTTCCAAGGTTATTTGAGTAAACCTCCCCTTTTTTTTTTTCTTGTCTTGATTAATATTTGTACGTGATGATAAAATGTTCAAGTACAAATGAAATAAAAATAATAGTTAGAGTTAACAAAAGCTGTATCTGATTTGGGTTAAGTGTGAACTATTGATTTTCCGAATCAGTAATATATTGATAACTTTATTTAAATGAATTTATTCCCATTCTTTCGTCAAATTTTTTCAAGACTCTGTTGGCTTCCAATGGAAAATGCCAATGTTGTAGGCAAAATGATTAGTTAATGTCTTTGGACATGTTGCTAAGTAGATATCTTTCTTTGGCATCTACAATATCTATTATTATTTGAAAAAGAAAAGAAAATTAAAATACCTCTAAGAAATCAAAGATGATACAAATGTTCTACTATAGACACAAGAAGACAAACTCAAAACCAAAGTCCATAAAACCATTTCACTGATGACTCCAATATAAAAAATGAAACCAAAAATAAAATCTCGAAGCTGGACTTACCTCTCTCTTTGTGTTTTTTTTTTTTTTTTTTTGTAAACTGAAAGTTCCTATTGAGAAAGAAATTAGATACAACAAAAAAGCTGTTCTTGAATCGGAAACATACTAAGCTCACAAACCGGGATGTGACCTTCTGATGGATCTTTACGTGTGGAATTTAAGGTTCGTGGTATTGCCAGCAAAAGCGAATTTCAAATCATATAGCATCTCCCTTATATCGGCCACTTGAATTCTTTCGACTCTGTTAGGGATATATCAATCTCGTTAATTGTGTAATCTGTCATTACTCTGTTTTCCCTTTATAGTTGATTGTGATCTCTTGCCTTAGGAAAGTAGGCCATATGTATTTGGGTATATAAGCTTGTACAAGACCATCATAATAACAGACAGAAATTCCTTCATAGTTTTGTGCCTCTTTAGTTTGTAACATGGTATCAGAGAGCACGAATCTATTTTTTAAAATCTCAACAAAAAAAAAAAAAAAAAAAGCGAAATCAGAACCGAAAAAAGTATGACAAATCCAAACGAAACCACCACCGAACGACAAGAGGTCAGGAGGACCATCTCTCCGTTTGATCTCACCGTCGCCGACAATCCCAGACCCGTGATCTGGGAACGAAACAACAACGAATGGGCATGTGCATTCAAAACTGCACTTTGCTCACGAATTTTTTTTGGATCTCTCCATGGATCTATCTCGAAACCGGCTCGAATGCCGGTATATATTAATGCGGTAAACTATGCTCCGACGTCTTCGTTCTGATTCCAGTCTTCATTTTAGTTCGTGGCAAAGTGTGTATCCTCGTCTTTGAAAGTCTTATTTCGGCCAATTTCCGCTTGTATTTTTTAACATTTAGCTTAGTTTTTTCCATCTTCGGTTGTTTATATGATTCTCTCTTTTGAGCGTTCGGCTCTGGGGATGTTTCATAGTCCGCGGCTTTTGGCTTCGAGAACATCTAGCTGTACGTCGCTTTATGGTGTAGGACTTGTGTATCTCATTTTCGATAACTTTATCAATAACATCAAATGGCCTAAAAAAAGTTCCGAAATTTGTGACAAGTGTAGTTATGATTTATGGTTTTCAACTTGAGTTTCAAATAAAATTTAGTTTGGTCTTTGACTTGGAGTTATGGGCCTTCGTCCAGTTCCTAAGAAAATCGTTGTCGTTCAAGAATAAAAGGGTGGGGGGGGGGGGAGAATAATATATATATATCAACGTGCATCCACACATGGATGAGCGGCATGACCCATGTTATCAATTTGTAAGTTTAAGTCTTTGGTCGTCCTATGATATAAAATTGGAAAGTGGTTCAATCATAGACAATCCTCAATCCACCACGTTATCTGCCCTAAATTTTGGGTTCTATTTTATAATCAACGCGAGTTGTGTAAAACAAACTTTATGCAATAGTTAAGAGCATCCTTATTGGTAACACGATGGTGTCTGGTGTTTTTATAATATAAAATTATTAAAATGGTTGTAAAAAGAAGAAAAAGAGTGTTTTTGTGGGGTATATTAAAATATAAAATTAATAAAATTTGAATAAAGAGAGTAGAGAGTGTTTAAAAGGAAGAAAGAGTGTTAAAAATTAGATTTTTTGGAAAGTGTTTTTATAAGGAACAAAGAGTGTTTAAATATAAAATTAATAAAAATTTGAATAAAATGAAGAAAGAGAAGATATAAAGTTGAGTAAAAGGAAGAGAGAATGTGTGTTTTAATAATTTTATATGGCCTTAAGACACGATGGTATGTGCAATAAGGATGCCCTAAGGGCATGTTCAATGCAGATTTCACGGGATCTTATGTGGTGTTCTTATAATATAAAATTATTAAAACACACACTCTTTCTTCCTTTTAATCAATTTTATACCTTCTCTTTCATCCTTTTACTCAACTTTTAAACACTCTCTCTTTATTTTTCTTTTAAACACACTCTTCAAAAGATCCAATATTAGATTTCTCTCTCTCCCTTTTAAACACTCTCTCTTTCTTTTACTCAACTTTTATTAATTTTATATTTAAACACACACTCAATATACCTCACAAAAACACTCTTTTTCTTCCTTTTACAACCATTTTAATAATTTTATATTACAAGAACACCCCATAAGATCCCAAAATGTCACTATTGAACATGCCCTAAGGCCATGTGCATTGTAGACATCATCGTGTCTTAAGGCCATATAAAATTATTAAAACATACCCTCTCTCTTCCTTTTACTAAACTTTATACCTTCTCTTTCATCATTTTACTCAACTTTTATTAATTTTATATTTAAACACTTTCTCTTCTTTTTAAAAACACTCTCCAAAATATCCAATTTTAGACACTTTTTCTTCCTTTTAGACACTCTCTACTCTCTTTACTCAAATTTTATTAATTTTATATTTCAATATACCCCACAAAAACACTCTCTTTCTTGCTTTTACAACCATTTTAATAATTTTATACTATAAAAACACCACAGTAGACCCCAAGAGGTCTACAATGCACATGCTCTAAGTACTAAAAAAAGACTACTAGTGGATATAGTTAATAAAGGGACATTGAGATCCATCCCCTTCTCATACAAATTAAAGACCGTTGACTAATCACATTTTCATTAATGTAGGCACGTCGTGATCCCGACTAATCTTATTTACATGATTTATTATTATATATATATATATATATAAAAGACTAATTACATAAACTGGTCAGTACTATAAAAAAAATAAGAAAATTATATAGTAGATTAAGAGAAAGAGATATAAGAAAAGGATACTGGAAGAGTTGTTTGGTATTCTAAAACCACAAATTCATTCTTCCCCAAAATTTACAACGAAATGGGTAAATCACCAAGATGTCGTCTCTCTGATCCTGTTCATCCTCGCTTTCTTTCCCCTCTAGACAACCCTCCTCCATCGAAATGCTATTGGTGCGGATCAGATAACAGATCCTCCTTTTACTATCACAAACCCAAAGAGCCATCAGCATCCCCTGAACTTATTTCCTAGAGCACTCTCAGTACCTTGCAGTGCTTGTGGTTTGAGGGACAATAAAGAAGAGCCAAGTTATGTTTGTCTGCCATGCAACTATGTCGTCCATGGAAGTTGCATCGATCTACCAGGCGTCATAAAGCTAACACGTCATCCACACCGCCTCTCTTACACTCCCTGCCTTCCTCCACCAGCCAAACGATCATGTGGAGTTTGTCATAGAGATATTGACGTCAAGCTTGGGATGTATTCCTGTAACAAGGGTTGCTCCTACGCAGTGCACTCAAAGTGTGCAACCCATAAAGATATATGGGATGAAATAGATCTTGAAGGAGTACCTGAGGAACCTATTGAAGATATTGCGCCATTTGAAGAAGTCGGTTATAATTTAATCAAGCATTTCAGTCATCAACATAACCTTCTATTTGATGAAGATGGAGTTGATCATGACGCCAACAAAGAATGTCAAGTATGCTGCAGATCTATTGATTATGCTGGCTTCTACAGCTGCACGATCTTGCAGTGCGATTTCTTTCTTCATACAGCATGTGCTAATTTTCCTAAAAAGAAAGAGCATCCGGTTCATAAACACCCTCTTACTCTACAACCACCTGGAGTAAGGCACATTGGTTACACTTGTTATGGTTGTCGAAGAGCGTGCATTGGCTTCAGGTACTTATGCTTGAACAACTCTTGCTTCGATGAGGACGGCAACGGAAATTTTGAAATAGATGTTGGATGTGCTTCGATTTGTGAACCATTCAAACATAAAGTTCATCCTCATCCCCTATTTCTCTTTTCCGGCAGAGATAGTTCATCTATGTGTGGGATTTGCGATAAAGACGAAGGTTACAATATTTTCAATTTACAGTGTAATGATTGCGAATTTACTATGTGTTTTAGGTGTGCCACTATACCTGTTGTGATACATTACAAGCACGATGAGCATTTCCTCACTCTTTGTGGTGGTGAAGATCATAGTGATTCATATTGGTGCGAGAGATGTGAGAGCCAAATCGATACAAAGAAATGGTTTTACACTTGCGATGAATGTTGCACCACTCTCCACGTTGATTGTGTATTTGGTGAATTAAGTTATATCAAGATTGGTTGTAGCCCGAAAGTAGAAATTGGTGATGAGATAACATTTGCTTCCAACAACGGTAACTCTCGACCAGTCTGCCGTCGATGTGCTAAACCTTGCGTCGATCGTGGATTTTTCAAAAAGGAAGATGTATGTTTTTGCTCTCTCGCATGTTGCCAAATTTTTATGTATTTCTAGTAAACTTTAAACTAAATTGAATGATATTCCGTGTGGCTAAGATTTCTCTTTTGCAAGGCCTTTTCCAATCAATACGAAAACTTTATATCCTTTCATACTTCTTTCCTTGTACTTGTACAACAAGATTCGATTTGTCACTCATATATAGTAGTTTTGATGTAGTATATCCATTTGTCCATTGTACGTTAACATGTTTAGAATATATTACAATTTGTAATTTTGTATAGTATGTAAATTGATGATACCAAGAACTTGGAAGGAAGTATCCCAGATACATTCTATGCCGGTTCTTCACTGCGCAGACTTGACATTGGCTACAATCAACTAACTGCGAAGCTTCCAAAGTCTCTTCTTAATTGTACTTCTCTAAAGCTTTTAAGTGTTGTCGCGAACACAGATATCTTTCTTTTGCATCTAAAATGTCTATTATTATTATTATTATATCAAAACAAAATGCAATATCTCTAAGAAACAAAAGATGATACAAATGTTCTTCTATAGACACAACAAGACAAACTCAGAACCAAAGTCCATAAACCATTTCACTGATGACTCCAAACTTACAAATGAAACCAAAAATAAAATCTCGAAGCTGGACTTACCTCTCTCTCTCTCTTTGTGTTTCTTTTGTAAACTGAAAGTTCCTATTGAGAAAGAAACTTAGATACAAAAAAAAAAAAGCTGTTCTTGAATCGGAAACATACTAATCTCACAAACCCGGTCGTGTCTTTCGATCTGCGGATACATTACCAATATGGCAATATGTAGCGATGATGATGCTGAATGGTTCTTTTAGCCGAGGAGATCTTTGAACAGTGTAGGGTTCTGACTTGTTGGATTCACACCCATTTGTCTAACAAGAGCGTCTTTCTCGAGAGCTTCCTTCGAGTTTGGTCCTTTCGAGGTTTGAGATTGATACGTGCGCGAGTTTCCTTTAGAGCTATCAGACAGTTCGGATAAGAGAGAGTCAACGCTTGTTGTGGTTGTGGTCACAGGTGCTGCATCTGAGTATAGTCCCATCACATCGGTTGAGCCACCACCGTCTTGGCTCGAAGAAGAATCAAGAAGCCCTTCCAACTCTTTAAAAGGATCCATCGTTGTAACGGTTGTAGCAGTTGGTTCGCCTAAGTCGAGCAAGTCTGGTGGCGGTTGAACAGGGGTTGGATGGTCCAACGGAATGCTTGCGGTTCTGTTAGATGTTCCTCTTGCGGGTTTGTGACCACCAGAGGATGATTTTCTGTCAGTTCTTGACGATGATGATCCACCGAACAAGGATGCAGCGAGTCTCTGTTTCTCAGGATCGACTTCAGGTTTCTTTGATTCGTAACTGCTTCGAGGCTTTGAGCTAGATGAACCAACTCCTCCATCCGAGTGTGTAGTGGTACCGTTTGGTGCTTGCTGAGTGACAGAAGAAGTATTCGACGAAGACGATGTGGTTTGCTGATAGTTCGGTCTACCCCATTTTTGCTTAACTCCATCGAGTCGCAGCTTGATTTCTGACGAGTCTTGTTCAGACACCAGAGATGTTGGAATTGGTTCGCTGTAATAAGAAGGCTCGGGTACTGGAACAAGCTCGGTCGAAGCTTGTTGTGGCACTGATGGCTTTGGAAGTTCATAGGCTTCGAATCGAAGAGCATGAGATGGAACTTCGTGATGATCTTGGGAATGGTAATCGGTGGTTTCAAACATTCCCGAGCGCTCTCTCTCAGAAATATAAGGTTGTGCTCCACTCTCGATAGCTTGTTGGATGTAGCCATTGAGAAATGAAAGATCCTTATCAACCTAAATTCAGAAGACAAACCATAAGATTCAAGAAATGGACATTCGAAAAAGGGAATAGATGAAGAGAAAATGTTTTACCTCGATGTCTTCGCAACTAGCATCTAAAGGGATTATACTCTCGACAGCACTGGCATCTAGATTAAGGAGAGCCTGAAGCTCATATGCACGTTGCTGAAGATCTGTTGAATGTGAAGCCAGTAGCTCTTCAATCAAAGATTGGCACTGCATTATACAACCAGTCAGTCCGTGAAAAAGAAAAACTATAGATTGATTTTTCAACTTCAGAACCGTGTATAAAGATACACATACCTCTGGCAAAACATCCACCTTTCTCCCAGATGCAATTTCAAATGCATAGATCTTCATCAGTGCAGAAACAGCATAACCCTTCAAAGAGAGCAGAAAACCATTACCATCTTTCAGGCAGTAGATATACATTTTGCACGTGAACAGATTTTGCGGTAAGTAGTATTACCGTACTCTCATGTACATAGAATAGAAAATAATCCTGATCAGACATCTATGGGATAATAACTATTTGGATTATACATTTTAGGTAGATGACTTTGAATCCAATGGGTTAGTCATATTTACAAGAAATTCAGTCTCTACCATTTCTTCCTAAGAAGACTGACAAGAGTGGAGATCTAAAAGAGAAGTCTAAGTGTTACAGGAAGCCATAGCATAAACAGAATTTAATGGCTCAGACACCTAAGCAGGCAAAGGTTTCTCTGGATAATATTGAATGCTGAGGAGATACCTTAACAGTTTCGTCGCTTGAGTATGCATCTGCCACATCGCACAGCTTCCCACTAATATAGGAGGCAGAATACTTCCCATCAGCTGTGCCGTATTCTCCCAAGACCCAAGAAATGACCTGTAGTTAAAAATCCAAAAGTAATAAGCATAGATTCCATATAAATTAAACATGGTGCGAGGAGAAGTCGGGAAATAAAATTTACCTGAAGAAACAGGGATGGAAGCTTTGGCTCACTAATAAGCTTCAAGTACGATTCCACCTGCATGAAGAAAAGCACACTCTTTAGCAAAATACAGAAACACACTATGATGAACCAACAAAACAGAAGTAAAAAGTAAGAAAGATTATCGAAGCTACTCAATCCTAATTTATAATTGCAATTTCAGATATCAACTCATTTCTCTGTCAAAAAGGAGTCCATATATAACCAAAACTAGAACTACCAATCTCATTCCACACAAAAGCAGAACAAAAACAAATGGAATGAACAACATACAGCTGATAATCTAAGCTTGCTGTCTGCATCATCATCGTCCTCTCCAAATCCTTCAGCAATTAAACGCATCAGATTATGAGCCACCTTAATATTTACCAGATCTCCCGCATGCTCGAAGACTTTATTCATGGTCTGCAGTATGGACACATTTAAAATTATGTCAACCGAAACGAGAGAATTATACGTATACAGTATACATGGGGAGGTTGGCTTGTTACCTGGATGAACCATTGATTACTTGGAGCAAATTGTTCAGCCAACTCAACACAGCGAGATGCTATCTCAGTTTTGTAATGATTGTCATTGATACTGATCATGTAATCAATCATTCGGTCGACAATCACTTCCACGTTAGAGGACTTGGTCATTTTGTATAACAATTCGAATGTCTTCCTCTTTAGTGTATCATCTGGATCCTGTCAGAAAGTAGCAGCCAAACAAACATCAGGCAATGAAACAAACAATGTGCTCGCAAAACTTAAAAAGTTTCCCTTGTGACTGCTCACCTCCAAACAATCAATCACAGCAAGTTGGTGCTGCTCAGCAATGTCTGGACTTATTTTGATCAATCGACCAAGACCATCAATCCCCATATACTTCAGATTGTGACTATCACTCTGCAAAAAGTTAACCCCGGATTAAGACACATTCAAGGTTAACAATAGTATCAGCATAAGTGTCAGAAAGACAAACCTTCAAAAACTTGGAGATAGCATCAGCAGCAGATTCTAACAGCTTGGGACTTGGAATTATGCAAGAAATACAGCAAATACACTCATAAAGTATCGCATTTCCGATATTCGTAGAGGAATCACACTTTCTGAACAAATCTCCAAGCACCATGTACATAATTTCACTAGCACTCTTATCACCACTACCCAACAACGCCATTATCTTCAACAACTTGATCTAAAACAACATTTTTAACAAAAGATCTATCACCAAATGTAAAAAGCTGAGATTTTTAAACCGAAAACAAAAGCGAACCTGGATAAAAGGTGCAGGCATTTGATGGTAATCGTAACTCTTTGGCAATCTTCTCTCAGTGACCTGTTTGAGTATACTCACAAAACTACTAACCAAATCCTTATAGGAAGTAACATCTTCACTTATGAGATCAAACAATGGACAAAGCGTAGCTCCCATAACTCCAGGATCATTATCACATAGCCTCTTTCTGAAATTCGATATCAAATGCGAAACCGAAGACGGAGATTTCCGATGAAATCTATGCAAAGCCATAATCGCTTTCTTCCTCACAGCTTCCTTTTGATGATTAAGCAGATCCACCACCTGAGGTAAAACCGCCGGAATCGTCTCTTCGTTAATCAATCTACAAATCGCGTTAAGCGCAGCACAAACAACAAGGAAATTATCGGATCTGAGATCTTTCTGGATTGTATTCACAATAAGGATAATCAAATCATGATCTTCATTGAGAAACAGCGTCACTGCTAAGTAACCAGTACGCTTGAGGATAAGATTATCGTCATGAGTCATCTTCACGGCATGAATGTAACCAAACGAAGCATCATGACCAAGCATCTCGATGTAAACGAGGCGTATAATGTACTCTTTCATTTTCCTCTTTGGTACATCTGGTTCAAGCAACCTCCGTTTCAAAATCTCGATCTCGCTAAGTACGATCCGATCTTCTTCGGCTTTAGATCGTGCTTCACCGATTGATTTGACCAGATCGAGAAACTCTTTCGACTGACCAAATCCTCCTTGTGATCCCATCGCTAGCTCTCTACCAATCGTCTTTAGCTGCTCCATTTTCTGTAACTCCGAAATCCCTAGAACCAAAACACCAAAAACTGTGAAAAAAATTTCTCCGACGACGAATCGGCGATTGGATTAGGGCTCGTTCTTCTTCTTCCGATTAGAAATCGGAATCGGAATCATGCGAAAGTTCTTCGTCCTCCGTGATCGGAATCAATGGAGTTTTCAGATCTGAAAATTCGAAATCGGAGAAGATGAAAAACGTGAAGAGATTTTAGCTTTAGCTCTATAGCCACAAGGCGGTCCACAACACGGGTGTATGATCAAATGTTAGCACAACGACAGTGAAATGTACAGAAGTTTAAACCGGGATTCGGTTAGAATGTGGTTTAGTTTTCGGATTTGATTATGCCCGGTTCAGTTAGTATTGGTTTTTGTTTTTGGTTAAGGCTTTTCAGATTTTGGATTTGTTGGTTTTGTGAATAATATAAGGCCAAAAAATCAGTGTAGATTAATGAAATCTTTGGATTTAGTATATAATTATTAAATGTAGGTTGCAATTAATTCGGTTTTGGTTCGGTTGAATTTATGTTTTGGGTTAGATTTATTACTGTGAGAGTAAAAGTAAAAGTCAATTTGGGTTGGTTCGATTTTTATGCCCATTCCAATTTTTTGTTTTCTCAAGAAAAGTGTCATCAAAATATGAGATTGAGTCTATTTATAAGTTCTTTTGATATATATATTTTATTTTTGTTCAATAGTTTTAAATCTGGTTTGGTCGGTCTAGTTTAAATTCTATTTAACTGTTCGTAAAGGATATCCAGAAATTAATTCAGAAAATTTAGGGAATGATTGGTTAGGATGGTTGCTCTTAAATTTTTTTAAAAAAACTGTGACTATAAAAAAATTGAATCCATATTTTTTTACTTTTGAATAAAATGTGTCGACTGTCGCGTATGAAGAAAAAGGGAGAAAAGTGATATAATTTAAGAGAGTTTTTAGAATTTTTAAGGCTTTAAAACTATTATAATCTGATTGGTCAAAATGTTATTTTAAAACATTGATATTTTTAGAATCTTTAGAGCATCTTAAGTCATTTTGTAAAATATCATTCTAGCACCTTCTTTTATTATTCAGTAGGGGGATTTGGTTAGTTTTGTAACTTTTGTTTTATCATCTGGTTATTAGCTATAGCATATATTACTTATTTTGTATGTACATAGTTTTGTATAATTTTCTATGGTTGGATAAATGTGAAAAACTGTGTTCACACACATTAAACTTAACGAAATGAGTAATAAAGTTGTAACAAACTACAACAATCTGACGAAAAATATTGTAAGAAAGTAACTTTGTTTTATTTTTTTCCTTATACTTACTTGATACAGAAAATATTTGAAAAAACAAGAAGTTGTATTATGGTTTAGGAAAAAGATAATTAAACCGCACTTCCTCCAAATGATTATAAATATGGCCCTCCTCTGTTTTGAGTTAGAGAACAAACAACAATCTTCCTACACAAAAACCATAACCCAAAGCCAAAGATACAGAATCAGCCAAGTTAAATACTCTTCAAAAATGTCAAGCGAGAAATCGAAATTCTCTCAAGAATGGCCCATAGGATCTGTTGTCAATTTCAAGGACATTTGTACTAGAGATCGGTTTCGGGGAACGGTCACCTATTTTAGACCACGACCACAAGTAGAAGGTGCTAAAATAAGGATCAAGGACGGTAAGTAAACTTTAATTGTGGAAATATCGCATGAGTAATGCATTACGCTTTATACTTGGGGTTTCTTTCTTTATTTGAGTAATGGTGGATTCTTTAAAAAAATTCGATTGTAAATTTCACAGGAAATTTTTTTGGTTTACTTGTCCATAATCGAATTATGATTTATGTTTTAACGTTTTATGTTTTGTGTGATTTGTACAGTAACTGTATGGAGGGCAGATGGGAGATATGAACGCCTAGAGTTTTACGTATGTTATCTAAGGGAAATTAAGGTTAAATATTATACTAAAAACATTGAGTTTTATGTTCTATCAACATTGTGAATTAAATGTTGTTTCAAGTTTTAATGAGAGATTTTTTTAGTTTTTTTTTCCTCAGGATGATCAAGAGTACATTAGTGATGAAGGATCGTCATCCGAACCAGTCAAGGGGAAAGGTGGAGTCGAGTCGCCTTGAGCCACCTTCAGAGTGATTCATTACACCCATCTCAAAAGAATCTCCGAGTCATACTCTTCGTACATATTATCTGAATAATAGGATCATATAATTCAATAAATTAAATTACAGAGTAATGTCCTTGAGTCTAGTCTAAAGACCTTCCTAGTTTCTCCAATTTCTGGTGTTTTAGTGTTCATCAAATAATTTACTATGAGTAACAATGTCTTAAGATTTTCTTACATGGTTTACATTATTGAAGGTGCTTCTTTATGTAATATGGAGAAATAATGTATTAAGATTATTGTGTTAATATGGTTTAAGTTATTGAAGGTGCTTCTCTCTGAGTTCTTTTTTTTTTGGTTTCGAGTGAATATTCCATCAAAGATTATATCCTTAAAATTAAGACCATTATTTTTTTAATCGAAATGTAAAATGCCATCACTTAATTTTGATAACAGCATTCTAAGAAACTGTGATTTAAAACTTGACAAAATTATATGTAGAGCCGAAATGTGTTTTCTCGGTTTTACCAAATAAAAAAAAAATGTCAAGAGAGATGAATAAAAAACAGAGTAATTTGTAAATCTGCAAGGTTAACTATGAGGTTGGGTTTGACATTAATGCATGTTTGGTTTAAAAGCTTACTAAACTCAATATATAATTACCGTTAATAATGGGCTCTATATTTGTTATTTGATTTTGGAACTGACCAGAGTAATAATAACAAAAAATAAATATAATCTGCATATAAAAACAACGATCAGAATTGTGAGGAGGGGTAAAACTAGTTTAAGCTAAATCCGTAAATGGTGTGAGTGATGCGATCCAACGTCGATATGGTTGCATAAAGTATATAATCATCGACAACGTTTATGCGTATTAGCTAATAGCTAGCAATAATACTTTTTTTTCTTTTCAATAATACATCTTTGCATCATTGCTTAGTCAGTTTCGGTATTTTTGTATAGTTGGAGAAATGTAAAAACTATGCCCAAACAAATAAAGCTAAACGAAAAGAGTACTAAAGTTGAAACTAACTAAATGTGATAAAAAAATTTTAAAAATAAAGCCACATTTATTAGTTTTTGAAAAAAACTGTGTAGAGTATGGAAAAAGGGAGAAAAGGGCTGTGAGAAAATGTAAGATTTAAAAATTATTACAAAAATGATTGGTTATAATATGATGGTAAAGACTTTAATATTTTAAAAAAAATCCTTAGAGCATTTAAAATCATTTTACCAATCAAGCCTTAAAATATCATTTCAGTATACTTTTTTTTCTTATTTCGTTGGGATTTGCTTAGTTTTGTAACTTTAATGTATCTTCTGCAGTTCTGCTTATTAGCTGTAGCATACTTATTTTGTATGGACATAGTTTAGTATTTTTTCCTATGGTTGGATAAATGTGAAAAGCTATGTCCACACACATTAAACTTAACGAAATGAGTAATAAAGTTAAAAAGAAGTAAATGTGAAGGAACAAAATGTCAACAATCTGACAAAAATATTGTAAGAAAGTAACTTTGTTTTATTTTTTTCCTTGTACTTACTAGATACAGAAAGTATTTGAAAAACAAAGAAGTTGTACTATGGTTTTGGAGAAAAGAAAATTAAACTGCACTTCCTCCAAATGGAATATAAATATGTCCCTCCTCTGTTTGGAGTCAGAGATTAAACAAAAATCTTCCTATAGAAAACAAAAACCATAACCCAAAGCCACATACACATAATCAGCCAAATCCTCTTCAAGAATGTCGAGCAAGAATTCAACAAACTCTCCAAAATGGACCATAGGATCTATTGTCACTCTCAAGAACAGGAGTACCGGAGATCGATTTCAGGGAACAGTTCACCAATATAGCCCACGACCAAAAGGTGTGGAAATGGCGATGAAGAACGGTAAGTAAAAATTTAATTGTGGAAATATCGCATGAGTAATGAATTACGCTTTAATGGTGGATTTTTTAAAAAAAAATTAGATTGTAAATTTCGGGTAATAAAAAATCTGGCTGATTTCATGGTTTACTTGTCGATTATCGAATTAGGTTTATGTTTTAACGTTTTGTGTGGTTTGTACAGTAACTGTATGGAGGGTGGATGGTAGCTGTGAACGCCAAGAGATTTACATGTGTAATCTAGACGACATTACGGTTCGTATTATACTGAAAACATTTAATTTATGTTCTATCAACATTATGAATTAAATGTTGTTTTCTTGGTAGTAACTAAAGAGAAAGAGATTTAAGAATTTTCCTTAACCTTTCAAAGATGAACGTACACATATTTATACAACATAGCTATCCAATAATCTAGGAGGATCTCTAACTATACTCTACTTAGTTACAAGAGAAAGTAGTTCCTATTTTACAGAGATTCGTAACAGAGAAAGAGAATATGTCAAACATATCTCTGTATTATTGAACCAAGCATAACTTGCTCCGGTTTCTATTGAACCGTATCAAACCAAACTCCAATACCCCCTCTCAAGTTGGAGCATACAAATTTTGTATGCCTAACTTGGAACGAAAGGCAAGAAATCCATCACGACCAATCGGTTTCGTGAATATATATCAGCCAACTGCGATTTCGTGTAAACATGTCGCAGAACAATATTCTTCTTAACCACTTCATCCCGTACAAAGTGACAATCGTTTTCCACATGTTTCGTCCTCTCGTGGAAAACTGGATTTGTCGCAATGTGTATCGCAGACTTGCTATCACACGCAATGATCATAGAAGAAGCATGTAATACACCAAGAGTATTCAACACACGTTTTATCCACATTAACTCTTGATTAAGATCAGCCATTGCTCGGTATTCCGCTTCAGCGGATGATCGACTCACTGTATCTTGCTTCTTCGTTTTCCAAGAGATTGGTGATTCACCAAGTTGTACAAAATATCCAGTAACCGAACGACGCGTCAAAGGACAACTCGACCAATCGGAATCACACCATCCTGTAACTTGAAAATCTCCATTAGACCGAAGTAAAATTCCTTGACCGGGATCAGCTTTTAGATACCGAACAACACGCAAAGCTGCTTCCCAATGATCCTCTTTAGGTTGATGCATAAATTGAGCTAGAACATGAACTGCGAAAGCCAAATCAGGACGCGTTACCGCCAAGTAAATCAATCTGCCAACAAGACGTCTATACGGTTTTGGCTCCGTCAGAGCAGGAGAGGTAGATAAAGCCAAGTTGTGATTCTGTTCTAAGGGAAACGCAGCCGGTTTCGCACCCAATAACCCAGCTTTTGTGATTATATCTAAGGCATACTTTCGTTGACAAAGATAAACTCCTGTATCATTCCGCGCTACTTCGATACCCAAGAAGTACTTTAATGCTCCCAAATCTTTCATTCGAAAACAAGACGCCAAATAATCTTTAAATGCTTGTGTTTCTTTAACACTACTTCCTGTAATTATTATATCATCCACGTATACTAAGATATGTATACGAAATCCATCTCGCTCTAATGTAAACAAGGAATAATCATCCAATGCCTGCTTAAATCCGTATTCCTTAAGAGCTGTTGAAAACTTTGCAAACCAACAACGCGGGGCTTATTTCAAGCCATAAAGGGATTTTCGTAGTCGACATACCTTAGTCTTGTCTTTAGATTGAAAACCAGGAGGCATACGCATATACACTTCTTCATGTAAATCTCCATGAAGAAATGCATTTTGGACGTCCATTTGATGGATTGGCCAACCATTCTTAACTGCAACATCAATGAACAATCGTATTGTTCCCATCTTCGCAACGGGGGCAAAAGTCTCTCCGTAATCTTCGCCTTCAATTTGGTTATTTCCTAAGGCTACCAATCGTGCCTTATATCTCTCTATCGAACCATCAGAATTAAACTTGACCGTATAGACCCATTGACTCCCAATTGCTTTCTTCCCAGGAGGCAATTCTTCGATTGTCCATGTTTCATTCTCTTCAAGAGCTTCAATTTCAACTCCCATGGCATTCCTATACCTTTTATCTTTCATAGCTTCTTTGAAAGATTTTGGGATGTCTGTTGTGAGAATTGAAGTAACATATGCTATGTGTGTTGCTGAAAAACGACGACAATCATCCTGATTTGAAAGTGGATAAACCACTCCATGTTCCAAATCAACCTGAGATTTACTAATTGCCGAATTTACAACAAAGTTTTGAAGAGTTACCGGCGTTTGTCTCTTCCGGTGACCACGACCCAACACCGGTTCAGGATTATCACCATCGGAAACTATTGTTGTTGTTTGTTCGCTCATCGTTGTGATTATGTTGTCTGGATCCATTGATGATGTATCTGCCACTTCAATTGCAGGAGGAAGCTCTCGTTGTGGTATTTGGGCCGTTGGTTGGGCCTGATTTGTTTCACTTGTTGGACTAACTTCAACACTTCTATTTTGTGGCATAGAAGGCCTAACACGTTGGCCCAAATTTTCTTCTTGTAGAAATAAACCATCTCCCATTGGAGCCCATAATGCTTGATCATCATTTTCATCAATCACCAAACTTGATTTCTCTGCACTAAAAGGAAATTTGATTCTGAGAACACAACGTCCCTTGAAACAAAAAACTCCTTCGTTTCAATATCATATAATCTCCATCCCTTCTTGCCATGTGGATAACCCACAAATACACTCCGTCTAGTTCACTCCGCAAATTTATCACCGCCACACTTTTGATTGTGTGCAAAACACAAGCTTCCAAACACACGTAAATTGTCATAAGATGGTGTCTTCTTATACAACATTTCATACGGCGTTGCATTTTGCAGTACCGAGCATGGCGTTCGATTGATTAAATAACAAGCTGTCAATACACACTCTCCCCAAAACTCTATTGGCAAATTAGCTTGAAACCGCAAAGCCCTTGCAACATTTAGTATGTGTCGATGCTTCCTCTCGACTCTTCCATTTTGTTGCGGAGTCGCGACACAAGACGTTTCATGCATAATTCCCTTCTTTTGAAAGAAATCGGTTAAGCACATGAACTCCGAGCCATTATCACTCCGAACCGTTCGTACTTTTGTATCGAATTGCCTTTCTGTCAGCGAGAAGAAATTTTTTAATTGAACAGGAGCCTCTGTTTTGTCATTCAATAGATACAACCAAACTGCCCTCGAGTAATCATCAACGATCGTCAAAAAATATCTAGCTCCCGAATGTGAAGGAGTTCGATAAGGACCCCAAAGATCAACATGTATCAAATCGAAAATCTTAGACGTTTTATTCAAACTCATCGGAAAACAATCTCTTGTTTGCTTTGCGCGGAGACATATTTCACACGCTTTATTCAAAGTTGCAGAAGAAATAGAAACAGAGACACACGGAAGCAATCCCACCACTTTTGCAGACGGATGACCCATACGATTGTGCCACAGCTCAAACGACTCTTCCTCTTTCGTTGTTACTCTCGCTGCGATCTTCGTACTGCGGAAGTGAAACGTTCCTCCAACACGCTTACCCGCTCCAATCACCATCCTCGAAATGCGGTCCTGAACAACAAGGAACTGATCAGCCATCTGAACCACACAGCGATTTTCATCCATCAATTGTCCCAAAGAAACCAAATCTGACGTGAATTCCTCAACATAAAATATTGATTTCATCACCAATCCATTATCAAGACAAACTGAACCTTCTTTTAGAGAAACTCGTTCTCTTCCATCAGCCATAATAATTAGAACCGGAGTAATATCTCTAACATTGGTTAAGACATCGAATCTACCAGTTAAATGATGAGATGCCCCAGTATCCATTATCCAAGAGGGAAAAGAAATCTTACCAGAAAGTTTTTCGGTCTCCTTTTCCTTTCCAGCATTAAGAATGTTCTTAATCATTCTCCATTGTTGTTCGCTTAATCCACTCACACCATCACGATCAAGATCAGTGACTACATGATTGGCTTGTTCATGAGTCGGAGCTTCCAGATTCGGAACGTAAACCCGATTAGCATATGCAGGCTGTCCACGTCCTCTTCCTCCATTCGAAATAGATGCTCCCCTTATATTTGGACCTCCTCCACGACCTTTTCCTTGCACAGTTCGTCCTCTAGGTCTGTCACCCCACCACTCAGGATATCCAATCACCGCATAACAGGTGTCCGAAGCATGACCACTTCTATTACAATGCTTACACAGAACCATGTTCTCGGAACGAAATTATGGTCGTGCTTGGACCGCAAAAGCCGTCACCTCTGGTCTCTCCTCTCCATTCGCACGAAGGTCTTCCTCTTGTCTCACAATATTATAAACTTCTTCAAGCGGTTGAACAGGAACACGTGCGACAAGAGTTGATCTTACGGCACGAAACTGATCATCAAGACCAAAGAGGAATTGATGTACCTTATCTTCCTCACGGTCAGCTTCTTGTGCCGTTCCCAAATCACAAGTACATTGACCACACTTACAGGTTCTCAAAGGTCGATGACTTGCCAAACTATCCCAGATTCGGTTTAGTTTGCCATAATAGGATTCAATTGCGAGTCCCCTTTGTTTACAACAAGCAAGTTCAGCCTTGAGTTGCTGCAGTTTGGATCCGTTCATCACCGAAAACCTTTTTTTCAGATTCTCCCACAAGTCTTGAGCGACATCTCTATGCGAGATGTTGGAGCGTAGCATCGGATCAATTGTCATCTTTATCCAAGACACAAGAAGTGCTTGAATTGTCCACCAATCTTCAAGGTCAGGAGAATCCGCTGCTGGTTTTGGAATTGATCCATCAAGAAATCCGAATTTCTTTCGGGATGTCAATGCCGTCTTCGTGCCGCAAGCCCACTCATCGTAATTTGTACCCTTCAAGAGTGGATGCAAAATAACAGCTCCAGGATTATCCGCCGAGGTCAGGTCGTAGGGTGAAATTGTTCTTCTCACTTCAGTCGTGTTCATCGTTGTGTTCTGGTTCGGGTTCGTCTGGTCCGGGTTCGTCGGGTTCGTCTGGTTCGGGTTCGTCGGGTTCATTCTCAAAGTTTCAGAGATTTTTTGAAAAGAAAATAGTCAGGCTCTGATACCATAAAGAGAAAGAGATTTAAGAATTTTCCTTATCCTTTCAAAGATGAACGTACACATATTTATACAACATAGCTATCCAATAATCTAGGAGGATCTCTAACTATACTCTACTTAGTTACAAGAGAAAGTAGTTCCTATTTTACAGAGATTCGTAACAGAGAAAGAGAATATGTCAAACATATCTCTGTATTATTGAACCAAGCATAACTTGCTCCGGTTTCCATTGAACTGTATCAAACCAAACTCCAATAGTAACCATGAGTTTCAAGTATTTGTAGGTGCAAACATAGATTCTTCAAATTTTTTTTTTTTTTAATGAGATCCTTTAGAAGTTTTTATTTCTCAGGATGATCAAGACAATAATGGCGATGAAGGATCGTCATCCAAATCAGTTGAGGGGAAAGGTGGAGTCGAAAGTTTGAAAAGAAAAAGAAATGTGGAGTCGAGTCGCCCTTATCCACCTTCAGAGTGATTCATTACACCCATCTTAAAAGAATCTCCGAGTCATACTCCTCATACATATTATCTGAATATAATAGGATCATATAATCCAATAAATTAGTGTTCATCCAATTAATTTACTGTGAGTAACATTGTCTTAAGATTTTCTTAAATGGTTTAGATTATTGAAGGTGCTTCTTTATGTAAAAATCTTAATTATTGGGATCTATACATACTAGTTAATGTCAGAGTTTGGAATGATCAAAATTCAACTGAGGAAAAAAAAAAGGGAAGAGGCTGGAAAATTCAATTATACAGAACAATGATCAGAATTTCGAGGTGTAAAACTAATCTGACTCAGAGAACAAACACAATCTTCACATATAACACAATAAACATTACGGAGAATTAACACACATATACTCTAGTAGTTCTGATGACATTATCTTTTCACAATAAGTGTCATCAGTTTATAAAGAAAATGAAACAAATAAACAGAAGATATATCAACTTATACAATAGAGTGAATTAAAGACTACAAATTGAACAGCCTAACAATGTGTCCATCTCAAAAATTGGTTTATTTCGATTACTTATCCGAGCTTTACTATTTTTTTGTTTGGTGTCTTAAGAAAAAAGAAAAAGAAGATACCATTCTCATGTGGTTAAGAGGAAGAAATTATAACACGTATTGTCTCATATTTTTTTATCCAATAAATTGTTTCTTCTTAAACACCATATATATTTATGCCCAAACTTTAATATTATTTTATTAACAAAATAATGTAAAAATTTTAAAATGAAAAACGTAAAAATGTAAAAATCAATTTAATGTTTTTGGGTAGTAAATTGAGAATTTATTGATCATTCAAAGTCAATATATTTTGCTATTTAGTCAAATTAATCAAACTTTTGGCATGGTAGTTAATTATGTTAATATGTTGTTTTGGCGCGTAATTGATTTCTGTTAATAATTCATTTTGGCATGTTATTAACTTTTGGTAACGGATTAGTTGTTTTTTACTATTGAGTTTTTCAGTCTATTTAGTCAACTATATCTTTTTGGCGCGTTATTTAAACTTTTTAAAATTTTTTATCAAGTTATTGGCGCGTTATTTATATCTATATTTACTTTTGGTAACGAGTTAGTTAATTTTTTTATATTGACCTTTAAAATCTAAAAGCTAATATACACTCTTTCCTAAACATCAACATTTTTTTGTAATTTTCATGAAAAATAATTAATTAGACTTACATTTCACTCCAATGGCTATATAAAGGGTGAACACATGCAATTGTGGAGATTAACTTCCATTCTTCTTCTTGGTATAAAAGGTGGCTTAATCTCCATAGTTTGAGACTGGAGCCTGTCCTTTAGAGGAACAAGGTTTCCAGATTAAACCGAAGTTTCTAAACTATATGGGCCACATTTTTTTGAAATGCTTTAAGCCTCCAAATTGTTCGGGACGGCACTGTGGGGAATTGTCAAGGCTTGGGACAACGCCTCATAGTTCGATGTCGTAAGGAGTTCAAATGGTGTATCTTTCGGCTATATTGTTCATGATTAAAAAATAAAATAAAAATGATTATTATGTAAGGAATATTGGGGTTATGTTAGGGTATGAGGAGATTTGTATTGTAGATCCTCAAAGTCTAAGAGGTGGATTAGTTTTTTTTATTGAAAGAATTATGTTTCGAATTTAAGTCTTGTAGATCTTTCTTTAGAATATTAATTTTTTTAAATAACTCTTATCTTGCATCAATGAAAATCCTATACCGCGGTTGTTAAGGATATGGGGAAGGAAGTGGTTGCAGCCGCGGTGAAGTATGATAGTGGCTCAAGGAAAGCGCAGCGTGTGGAACGGTTGATTAAGTGGCAATATCCGTCAATAGGTTGGTTCAAATTGAACACAGATGGAGCATTGCGTGGTAACCCGGGTCTGGCAACGGCTGGGGGAGTGTTGCGAAATTCGGATGGTGATTGGTGTGGTGGGTTTGGTTTGAATTTAGGACGTTGCTCTGCACCGATTGCTGAGTTGTGGAGAGTTTATTACGGGTTGGTTGTGGCTTGAGAGAAGCAGATTGGTTGGCTTAATTTGGAAGTGGAATCGAAGCTGCTGGTGGACTTTTTGTTGACAGGGATTGGTGACTCGCATCCTCTGTCTTTCCTGGTACGCTTGTGTCATGGTTTTTTATCGAAGGACTGGAATGTCCGAGTGCCTCATGTGTATAGGGAGGCTAACCGTCTTGCGGATGGTTAGCTAACTATGCTTTCTCGTTACCTTTAGGCTTTCATTTGTTTCATTGTATTCCGCCGGATGTTGCTTCGATTTTGGCCGAGGACGTCTCTGGACAGTCTCGCCCAAGACAAGTATGCGTGTAGTTGATTTTCCGTATAAATAAAATTGGGGGCTTTTGCTCCCGGTGATTCACCCAAAAAAAAAAAAATGGAAAGCCTATACCATAATTGTTTTAAACCAATAATAATTCGTGCATTGATAGATCGCAAATCAATCGAGGGAAAGCTTTGCCTCGATCCACCTTTAGAGTGATTTTGTACCCCTATCTCAAAAAGAATCTATGAAACCTATTAATTATATGAATAATAGGATCATCGAATCAAATATATTTAAGCTAGATGCCCTGGAATTGCATCGCTTACCGAAAATAATTGAGAGAAATGAATACGTAGAAAGATGAATAAAACCACATTGGTATGTAAATAATGCAAGGTTAACTATGAGGTTGTGTTTGACATTAATGTATGTGTTTGGTTTTGAAATGTTTTGGGAATATGGTTTTGAAAAGCTTGCTAAACGTAAAATTTAACTACAGTATAATAGTCTCTATACATAATTAGTACTTATATTTTGGAACTGATCAAAATTCAATCGAGGTAAAACAAAATTAAATAAGATATATATATATATATATATATATATACATATTCCGTCAACAGATATATAATCTGTATATATTGACAAGCAATGATAAGAATTCTGTCAAAAAAAAAGATTAGAATTACAAGGAGAAAAACTAATTGAAAGTAAATTCGTAAATAGCGTAAGTGATGCGATCATACGCCATCTGTTGGCATAAAGTAGAAAATCATCGACAAAGTTTATGCGTAATAGCTAAGCATATATTACTTATTTGCATCATTGCATAGTCATATTTTGTATATTTGCATAGTTGGCGAGTGTAAAAACTATATCCCAACAAATTATGGTGAACAAAAGGAGTAATTAAGTTGAAAACTAACCATCGTAAAGGCAAAAGTGTCAAGAAGCTGACTAAAAATGTAGTAAGAAAGAAACTTAATCGTAAAGTATTGTTGAATAACAAGAATTTGCCTTATGGGTTGGGAGAGAAGAAAATTTCAAGTGCGCTTTTCTCTAAATGGAATATAAATACACAAGACATGACTACATAAATCCCTCCTCTGTTCTATGTCAGAGACAATCAAATTCTTCACCTAGAACACAACAACAACAAAAAACATGATAAACACAAAATTAGCCAAATCCTCTCCAAAAATGGTGAACATTCAAGGATTGACCATAGGATCCACTGTCACTTTCCTGAGGAGAGATACTCGAAAGCGGTATGTGGGAATGGTCTACGAATTTGTACCACCATCAGGAATTAGTGGTTTCGGAATGAAAAATGGTAAGTAAAATTTTTAACTGTGGGAACAATCTCGTGAGTAGAATCATGGTTTATAATATCTTCTTTTTATAAAAACACGATTACACTTTATAGTTAGGTTCATTTTGATATGGATTCTTGAAACTTTATATTGTAAATATCGTGAAAAATCTGCATGATTATGCTATTTTGGTCTATGTTTTGTGTATGATTTTGTACAGTAACTGTGTGGAAGATGGGTGAGAGATCTCCACGTAACTCAGAGACGATTTACTACTTTTCTCTAAGAGAAATTATGGTTCGTATTATACGAAAAAAACAAAAATTTTATGATGTATCAATATTGTTTATCCTTAACTAATATAAACAACTTAAACATCGCTTCAAATTGTTTTCTTAATTGTAACCAGGAGCTTCAGGTAATTGAAGGTGCAAACAGAGCCATCACTAACCGGGTAAAGTTTAAAATCTAAAACTAGAAATTTTAAACAAAGAGTTATTTATGAGTTTCTTTAAATGTTTTTTTTTTCTTTTCTTTTCAGGATGGTCAGAGCAATATCGCGATGAAGGATCCTCATCCAAATCAATTGAGAGGAAGTGAGTCTCTTCGCCTCGATCCACCTTCAGAATGATTCTTTACGCGTCTATAAAAACAATCTCTGAGTCATATTTCCCATAAAATATATCATATGAATAATAAGAACATATATAGCATTGAGTCTAGACTTCTCTAGTTTCCCCAATGGCTGGTGTTTTATTGTTCATCCAATAAATTTACTATGAGTAACAATGTCTTAAGATTTTCTTATATGGCTCAAATTAATGAAAGGTGCTTCTTAATTTATGTTCTTTTTGCTCTCAAGTGGATGTTCTATCATAATAAGACCAATCATTTTATGGCCCAAGAAATGATATATAGAGTATTGGCGTAACAATGTCGTTTGTTAAAAAGAAGTGTGTGTGGTGGGACGTTGTTACCTTTAATCACTATTCTGTGTGTGAGAATTTTGTACTTTAGATTATCAATCTCCATCAAAATAGAAACACTGTCACAATCTTTCTTTATGCCAAAAACACGTTTCGGTTGGCCACAAAAGTGTAAACGCAGATACTCAACGCTATATTTCATAACATTTCAAAAATAAAAAAATAAAACAATTATAAACACCTTCATAAACATACTTAATTACAAATATTTTTCTATTAATAAAAACGATGCTCGACACATAAAAATCATATTTCACATTTCACTATAACCAAAATATCTAATGTGAATCTCATTGATCAAGATTTTTTTTTTTTGGTATGAACATTGATCAAGATTTTTGTATTGTCATTTGATCCAACTTTATGTATTTTAGTTAAGTTTCAGAAATTTAAAAGGGGCAAAAAGAGATATATATCCACACCCGATATTATCATCAACAATCCTAAATGATTATGGTGTTTTATTCAAGATATAGCTAACGATCTCATCATATTGGAATAATTATTCTAAAAAAGAAAACTATTTGTTCTATTTATTCTTTAGCGAATTAAATTTTCGTGTAAATTCACTTTTTTATCGTACATTATATATGATGAATTATGTATTTGTATTAGTTTTCAAATGGTATACGATAGATGTATACAATTCTCTTATCCGATTTCAAATCAATGAATGAATTAGATGTTAAAAAAAATCTACTACACATTGTGGGTATGGATTTTGTTTTGAGTCTCGACCTGTAACAATGGTTTGCCTCTAAACGCAAACGCTCCGAAAATAGCAGCCAATGTTGTAACGCACAGAACGCCGGACACTGCAAAAACACCATTTTTGACAAGGTAACACTCACGGTTTAGCCACCCTTTGCCGTATCTCTGCTCTCTGTTCATGCTTGCACCAACACTTATCAACGTAACCGCAACCGCAAAATTAACCCTGCAATAAAAATAATATCACCAATAATTACAAATGGATTGGTTTATTCTTCATACAATTCGATTCAATAAAGCATATTTCTTACTTGTGACCAAAAAAAAAGCATATTTCTTACCAAGAAAACAACAAAAGAAAAACACAAAACGGCGTCGTTTTCGTTTTCTCTGTTTTCAAGAAACCTTTGCAGATTAAAACGTTTCCGATGATCTGAGCAATGCACAGACAGACTAGCGCAGCGGTTCCTATCCCGAAAGCATGATTTTCCGGTAAAAAACACGATTCGCCGTCCCATTTCAGATCTTTCCCCTTAAAAAAATGAAAATGAAAATGGTAGCCAAATCATATTCTTAGAACATAAAATGGATACCCTAAGGAACAAGTCATGTGGAAAAAAACATTCACCTTAGCCTTCTGAAACTCAGATACAAGGCACAGAAAGAACGCGGCAAGACCAAAGAGAAAGATGAAGATGAAAGCGATAAAGACCTCGGTTTGCCTGTTTCGGGTTTCTTGTTCTTGAACCTCCATTGATTTGTTCTTAAAATCCCTAGAGATGTTAAAAGAGTTCGATTAGTTGAGGCTTACTCCATTACAGAAAAAAAAATTATTCGTGTGTCCAAACGAATATTTATATATGCGTTTGTAAAAGGGTGGATTTGTTCTTTGTTGTTATGGTTGGGTTGTTGGGTTCTTTGCTTTCCTTTTGTTTTAATAAAGTTTGTTTATTGAATCTTAAGAAGATGAAGTAAATAAACTTTTGTGGGTCAAGCGATTTTGGACTCTTTTCTCCTTCATTTTCCCCCCTAGTTATGTTTATTAACAACTCATTCAACATCATATATTATTAATTAGAAATATAAAAAAAATATAAAGGCTTAATTTGTGGTTTAATTCGTGATTTACATTAATTATTTTTATTATACTGATAATAGTTTATTTTCAACGTATGTTGTAAAACATTATGACACCTTATCGACAAAAGAACGAATGCGTTTTACTGTATCTTTACAAAATGAAAAAGTTAGGTGATCATTCCTAGGGGATTCGAAAATTGTAAAGAAAAAAAGTTATTGAGGTTCTAGTATGTATATAGTTGAAATTAACATTTATGATGAAAGTTGCATCCTTGATAGCTTTGCCCAAGAGTTTGGATCCTTGATAGCTTACACTAGCATCTTACAATCAGTATCAAATTGGACATTCTTAAAATGCTCCTTTTTCTTTCTTGGCCATGTTTTTTATTTCAAAACTTTTATGTTTCTTTGCCATTCTTTTTAAAGTGGAAATATTTTTTTCTCTTAAGCCATAAATTTCACATTCCAACAAACAAACAAAAATGCATAATTATTTCTTGAATCGTTACAAATAGTCGACAATGGACATATATCATATCATGAAATGATAAGCTATGTTAATCCTTCTTAGGAGTGCATTTTCGAGCAGTGGTAAGCTTGATGGGCTTGCTCTTGAGGACAGGATTTTGCTCGAAAAAGTTGGTCGGACGGAGTTCAAATCCACCGGACAAAGTAGGCATCGTGGGAAAATCTTCCTGGCTTGGAACATGGTGGAATCCAACAGTATACCACATCACTATATCTTTGTTCTCTATTTTCCTATTCCTTTGAGACCACACGGCTAATGTATCGTCACCTTGGCTCCGGTCAGCGTACAAACCACCAGCCCAAACCTCTGACCTATTATACGGAGTTATCCACACGTTATAGTTTGTGAATGCAGCCCGAATCTGTGGGTAATCATCTGGGGCCAATAATGGGCCTAAAGCCGATCCAGGAAGTAAACGGTATCCAACTTCATTGCCATGTTTTGTTTTCCGGTCAGGGTTAACCACCACTAGCTCCTCCACCTTTAGTCCTAGTTTCACCCTAGCTTCCGCCTCGGTTTTGGCTGTCTTTGGCCTCGTCGTCCAATAGCTTTTCCTCGGCGTGTTAACGGATTTCGCGGTTCTTTTGGTCACTAGTTAGTTACGGACAAATGAATTATTTGTACCGTCGATGTCAAGATCAAGACGGAATGTCACGAAATGGTCGTGGTTAACACCAACGGTATTGTCCGCAACAATTGTGCCATGTAAGTCTTCTTTATCTTTGATCTCTGATGTGTGGACATATTCAACCGGTTTAACTTCTAGAACACCGGTTAAGCCAACCTATACATATTATGTAAGAATAAACTTTAGGTCTACCATTAAAATTAAATCAAATTCCAAACCGAGATAAAATCATAGTGAAATGTTGTCTGGTATAATTTGTTCAACAATCTGGTTTTTCTTTTGTCACCATGCAATTATGCTTCACGTGATTCATGTTGGTGTTTTAAATTAATAAACGAAATTGTATGATCCTAATTCCTACCAGCAATATTATAAAGAACAAATGTATGAAAAAGACGGATTTACCCCCATTTTGATGGAACCACTAGGCTTGAACTCATAGTCAACTATGTAGTCGTAGTTCCCCACGGTCGTCACGATCCGGGCTACAAGACTTACGTCCGGTCTAACCTCTGTAATCTGTATCATCATATATGTAAATGTAAATCATGTATTTTTAGCATACTATATTATGTTTTTGGATGATAGAACAACAAAAGTATAATGTTTATAATTACTTCTAAGTTTGGGATTTCAGCTTCGGTATGTCGCCACATGATATCTCCAGCATATTTCTCAAAAATGCATATGGCATTCGGAATTTTTGCAGGAGTTCCATCTTGACCCGCAAAAATGCCATCCATAAAAATCGCACCCGCTGGACAATCTGTGTACGGTTCAAGAGATACAGAACATTGACCACAACCGAAATCGCCACAATCTAGGTAGGTAATGAAATACCAATCGTCAGTTGGATCCATGTAAGGTATGAACATTTCCGACAAATGGCCTTTGTATAGAACTTGTCGATATTTGTTCACTTCCATGTCGAAAATGGACGCAAGTGAGATTACGATACCGGCTCGAACGTCGAACGATAAGTGAAATTCCCAATTTGCCCATCTGTTTACCACCAATTTGTATAAACTTAAGTACATACATAACTTGGGATTATCAGTTTGCAACTTTGCATAATTTTCATAATAATTTATGTACGTATATCGAAGTATTATTGGCAAAAGATTTTTTTTTTTAACTTTTCATATATAAAAGTTAATTTTAAAATAAAACCCGTGAAAGTATTGAAGCAAAGTCATAGATTTTGAAAAAATACGATGACAAATAAGAGTAATTCCGTACTTTGAAATCTTTGCTATCTTTGTAGGGATTCAAGGATAAAAGTAGTCCTGGGTTTTCGGTGAAAACCGATCAACCCGACCCGATCAAACCGGAAAATTCGGGTTTCGGCGGAATGAACATGAATTTGGTAAAACCGAACGGCTTAATTTGATTCAATATATCGGTTTTCGGTTCGGTTGAATACGGTTATCGGAGCCGATCGAACCGAGAATCGGAAGCCATATATAAACGTTTTAATCAGATCTTAGGGTTTTTTTAGTGTCTTTTTTTTTCCTTCTTCTCTGCCTCCTAGAGAGAAAAAAACACGATCATCTCTTTGATCGGAGATTTGATCGGAGAATTGATCAAATCTCTTGTCTTCTCCTTCGTCAATTCATCGACATAATCTTGTACATCACCTCGTCTCTCTTCATCCTCCGTTCGATTCGATTTCTCAAGGTTTTCATTCGTAAACAGTAAACGCGAAATTCTGAAAGGTAAAATTTTAGTCTTTCTCTTAGCTTTTTTGTTTGAATCTTACTGTCGAAGCTTTGTTTCAGTATGAATTACAATCTGAAAACCCCTAAATTTGAAACCCCTAATTTGCAACCCTAATTTTAGAACCCTAATTTAAAAACCCTTATTTTAATTTTCCGATTATATTTCAATTTCAATTTCGAATTCGTAATTCAATTTCAATTCCTATTTCAATTTCGTATTTCAATTTTAATTTTAATTTCAATTTCAAAATCAAAATGAAACCCTAATTTTTAAACCCTAATTTCAGTTTCTGAATCTATTTCAATTCCAATTTCAAATTCGTATTTCAATTTCAATTCCAATTTGAATTTAGTATTTCAATTTGAATATCAATTCCAAACCGAAACCCTAATCCAAGTCTGCGTCTTTGCTCTATGTAATAATACAAGTCTGTGTCTTTGCTTTGTGTACTAATCCAAGTCTTTGTTTATGTATTGTAGATGACTGGAGAGCAGGATGAAAACGAAACTCAACCTCAACCTGAAATTGCCACAGAGGTTGAAGGTAAGAAGCGTAAAGAAGCTGAGTCTGCTATGTCACAGAAACCGAAGAAGAAGTATGCTAAAAGAGCACCTATATGGGAACATTTCATGCAAAAGGAAGGGGACAACAAGAAGAGCTACTGTAAGTATTGTAGTGCAGAAATTAGCTGTTGTTCTAGAACTGTAGGAACTAGTCCTATGATAGGTCACATAGGTAGATGCAAGCAGTACAAGGATTTCGTAGAAAAGGAAAAGCAGGTGCTAAGTAGTGATAAGACTGGAAATATGAAAATGGTTAAGTATGATCCAGGCTTGTTTAGGAGATCAGTGAATGAGTTGGTTGTAGTGAATGAGCTGCCATTCTCATTTGTGGAATCTGAGGGCTGGAAGAGGTTTGTAGCTAATGTTTTGCCTATGTACAAGGCATTTTCTAGAAGGACTAGCACTAAAGACATTATTGATATCTACCTGGAAGAGATGGCCTCTCTGAAAAACCTGTTTAGTGTTGAGAAACAGAGAGTTTCCTTGACAACAGACATATGGACGTCTCCCACAACCTCCTACAACTACATGGTGATCACAGGTCACTGGATCAGTACTAACTGGGAAATGCAGAAGAGAATCCTTAGCTTTAAGGTGATCACTGATCACAAAGGAGAGACCATTGGAAGGCAGTTGCTGGATTGCTTAGAATTCTGGGGAATTGAGAAGGTTTTTACAGTGACAGTAGACAATGCTAACAATAATGACAAGGCGTTGAGGGGTTTTAGGGATGAGTTCAGTCTGAAAGGAGTTGAATCCTTGGTTAGAGGTGGTGAATTCTTGCACATGCGTTGTTGTGCACACATACTGAACTTGATTGTTGGTGATGGATTGAAGAAGTCAAAGCCAAGTGTTGTTGCAATTAGGAATGCAGTGAAGTATGTCAGATCATCCTTTGTTAGGCTTAAGTCTTTTGCTATGAGGTGTGAGACAGGCAAGTTATGTAGAGGCAGCTTGCCATTAGATGTTGTGACACGGTGGAACTCAACTTATTTGATGTTAACTTCTGCTATGAAGTTGAGGGTTGCTTTTGATAAAATGGTCACTGAAGATAAGTTGTACTGTGACTACTTCTTAGAAGAGGATGAGAAGTCAAAGACCAAAAGAGTTGGTCCACCATCTGCCATGGATTGGGAAGACATTGGAAGGTTAGTAAAATTTCTGAAAATATTCTACAAAAGTACATTGACTTTCTCAGCTTCTAAGTCTGTCACATCTTCTTTGTGTTACAATGAAATTGTGAATATTGAGAGAGCCCTCATCACTAAGTGTACTAGCCCTAATGAAGATGTCAGAAAGCAAGCTCATGTTATGAGAGACAAGTTTGACAAGTATTGGGATGGCCTGAACAACATGAATTCTCTGGTGATTATGGCTAGTGTGTTTGATCCTCGGAATAAGATGAAGTTTGCTGGCGTGTGCTTTGATCAGCTTTATGGAAAGGATACTATTGAGAACAGACAATTGCATGCTTCAGTTTCAAGAGCTATGAAACTGATGTATGAGGAGTATAGTTCTAGGCTGACCCCTCCTCTAGAGATTGAACCCACTGTAGAGTCTGAGCCACAGGTTGGCATGTTTGAGCTTTCAGATGATGAAGATGATTGTGAGGGAATAGAGTCCATTTATAACAAGATGATTGATGTCAGGGGAAGTGAAGATGGTTCTAGTGAATTGCAAATCTATGTGACAGAGAAAACCGAGGTCAAAGTAGAGAATAAGTTGGGTTTACCTTATGATGTTCTAAGTTGGTGGAGATGCAATTCGGCAAAGTTCCCTGTCTTATCTGAATTTGCTAGAGATGTGCTAGCTATTCAAGCCTCATCAGTTGCTTCAGAGTCTACTTTTAGTACAAGTGGCCGAGTGTTGGATCCTTATAGGAGTTCTTTAACTCCTTACATGGTGGAAGTTTTGTTATACACACAACAGTGGTTAAGGTGTGCATATCAATCTGAAGCACAAGTAGCTAACTTGGTGCAAATGTTGGAGGAAGTTGATTTCTTTGAGTCTCTTGGTAAGTAAGCTTCAGTTTGTTTACTTCTACTTTCTTTGATTCTACTTTGTAAAGCTTTGACTCTGTTCTGTTTTATTTTTGCAGATTCTAGAAATGCAGCTGTTACTCCTCCATGATTCGTCATAGTATGACAGGTATGTGTAAATAAGATCATGTTTTTTTACTTTAACTGTTAACTGTTTCTTTTGATTTTCACATATAGGCCGTAGGTAGGAAGCTGCTCTTTTGCCCTTTTTGATGCACATCTAAGCAGCCTTAACAATTACTGGACAGCTTTTGTTTTTGTAACTCCTTTTTGCTTACTTTTGATGTGGATTATCATGCTTTTGTGGTACAATGCTTCTATTATACAGCCCTAACAACAAAAGCATGATAATCCTTACTACTTGTAACTCTTATGGTCCTGTAATTATTACTTTGTGTATTTGGTTGCTTTAACTTGCTAAATGCTAGCTTAGCAGCTATGAAATAGGTTGGTTTATGTATGGCAAAGGAATTGCTTGACATTTGCACTTGTATTTTTATGTTTTCTCATTCAACAGGTACAATTCGGTTTAAATAACCCGAATTAACTAAATTTCGGGTTGATTTCGGATGTAAAATTAAAACACAAAACCGACCCGAAAAAACCGTTTGCCGACCGATCTGAACCGAAATCAATTTCGGATCAATTCGGTTTGATATTTTAATAACCGAATCTCGTTAAAAACCGAATAACCCGACCCGTTTAACCCGAATCTGCCGAAAACCCAGGACTAGATAAAAGTTTGTATACACGAACGAAAATGTTAGGACCACACATGAAAGGAAATAATAGAGTATATATTTCCAAATAGTAAAGTATGGGACAAAATTATTATGCTTGGGTCCTCTACGCACAGAACTTTCAGATTTCAGTTTTCTTTTAAATTTTTTTTGGCAACACATGTTTAAACGGCAACAGTTTATATATTTGTGGAAGCCAGCCGATTTGTTTTTTTTTTCTTTTTCAGATCTTAAGCTGAAAGGATTGGTGAAACTGGTAAAAGTAAGAAAAACTACTAGTTTAAAGTTTAAACAAACCTTAAATCACTTTGTAAAGCATGTTATATATAGCATTAATTTCAATCTAGGTTCTTATATTTCTCTCTCAGTTTTTTCACATTGTAAATAACATTTATTTTTGTTGATCAATAAATTTAACATTTCAACCAAAGATACTATATTTCATTTTAAAAGTAGGTTTTTTTTCACCAAAAAACTCTAACCAAACAAGTATAGAAAGATCGTCGCTTCAATATGAGGTTTCTTCAATATGAAAGACCTGACTGACTTTATCTCATTTTCCTTTACGACGACTTTTAATACTTCACTAAAATTTCAGAAAATTGTCGATAAATGTAATTAAATCAGAGAATTTGAGTAGAAAAAACTAAGGCTTTGAATGGTAAATAAAATAGAAGAAATGAGAAGAAAAGAAATGTCTTTTCACAAGAAGAAAAAATTCTACCGGTATGATAGAGAATGAAGAATTCTTCCATATTTTGACACTTTTCAGAAGAAAACTTTTTCCTCTAATTTCTTTTTGACTGGTACAAATGTGGAAGATTTTTTTTTTCTTCCAATTCTTTTTCTCTATTTATGTTAAACAGTCATAGCCTAAAAGATGTTACTATATTTTTTTACATTTAAAAAAACTGTTACTATTTACGCTGACGAACTTTAAAGACTTTAATTTCCATATATATCATAATTATAATTTTCAAAATCTAATCTATATGGGTATGGCCAAAAGAGAGAGAGAGAGACCAATAACTATAATTGTTAATCATTTTACCTCACGATGTGTCCATCGACCTTGAACCCTGGACCGTCCGGCTGCAAAACGACGGCATTTCTAAGCGTCGGTCCATACGGCGGTTTAAGCTTCGAGAAACGGTACTCCGTTCCGTTAGCCTTTGGCATAATAACCGTTGACCTATCCTTAAACTCCGATACTTTCATTTCGTCAAGATTAACGATTATTGTCATTCCTTCAATAAGTCTAAGATACATATTAACGGTCCCGTCAAGATAAAACGGCATCATTCTTATTACCCTCTCCGTCTCGGCTTCACTCTCGCCGTACCATCCAATCGTTGACGTCGTGAAGACGATTTCCGAAACGTTCAAGCTGCGTTTTGTGACAGAATCACGAAACGGCTTGAACTTTAGAACAATATCAGTGGCTGCTTCTTGCTCGTCGTTTGTGAGCATGGGATAACCATTGCCTATGTGGATCTTGTCCGAGATGATGGCTCGAGAGGAAAAATCAACGACTATCTCTCGAGTTTGGCCTTTGTCTCTAGCGATGACAAAGGCTTGACGTGGCGGTGGTTTGATGTTGTGGTTTGGTGATGAGTGCCAATATAAGACTAGGGATTTGTCAGGTTCGTTAAGACCAACGTATTGGAAAGTGAACTTGTGGTTCGGACCAATGGGGTATGATTTGTTGACGATGGTTCGAACGAGTTTGAGTTCGGTCTCGGTTAAGGGATCAAATGGGTGACGCGATGGAGTGAAGCTCGAAGATGAGGCTGCGAAAATGAAAGAGAAGAAAATGAAAATGGTGAAGTAAAGTGGAGACATGTTGTTCTTTGTGATTGGTTTGATTTGTGGACTTGGTTAATGCTTCAACTTTATAGGCAAAATATGTCCATTAATGAGATTTTAATGAACAAAATACGCACGAAATACACGTTGAAAATATGTCCATTCGGCGATAAAAATGATTAGAAGAGAGCAAATAATCCATTCGTTTTATCTTATTTGTATCATGCTACTTTCAATGCATATATGTATATATATTCCCGCTGCTTAGAGCATCTTTAACGGAAGTCTTTTCCGCCGTATGCAGAAATTAAACAAATGCAAAAAAATTAGAAAAGAAGGAGAGAGACACTTATGAGTCTCTTCATGAACATATTCTAGAAACCGTATATAAACTTATTGTGCCACATGTTTTCATGTAATTGGTTCAGTCTTATTATTTAATTATATTTATTAGTTAGTTTTAAAATAATAATAATATACTATTATTATACTAATTAGATACAGAAATTGAAGAGACTGGCGATGATGATGCTCTTAGAAATGTGATAAGAATCTAAGAGCATGATCAATGGTTAGAGATCCAGACCATGAACAAACCCACTTATAGTTAGGATTCTACATTTTACCTAGTGCTTTAAATATTGGTATACTTTGAGAGTACATTTAATCTAATAACTCGTTACATTTTCACCTAGTTTTTACTAGTACTAATTTTGCTAGTTTCTAATAACAATTTTAACATTTGTCATTTTAATGAGTAACCAAATATATTCCATAAAATCAGATCTTTCTTTATGAAAATCACAACGATAATTAATGTTTTAGTTTTTTGGTAGATGAACAAAGCTATCTCCTTTATATAAAAAGAGAAGATTTTAAAGCCTCTAAGGCTATCCACATCAGCCAAAAAAATCACAAATTTATTCCACCAATAAAATGCTTTAGTTTTGACACGTCATCCCTCTTCTCTCAATTATTTGGACAACAAAACAAAATAACCCATTCATAAAAGCTCAGTTCCTCACCAAGCATAAGCCCAACAAAGAAACCCGATTTTCTTTCCACTCATCTCAACGTCGTCTTCCTCCCCTGGAATTAAGAACGATTCGCTTCCCAAAACTAAAGAAATCAATCACCGTTACAACTTTCTAATCTTCATTACTCATGATTACTCTTACATACCTTAAGAAAATTATGCAACCGTTACCACTTCATCATCTTTATATGTCGTCCCTCTTCTCTTAAAAACCATGTGCCGTTTACGTTCCAGTTTTCTCATTAATATGGAACGATCTTCTCCTTTCTTTTCATTGATCATGAATCGGTTTCTCTACAAGAATCGAATCGTATCATCTTACCCTTTCACTCGCTCATTCCATTCCTTTGCAAATTGAAGACAAAAATATTCTTCTCCAATGGCCCTTTCACTTTGTATCTTTTAATCTTCGCATTGTTGCCCTTTTCCCTTCATTCATTCAGGCTGCGAGCTGAGAAATTTGGATTCTACTCTTTCATCCGTTGTTTGCGAATTGAATTGATTTGATTTGATTTACTTTTTTGATATCTTTATGTTAATTTATGCAGCAAAACAGGTTTTGAAATGGCGAAATCACGACTCAATATACTGAAGAACAAAAAAAAGATTCAGATCAAACAGTTGAGAAGATAAAGTCACCAACCGATTCTATTAAGTTTCACCATAACTTTTACTTTTCATTACCAAATTAGATTATTTTGTGTTTTTCTTGGAATGCGATATTAGAATTAGATGCTGTGATATTGTAAGGTCTTTTTCATTTCTGGTAAGACTACAGGAATGATGTTTTATATCTACAGGTCACAAGTCACAACTACAGGAATGACTTCTCTGGTAAGACGAGTTCTTAAGTATTTTATATCGAATTCTCTACTTATTTTAAAATTTCCTTTTGAAAATTGATGTTTCGTGAAATTTTCTTTTAAAAGTTTCGTGAAATTGATGTTTTGCATTCTAATCATTATGATTTGTCTCAGTAACTTCTTTTGGTTTGGTTGAAACTTGAAAGTCGCCAATTGTTCTTCTCAACCCCTTAAATGAGGTTTGAGGATGCAATTCTGTTTTCTCTGTAGTGACATTAGTGTTTCTGTTCTGCTCCATGATTCATCTATGTGTTATGTATGTTCCTAAGTGAATTGGCAAATCCAATTATTTAATTGTGTTACAGGTTTGCTTGTATGAGTAATGGAAATGTAGCAGCCGTAGAGTTTTGTGAAGTTGAGATTTTGTTTGTGGTCTCAGAATTCCACACAAGGCCAAACGTCTTGCGATTTTCACCAGACCAAACGTGGTTCTTCTACACTTCCTCGCTTTGAGGTTTATGAGGGAGTCCCACCTCCATATGCCAAGGTTAAAGGGTGATTATACCTGACTGTCTCAAGTGAGTCTTCTTTAATTTTTGAGTTTATGATTTACTAATACTTAAATGTTCTGTTAATGATCAGTTGACTTGGTAACTAGGGTTTAGAGACTTGAGAGTGGTGACAAGTGTTGCTTATTAGCCCGTCTATCGTTTGAGGTTAGTTGAAACTTTTTTGAAAATAATAAAGTGAGTATATCTTTGATATTTTAACACATTGAGTAGTGGTAAAAAAAAAATTTTACTTGAAACCCTCCTAATTCATACAATTAGATCACTGAAAACTTCAAAAAAAAAAAAAAAAAAAAAAATCACTGAAACTGATATTGAAGCTTTTTCTTCACAAAGGAGCTTGAGGTAAAGAGAAAGGAAAGCTCACAAGTTATGTATGCTCATAAGAAACATCTCAACGTGCTCATAACCAAATTGGAACATTTCTAATAGCATACTCACGGAATGCCCCTTAAAATAGAATAGTCAAGCTTTCGTAGAAGTCATTATTTGTTCACATTGATAAAATAGTTTATAGAGTTTAAGGTTGTAATTTGCAATTACATTAATCCCTACATATGAACCTTTCTAAGATATGTAGTCTAATCTTCGGTGCCTTTTTCAAATTTGTGATTCATCAATCATCTCCAATATGCTTTTTCTCAATCTTTAAATTTAAGTGCAAGATATTCTTTCTATGGAAGGTAGCTCAAAGCATGGAGAAGAAAGCAAAAGACGACAACATCTCGGAGTAAATATCCGAGACTTTCTCATCAGAGACTTTGATATGCCACACCGATGGAGCATGGAAGGAACCAAATTTAAAAGCAGGCCTGGGAAGGACTTTTCACATAAGGAGCTCATCGAAACAAACTTTGGTTTTGATTGACCAAGGGGCCGAGATTGAATCTTATGTGACCTACCCCTTTGATGGCCGAAGAACTAGCCTATCGACATGCTTTCATCACAGCCAGGACATAGGGACAACTCGACTATGTATGTTATCGGGCCCACAGGTTTTGATCGGAGTAGTAAACGGCAACAATGCAATCAAAGAGATATTTGGCATCCTGCAAGACATAGCTAGATTTGTATCTGAATTTTTGTACTTCAAGGCTCGATCTGTACCTAGATCAAGTAACACAAATGCTGACTTGTTGGCCAAGACTGTTCTGAATCATGATAGGGTTGTAATGGTACCAGCTTAAGCATAATAAAATGGTTGATTTTGATGTTCAAAAAAGTGCAAGATGTTTTTTCCTAAATTTAATTTGCTTAACAAGTTATTCAAAGGAAAACTCATTTTCAACTACACAAACTATGTAATACAGGGTGACATAAACCAAGTGGTCGTATCCCAGTGGTACTTGAGGGAGGTAATTCCCAATAAGGTCCCGGGTTCGATTCTTGGCCACCGGGGGATTAAAATTTGGGCATCGCCGGCGACACAGATTAGTCTCTTGGGCCTAGAAAGCCTTTGGGGAAACTGTGTATAATTCAAAAAAAAAAAAAATACAGGGTGACATATACCCAGTATATGCAATTATAGTAAAAACTACAAATTTGTATCTTTTGACTAAAGATTGCCAATTTTTAGTTAAAATGTAATTAATTTCTTAATAAACAAATTTTTAATTAAAATATTTCAAATATAAATAAAAAACATATTATATCAAAAGACTTGGATATAAATTATTCATATAGCAATAAAAAAATACCAACAAATATACATGTTTAAGAAAAAAAATTTTTTATCCAAACCCACGATGGAGATTTGACTCACGTAAAGTAAAATATAATTTAGTCTTCAGGAGACGAGACCAGTAAAAAAGAACCATTTAATATTTTTTAAAACATTAGGTAAAATTCCATTATTTTCCTGTATATCAATACACAACTATAATTTATCAATGATATATAACACATATTTTATATATATACGTACTTAAGTTGGAAAAACTAAAATTAATCGTAAGAAAATTATTTCTCGAATAGATACTAATAACAAAGTTTTACTTTGACAAATCGGTAGAATATATCGGAAGATACAATAAAAAAGTTTACACAACAGTTGCTAAAACAAACGCCGCACAACATGTTAGGGGAATTCACGGCATTTGAGAAATTAATCTTCACTATGTCATTTTTATTCATTTTCAAACAATCTTCCACCTTTCCTACTATGTGGGCTCACACATTATCCAGTTAAATTTTTGTGGTCTACAATTCTCATTGTAAAATAATCTTCGAATAAAATTGTTATCAACTACTATTCTTTTTACATGCAAAATTAAATACGAATAGCAAAATCGAAAATAAGTTCCAAGATATTATACCATAAAATAATATAGTGAAAATACTTCTCTAATGATAACCTATTTAGTTTCTCATAAACATACGACAATAAAAAAATTGGAAAAAAACATCCAAACAAAAAAAAACAAAATAAATCAACCAAATTTGGAAATATAACAAACTTCCAAAATTAATAAACCACCAACACATACGCATAAATAACGAAAAAAATTAAGAAATTAAATCAGAATTTTACCACAAATCCTGCGTGTAACGCGGGGAAAGACCTAGTATTTTATAGAGTTATAATCAGTGGTGGAGCCAAAAATTTTATTCATGGGGGTCGATATTTATATAACTGTATAACAATATAAAATTATTTAAAAATTAATTTTGAAAAGAAGTTTAAACATGTAAGATATTACTACTAGTTATAGGACTAAAAAATAATGTTGTTATGATTGTAAACTACATAAATTTTAGTTTTTTCTATATAAATATACACTGTTTTAGAAATATTTAATCTTTTTTTGTAAAATATTCAAATAGTCTAATGTTATCATCATTTTTCTTCTAAATTATTGGTGAAGAAAAACGATATGTTCCTCTAAGTATTCTTCGGTTTTATATAATACAAATGTATATATTATGGTACACATTAGTTAATTGTTTCTTAGAACAGTCATCAGCTAATATTTTTTTTTGAGAATAAAAAAGCATTATTTAATTGTTCCAGTCTAAACCATGTTTTTTTTGGTAGGTTTAGACACATTTTATAATTAAAAAGAAAAAAATCGAAAACCAGTTGCAAAACATTTAGTCATAATAGGAAGAAAAAATCTTATGAAAATTAATGTATAAGAACGATCAAATACATTAGAGATTATGCATACACAAACATATTGCGAATAAAAAGAATAAATGAAAAAATAAAATAAAATTATCAAAAGGGGTGCAATGACAAAGAGTTGAAGTTTAGATCAAGGGGGTCATGCTTACGTGACACAAATTAAATCATCCATTTTATACCAACTATTTAAGCACAATAAAAAATTAGGTGCAAGTCATGTGGGTCAAGTGACCTCCTCTCAGTAAACTAGTTCCGCCACTGGTTATAATTCTAATTTTTTCCAGATAAGCAGAGCCATATTATATAGTGGCATGATTTACTTTAAGTCAAATCTTTGATGAATGTCGATCACAACAATTTTTAATGTTTTAGTTTTTTTTTGTAGATGAGCAAAGCTATATTATATAGAGTTATAATTCTAATTTTTTCCAGATAACCAGAGCCATATTATATAGTGGCATGATTTGCTTTAACATTATAAATATAATTAATACGATACGGTCAAATCTTTGACGAATGTCGTGTCCTAATTCCTACGTAACACAGGATCTTCTGGCTTGTGTATACAGAAGATTTCGTGTGAATTGTTCTCTCGCATTTTGTAATATAGCTAAAATTCACAGTTATATCCCCACATTTGACTTATCAATAGAGCTAATTGGGTGTAAGACGGAATTGTTCTTTTTCTCCTTTTTTGTTATTCTCTGATTTATTTAAACTTTTTGACTCAACTTTGTAGTCAAAATTCTGATTTAAATAATTGGTGTTGTTTTGTAGATAGCTCATAAACTGCAAAAAATAACTAGGGGGCATAATTTGCTTGAATGCTACTGAATCAGGAAGGGAGAAGGATTATGAGAGGCTCTTCCTCATCCGATTGTGAGTTCCCTCGAAGCATAAACCTATGCGATGAAGGATCCAGTTTAACAGACTAAAACGCATGGGTATAGGAATGTTACATTATGTGGAGACAACTCGAAATTAACGATTGATACAATTTGGAGTTGTTTGAAAGAATATCTAGGAAGGGGAAATCATGTCATGCTCACTTTTTGTGAAGAGATTAAGAAGTTAGCAAGTGAGGAGCTTGGGTGACATTTTAGAGCAATTTCAAGAGATGCAAAACATGAAGTTAATGTTTTAACCAAAGCTGCTAAAGTTTCAAACTCAAATTATGTAGTATCCTGATTAGTTAATATTAAATGTATTATTTATAAATAATGTAAAATAAGGGGTTTTAAGTAATGAATGTGTGGCCGAGAAGTTATAAACAAATAAACAGTGACGACAAAACAAAAAAAAAAAACAAATAAACAGAAATAGTTGGAAAAAATAAAACAGAAATAATATAAGTAATGTGTATATTAAAAGTTTGATTTTAAAAATATTGTATAATATTAGCTTGCAAAGATACTCTGCAGTTATAAATCACCGCATTACTCTTCGGTCTCTTCCATCATATCTTGTCTACGTCTCATTACTCATTGATGACGGTTAAATACGTCAAATCTAAATTAAATTTCTGTTTTACATTTTCTCTTTGTGTACGCAAACATAACGAATGAACCATGGTTTAAATTGCGTAGCCATTTGATTCAACATGTACGATAACGAGTTAAGCCATCTTTAACCCAGTTCTTTCTATTTTTCTAGAAGAGATTACTTTGATTTCAATTTGAAAAAAATATTCCAAATAAATACTATCTCCATTTGTTATTAACCATATCTTCATAAATTTTACGAATTTAGTCGTTTATTTTATTTTTATCAAAGAGTTCAACGATAGTTAAACAAACAACAATTGTCCCATATCAATAAGCTGCTGCTCTTGCATCTACTTCATTTTGGAAAATTTCAACAAAATATTCGGAAACTAAAAAACCCAAACCCTAACCGAATACCCAAAAGGCCCATTGGCTAGTGGTGAAGTGAAAGGTCAATTAGTTTCACATAACTTTTTATTAACTACGGTTTTAATAAATGTAAGAAATTACTGGATAAATAACTGTTTGGAATTACAATCGACCCTCCTCATCATTACTATAGAAACCGAGTCCCCTCAACTCCCACATCTTCTCTTTCCACTCTTTCGCTCTCACGTTTTTCGAAGTTTTCGTTTCTTCTTCGAAAAGCTTTCCCTCACGATGTCGACTCGTGGTGGTTATGGTGGCGCCGGCCGTGGCTCTGGCCGTGGTGCTGGCCGAGGCGGCAGAGGTCCTCGTTCCGATCAGAAACAAGACCAGTCCACTGGTCCGGTGGTCGGAAAGGAAATTCCAGCCGTCGAAGTCGCTTCGTCTTCCAAAGTCTCGGAGCCTGACCCTACGTCGAGTCTTAGTCTTGACTTAGCAGAGAAAGTTCAGATTACTCCGGTTCAACCGACGTCTTCAAAAGCAGTGACGCGCCCAGTCCGGCCTGGTTTTGGTCAAGCAGGGAAGAAAATCACAGTTCGTGCCAATCATTTCCTTGTTCAAGTTGCTAATCGAGATCTTTACCATTATGATGTAAGTTATGTTTCTTTTTATTTTTGTTTTGTACTTAGATTTTTGTTATTCTGAAAACCCTAACGATGAATCTGGTTTTAGTATTTTTTGTTTTTTCGGATTTGTTTTGGTAATATATTTCATGAAAGAGTTACATGCAATACACACTATATCAACTAAATTTAACTAAGTTTTTTATTTGAATAATTTTTACATTCTTTTCAAAAAAATTAAAAGAGTTATAACATGCAACGCCTAGAGAAATTTGATCCGTGTTATTTTGTTTAGTTTCCGGAAAATCTTATTTGGAACATGATAGATCTACTAAAAAAAGTTACTTGTTTTGTCAAGAATGATGGGTTTCTAATTTGCATGATTGGGTCGTAGGTTACAATAAGTCCTGAGGTGATATCGAAGAAACTGAACAGGGACGTGATGAAAACTCTAGTGCGCAATTTCGGTGAATCACACTTGGATCAGAAGATTCCTGCGTATGATGGCAAGAAGGGCCTCTACACTGCTGGTCCACTTCCATTTGAATCTAAAGAGTTTGTTGTGGATTTGAAGGATAAAAAAGTTGACGGTGGTACATCAAGGTATCAATGCTTTTTAAAAACTCTATGTAGATAGGTTTAGTTTTTTTATACTTTTTTTACGGTTTGTGACATTGTGGCTTTATTTTTTGTCTTGAAGGAAGGAAAGACAGTTCAGAGTGGTTATAAAGTTGGCTTCGAGGCCTGATCTTTATCAGTTACAAGAGTTCCTCCGCCAAAAACAAAGAGATGCTCCATATGAAACTATCCAAGTGCTAGATGTTGTTCTTAGGGAATTACCATCTCAAGAGTAAGAAAATTGGATTATCCATAAACTTTCCCAATAATCAAAGTCTATATGCATAGACTAATCATTTTATTGTATTGCTTTCTATTTAGGTATGTTACAGTTGGGAGGTCTTTTTTCGACCCTCGTTTGGGAAAGAGAGGTGAGCTTGGTGATGGTATTGAATATTGGAGCGGTTATTTCCAAAGTCTTAGGCTGACTCAGATGGGGTTGTCACTTAACGTTGGTAAGGAATTACTAAATGTTGATTAATCTTAATTTTTATTGATTGAGATTTGAATAGTTCTATCCATGTATGGTTTTGCTAGAGATTATTCTGATGCATGATAGTTGTGTATCTTTTCTTATGACGCAGATGTGTCAGCCAGATCTTTTTATGAACCGGTGTTCGTCACTGAGTTTATTGGCAAGCACCTGAATATCAGGGACTTTAACCGGCCACTTACTGACTCCGATCGCGTCAAGGTTTTTGATCTCATATTAATTCAACCAAGTTTTTTTCTTTTAGAAAATTTAATTCAACCAAGTTAATAAGAATATTTACAGAAGATGCATTTGTTTTATATTAATTATATGTCTTACTAGGTGAAGAAAGTTTTGAGGACCGTAAAAGTTGAATTGGCACATTTTAACTACGCAAGAAGTTCCAAGATCAGTGGAATTTCCAACTATCCCATCAGTCAACTGAGGTGAAGTTTCTTATTTCAGTATACCTTAATAAAGTGCACTTGGATTTTATTATGTTGCATTTTTGTTGGAATAGGTTTTGTATCTTTTGGTTTGAAAGTAGTTGCTAATATTATCTTTTTCTACTCATTTCAGTTTCGCTCTAGAGGACGATACTCAAAAGACGGTTATACAATACTTTGCTGAGAAATACAAGTATAGGGTGAAATTCCCGTCACTGCCGGCTATCCAAACAGGGAGTGACTCAAGGCCTGCTTACTTGCCTATGGAAGTATGATTTCAATTTGAACATGTACTTGTTTACCTTCATCATTTTCTTAAATTCATTTTTGTATAAAGATCTTGTTATTATTGGTTTTTGTAGCTTTGTCGAATAGCTGAGGGTCAGCGATACACCAAACGGCTTAATGAGAGGCAAGTGAGTGCGATGCTAAAAGCTACTTGCCAGCGACCTGTTGAAAGAGAGAATTCGATCAAAGGGGTAGGTGTCTATAATAAGACCTTGACATTAATCTTCGGATATAAGGAGTCTATAATATTTATCCTTGTTTTGACCAACATTGCTTATTTTGTTTTTCTTATAGATGGTCGTGGATAATAAATTTAACAAGAGCAAGCTTGTGAGAGAGGAGTTTGGGATGTCAGTTACTGAACAACTTGCCTCGGTTGAGGCTCGTGTACTTCCTCCTCCAATGGTGATTTTCTTGATCTCATTTATGTGATAATTTGGTATACAATTTTTATTGTCAATGTTCCATCATGAGATGCTATTTCTGCCTACAGTTGAAATACCATGAAAGTGGTAGAGAAAAAATGGTGAATCCAAGGCTCGGACAGTGGAATATGATAGACAAGGTAAACTGTAATTCACTATTACATAACATTTCCTTTAGTTGCTCGCTTTAGGCACTTAAAACTAATTCAAAAGTATATTAGTAAGTTTTTGTTTGGATAAATATTGTACTTGGAATGCTTTGCATTGGAGATTGAATACAAAGGTAGTGATGAAGATTTGTGCCTAATGCTTATATTGTGTTTTTTTTTGTGAAATTTTTCAGTCTCTGATGTTTCTATTTTTGGTTGTGATATTTATGTTCCAGAAAATGATTGATGGAGCAAGAGTTGCTTCTTGGACTTGTATTAGCTTCTCTACGCGGATTGACCGAAATTTACCACAGGATTTCTGCAAACAGTTGATTGGGATGTGTGTCAGCAAAGGAATGGTCTGACTTGTTTCATTCTTTTGGGTACTTCTTGTCACGATTTTTATAAACGAGAAAAGTCCCTAACCGATTTGTTTCCTTAATGCCAGGAATTTAATCCACAACCTGCTATTCCATTCATCTCTTGTCCACCTCAAAGAATTGAAGATGCTCTAAGAGATATTCACAAAAGAGCAACTGGTCTTCAACTATTGATTGTGATATTGCCTGATCAAACCGGATCGTATGGTAAATTTGTGAAATTGGTTGGTTTATTTGATGTTAATTATTCCAACAATTTTTTTCCCGGCATTTTTTATGTTTACAGGAAAAATTAAAAGGATATGTGAAACGGAGCTAGGGATTGTCTCCCAGTGTTGTCAACCAAATCAAGCTCGTAAACTCAACAAGCAGTATATGGAAAACGTTGCGTTGAAGATTAATGTCAAGGTCTTGACATTTATGTTTCTTGTTTAGTTTATCCTTCAAATTGTTTATATTTATGTAAATTAAGATTTTTTTGTATTACAGGCCGGGGGACGAAATACAGTTCTTGATGATGCTATTAGAAGAAGAACTCCCTTGATTACTGATCGCCCGACCATAATCATGGGAGCTGATGTGACTCACCCGCAACCTGGAGAGGACTCGAGTCCTTCGATCGCTGCAGTATATCTTGTTTGCTTTTTACTTTATATATATTTCACTTTACAGCGGATTCTACTTATAAGTTAATCTCTTTTTTTATTAATTACAGGTTGTTGCTTCGATGGACTGGCCAGAAATAACTAAATACAGAGGACTGGTTTCTGCTCAGGCTCATAGGGAAGAAATCATCTTGGACTTGTACAAGCTGGTTCAGGATCCTCAGCGAGGGTTAGTCCACTCTGGTTTGATAAGGTAAGTACAGAAAAATCTATTTTGTTTTTCCTTGAAATTTCAGAATCAGAAAAAGGATATTGTTTTGAATGCAGGGAACACCTCATTGCATTCAGGAAGGCTACTGGTCAAAAACCTCATAGAATCATATTCTTCCGGTAAGAATTAGATGGGTTGGTTTACTATGAATGTAACCATATGTGTGGCTAATTTTTGTTCTTTATGCAGCGATGGTGTAAGTGAAGGGCAATTTAACCAGGTGCTGCTCCATGAGATGACTGCTATACGCAAAGCTTGTAATTCTCTTGAAGATGGTTATCAACCACGTGTTACATTTGTCGTCGTTCAGAAACGGCACCACACTCGCTTGTTTCCTGCTCAACACGGGAATCGTGATATGACTGATAAGAGTGGCAACATTCTGCCAGGTTTCATTCAATGTGCTTGTTATCAATGTAAATTCTTTTGATGATCGCAACATGCAATTTATAAACATTTTTTGCATTTCTTCTTATTAGGAACCGTCGTCGACAGCAAAATATGTCATCCGACAGAGTTTGACTTTTACTTGAACAGCCACGCTGGTATACAGGTATCTAAAGTTTCTCAAACCAGTTTAAAACCTTGTTATCAGAATTATAAGTATTTTTGTGTGTTTGAATGTTCCAGGGGACAAGCAGGCCTGCTCATTACCATGTGCTTCATGACGAAAATGGTTTCTCTGCCGATGCATTGCAAATGCTCACCAACAACCTTTGCTATACGTAAGGAACAACAGCTTACAATTTCCTTTTGAACATACAAAGCAAATTGTACTAAACAAACACATAAAACCGTAGGTTTGCTAGGTGCACAAGATCTGTCTCAATTGTTCCACCGGCTTATTATGCACACTTGGCAGCTTTTAGAGCTCGTTACTACATGGAAAGTGAGATGTCTGATGGAGGCTCCAGCAAGAGTAGGAACACGACTACAATCACAACTCCTGTTGTTTTGAATCTTCCGGCTATCAAAGATAACATCAAGGATGTTATGTTCTACTGCTGAACGATACTTCTTGTTCACTTTTGGCCAAACTGAAAGGAAAAGACTTATCTTCGGTTCGGTTTTTATAGCTTCCCTTTTGGGTTGCTGTGAATATTTGAAGGTTTCGGCGAATGTTTCTGTTGTTAGTTGTAGATGATGATCTGTCTTTTGTTAAGAAAAATGAAAAACCAAGGTTTAATTATGGTTTTGTTTTTAGACGATTATCTATCCGCGAGTCGGAATTTACATGAATGATATTCTGCGGCTGCGGTTTGCTTCTATTAACTATTTATCTGTTCTTGACTATTCCAATTTGCTTAATGAGAGATGCTTACATTATTTACGTTGTCCGAAACCATATGAAACAATCCAAAAAATCCACTTTGGACGCTTTGTCTTTGTTGATATTATGATGCTTCAAACGAGCCACCTTTAACCATATATGTTCTTGCTTTGTACTTCTGGTTTCTTATAATTTAAACTATTCTTAATTTATTTTAAATTTTACATGTACATTCTTTTCTGGTGAGAAGCAAATATTAAACAATCTGTTGTACTAATAAAGAGTTAATATATCGAATGTGTAGTATAATGTTTCTTATTTATTTATTAGGAGCTAGGAAGTGATATTTTAAAAGCGATAGGTCCGAGAAAGAAACAATAAATTTAGAAAAATAACTAAAAAACGAATAATATAAGCATCACAATCAAAAACAGTAACATCTCTCTTTAGATTGATTCAAGTTCTTGTCTCACTCCAAAGAAATTTGTTTGCATAAAGATAAATACGAAAGCAGGATCAATACCAAGCGGTTTTCCGGACCCAAAATGGCTATGGTTGTTTTCATGGTGCGCCTGGTGGATCTTTATGTCCGATACCTTGGCTAGGACCCGGACCAGTGGGTCGGAATGCAGTTTGTTCGATATTCTTGTATAAGTTAATCTTGAACCTTACAAAGTCTTCTATTGGAGGTGATGGTGGAGACCGCTCGAGAGGAATAGGCGGACTAAACACTTTAACTGATCTTCTCGTAGCCTTTGTAGTTACAAAATGCAAATGTAACACAAGAAAAAAAATTAGAAACAAAGTTAGACTACCACGGTTCACCATCTTTGCTAAAACTTAGAGATAAACACTATATCTTAAACTGTGGTATCAACACTAGTGAGAAGGATCCTATTTAAGAAGGCTCTATTAGTGGATCCCACAAGTCCTATGTTTTTTTCCTTCTCCTGTTTTGTGGAAAACCGAGGTTCGATTAAAAGTAGTTTATGCTCGAACATGGCTTTTTCTGTCGTATTATAGTCAATTTGATGATACTTTGAAATAAGAAAAGAGCATGCGACCCACTAATATTTGCCAAAAATGGCAAGAAAACACTAATGATATCTACTTTTGGTAAGTCATGTGTTATATATACTTATATATATTAGATGTATAACGAATCTTTAAATGCTTTTGTCCACTTAACCTGCCAAGTGTTTTTGTTACGCTCTCTTTATATATGTACCTTCCCCTATCTATTTGACAAAAATATAAAAATAAAGGCGTGTTCATATATGTATAAGATTACAACTAGCGAAAATTGAATAATGAATAATGAAAACCCACTCAAGTCACCACATCACTTACATTTTTTTTTTTTTTTTTTGCATTTAAGGAAACGACACCTTAAATGGCCTATTCGAGGAATCTTTCCAAAAAGATGAGAACACATTCCGATACCTTTAGTTCTTAACGAGTATTATTAGAGCCGTAACAACGTCGGCGGTTACCCCAAGCGAATATTAAAAAAAATTAATTCGAAAAAATAATTGGTATATTGTAAACACCATTGTCATATAAAAAAATTAAACAAAAACTAAATTAGCGGGCAAAATATCAACTAACACGTATCTTTTCTTTTTGTAAAATAGTTACCCAAACTTTTAAAATCAACATCTCTAATCAATTTTTTTTATAATGGATAAAATAACTAAATCACTCTATTTTGACAATTTAAAGCTTTGAGTTATAGCAGTTTTAATTTAACATGGGAAATGACAACAACAAAATTAACAAAAAATCATTTTTTAAAAATTTTATTAGTTAAAGAAGCACATGTTCCTATCATGAAATTATTTTGTTTATCCATACAAATATTAATTCTAACTTATATTATAACTAAAATAAACTGAAAAAAAAATGCTCTTAATTATTTTCAAAAATTTTGATGCCCCAAGCAAGTGCTTCTTTTCTCCTCACATAGGCACGGCAGAGTATACATAGATCAACACCACCATTCAGAGTAGTAGAAAAATGGTTAATTTGTAACATTGCAAGAGAAAGACAATAATTAGTAAGGTTAATGACAAATCGATAGTACAGAAAATGATTAAAAGTAGAATATGATTTAATATTGTTAAATTTCATGGGTTTCAACTCAAAAACTATTTGACAATAAGTAAATTCGATCATGTTCCTTATATATTACTTTTGTTTTATCAATAACATTAGTATCTATGAGTAACATATTTTAATTCGTGCATTGTTATGTTATGTGAGTGATTTGAAGCATAATTAGAAGATAATATTATGCTTTGAAAACGTGAAAATGGTACGTACGTCATTTATGCCTATTAACTTTCGGTTTTGCTAAAAGATGAGTACTATATGTTAGATATCGCGTGCTTTAAAAGATAATGTTAGATTGAAATATATGTACCTGTTGGGGCTAAAATTTTAGATATTTGCCAATCATGATCCAAATGTAGAATCCAAATCCACATAATTTTTTTTCAAATAGGCATCGGTCTATCATAAGAGCCAGGTATAAAATTCTCAAAAAAAACAAAAAAAAACTAGTGCATCTCGTTGTTCCGCAGGAGGAAAGCATGTGATGAGCCATGTCATAGACACCTCAGATGGTACGGCGAACATCTTCAATCTAACCAGTATGCATGGTCAATGGCGTGTTGTACCAGCCACGGTACACCTACTCCACACGTAAGTATATCGAAAAACCGATCCATCGTTTTATATTTCATGCATCCATATCCAAATGTTTACTCTAAATGTTGTTGAAAGAACATTCAAATATATTGTAAGTTCTTAAAAGAAAATTCCCAATCATCCTCTAAGAGCTCTCAAGAACATTCAAAAACTTTTAAAGTTAAGAACGACCGCATGTTGCCCAACCTCATTTTTCCTTCTTGACCTCATTCTTACTTGAACGTATAAAGTTTTCGGAAGACACCCAAAATGTTTAGAGCAATCAGATATAATTTAGGTGAACCTGAAGTCTTTGCTTTGTCCTAATCGTGTGAAACTATTCGTATGTTTAACTGTCCAGGAAGTAGCACTTGATCAGTCCACATTTCTGTTTTTCTCATTCCAATTTTTGAGGTAATTTTGCTTATTAAGAAAAAACAATCAGGTATGTAGATGATTAGTTCATTTTTTGGAAGAAAAAAATCATATAGATCCTAGAGGTCACATACTAGCATACCTCGTAAAATATAATAATCGAATAAATAGCGCAGGTGAGTAAAAATATAATAACACCTTTGTTGTCCAATATTTCATTTAATTTAATTTCTATAATTTGGGAGGACCATAGCTCCGAAACTCTAGTAATACTAATTTTATTTGTTCGCACTTAAAAAGACAGTGTTAAAGTTAGTATGAGGATATTATAAATAAAGCATACCATAATCATGAAGATATGTGTGAGCCGCACATATGATAAAGAAAGGGCCCAAGGATCAATTTTGATATATGATTCGCCTTCTTTTTACTTTCTTTTTTTGTCAGTATATATATATAGGGCCGTCCCTGAGATTGTGGGGACCCGATACAAATTTGAGTAGTTTTAGTAGGATTTACAAAATTTAAGAGTTTTTATTAAAAATAATAATTTTTGGAGGCTTTTTTTAACACTAAAAATCCGAAAAAAAATTGAGGGCCCAATACGATCGCCTGTCTCGCCCCCCCCCCTCAGGAACGGCCCTGTATATATAAATGATTCTATTTCAAACTTTTTAAAAGTCTTTCCACCTGAACTTCGTAATTATAATTAAATCCAACAGTGTTTTGAATAATCTGATTAATGAGGTTACCTAACTAATTCTAGCATTGGTCCAAGTCTAGGGTACGCCAACTTCCTTTTTGTCTACCACTATATACATTCCCCTCCAAGTTATAAAGTATTGATGGAATAGTACAACTTAAAAACGTATTCCGAAAAAGTAATCAAACAAGATTTTAAGCTTATTAACCCGAAAACAAAAGAGTGGAGTTTAAATATCTACCGTGAATTTGTGGCATAGGAGGATATCCCTTTTAGAGAATTGTCAAACCCTAAAAAGTATAAAAAGATGATTTCTGTAGACATTTCAAAAAACTTGGAAAGATATTGCGGACTATTTCTACTTAGCTCCCAAATAGGAAGACATATTGGCTAGGGCAGTGGTGATGGTGCGATAGAATTAGAGAAAATTAAATTTTATGTTTGTGTTTTCCTAGTAGTATTGGATGGTGATGTTTATTTGATTAAAAGATCTAAAAGGTTGTACAGTTATTCATTTACATCAAGTTTCATAAATAAAAATTCCTAGGCAAAAATTCCCACCTCACCTTCAATTCTTTCTCTTAATTTTCATCATTTTTTTAAGGAAGAGTCTCAAATAGAAAGAGTTTTTCTTGAGATACCTCGTGGAACCGTGGGGATCAAACTCCATAAATTAGTTGGATTTGTGAAAATTTATCATTATATTAAATTAATTAATTGTTTTTTACATTTTTTTTTAGCATCTTCATCATCATTAACAATACAAATATATAGTGACTTTCACGAAGAATTGTTACAAGATAGCAAGAAACATAAATCAATGAAATATCAACATCTTTGTTGCAAGTCCTAGGGATCCATCGAAATCGAACATCCTCAAATTTCTGTCATCCACAACAAAACTTCTGACACCCAATTGCAAATTCCAAAATTCTTCTTTAATCCGTCAAAAGCTTACAGACCGTCTGATTATCTCCTTCAGAAACCAACCAATAAAAACCACAAATCCATGCTTGTTGCATCGCCATTAGTAAAGCTTGAAATTCCGCTTCCAATTCGGTGGTAGATTGATTGTTTTTAACATTTTTAATATCGTTTTCATATATTGGTGGTAGATTGAACCATACAATGCACTTGGAAAAGAAGATCATGTAACAAAATAATACTAGTTGTATTACATATAACAAAAATTAAAAAGCAAAATAAAATGCACTTGAATCATTGGTGGTAGATTGAACCATACAATACACTTTTCATGTAACAAAATAATACTAGTTGTATTACATATAACAAAATTAAAAAGCAAAATAAAATTGGGCCGTATGGGCTGACCCAAGGATCCACTGATTCTATAACCCAAACCCATATATCTATTTACCCAATATTGTTTAAACAAAAAAAAAAACAATTTAGGGTTTTAGAGTTTTATCAGTTGCTTCTCTTTCTCTCTTGCCGTCTTCTGGAGAAAAAAAAAAAAAACCTTCCTTTTGACAACAATGGCGAAGAAACGAGATCGAATTGTCAACACACAACCTTTTGTCGGCGATGACGGATCCGTCGCTTCTTCCAGAAAACGATCCAAAGTTCCCAAAACCCATCAAAAGGAAGAAAAGGTGAATTCAAAAACTTCATTCTTCTTCTGTGTTAAGCTTTCTATATTGTTTGATTGATTTGGGTATGCTAAAAATTCTCCCTTTTTTTTGTTTGGTGGGTTTAATTGCAGATGATTGAAGCTCGTATGAGCTCGAAGATCATGAAAGAAGCTTTTGCTCAGCAAAAAGAGATTGCTGATGAAGAGAACGCTGAGGAAAACCCTAATATCGCCGCGTTTGCTGTTGCGGCTGCTGTTCATGCAGATGAGGAACAGAGAGTTCGAGAAGAAGAAGAAGAAGAAGATATTGATGAGTTTGATGGAAGTTTTGAAACTCAAACCCAATTTGATGATAACCAAGTGAGTTCATTGAATTAGCATTTGTTTCAATCCAATTCTTAGAACAATTTGAATTGCTTATGTTTCAATGTTTGAATTGCGAAGAACAAATGCGAAATGTTTCATCTTTTAGGTTTAGAGACTTCATTGATTTTCTTTATGTTTATGTATTGTATTGTGATGTAACTTTAATATCAGGAGGATATTAACGAGGAAGATGAGAAGTTGTTTGAGTCGTTCTTCGTTAAGAATGCGCCTCCTCAGCGTACTCTCGCCGACATCATTAGCGAGAAAATCAAAGAGAATGATGCTGAGTTAGCTGAAGGTTGATTACAGATCTTTTATACGTGTTTTTGTCTCCGAAGATATTGTTTGATTGTTCTCATACGTTTTTTCGTTGTTGTAGAAGAGCGTCCTGATCCGAAAATGGACCCTAAAATAATGAAAATATATAAAGGGTAATGTTTTTTTGTTCTTTGCCATTGCTTCGTCTTTGATTTGCAGTACAGTGTATTCGTTCTCATGTTTTCTTAGATGATCTTATGCAGTGTTGCTGAGATTATGAGTGAATACACAGTGGGGAAAATCCCGAAAGCGTTTAAGCTGATCACTTCAATGGAACGCTGGGAAGAAGTATTATACTTGACGGAGCCAGAGAAATGGTCACCTAATGCAGTTTATCAAGCAACAAGAATCTTTGCTTCCAACTTGAAGGCCAAACAAGTTCAACGGTTTTATTCCCTTGTTTTGCTCCCTCGAGTCAGAGAAGATATTAGAAAACACAAGAGGCTGCATTTTGCTCTGTACCAGGCTGTAAAAAAATCGCTGTTCAAGCCTGCTGCATTCAATAAGGGAATACTCTTCCCTCTTTGCAAGGTAAATTTTACACCGTTCAGTAAATTTTTCTGAGCATACGTTTTATCAGAATGTGACGGTTTTCTTACATTCTTTTTTTTGTTTTATTCAGTCGGGGACATGCAGTCTCAGAGAAGCTGTGATTATAGGAAGTATTCTCGAAAAGTGTTCTTTTCCTATGATTCACTCATGGTACGCCTGCAAAGCTACATCTTTTTTTACGAATCTCGGATTGTTTGTTACGTATTTACTCATTTCGTAACATGGAATGCAGTATTGCTTTGCATTGCCTGGCTGAGATGCAGTATTGCGGCACAACAAGGTAAATAATGCGAAGTACTCGTGCAAAAGAGAGAATCTCGGTTTTGAGAGCGTACTAATAATATTGTCTTTGTTGAAAAAACTTGCAGTTACTTTATAAAAGTTTTTTTGGAGAAGAAATATTCTATGCCATATAGGGTGCTTGATGCATTGATGGCTCACTTCATGAGATTTGTCGACGAAATAAGAGTTATGCCTGTGATTTGGCACCAGTCTCTGCTTACCTTTGTGCAACGGTAACTTTCTTTTTCTTACAAATATGTTTTATCGATCTACCGGAGCGGGTTATTATGTAAGCTCATGGTAAAATCTGATGTGCAGGTACAAGAATGAGATACTAAAGGAAGACAAAGAGCATCTCCAAACTCTCCTCCAGAGGCAAAAGCACCATCTTGTAAGGGTTTTGAATAATGAAACTGTTTATGTATTGTAAATAACACTGATTAGAGTTTTTAATGTTAATTGTAAAAGGTTACTCCTGAGATTCAGAGAGAGCTTAAAGGTAGCAGAAACCGCGGAGAGAAGGAAGATGATCCTATGTTGACTAATAATATCCTTTTTTGCTTCTAATGGAATTACTCTTAGTTGTGTTTTGATTATTTGAGACTTTGCCTTATGTTGTGTTGGTCTCCTTGACTCCAAATTTACCTCCTTCAGTTTTGACAATCAACAATCCTATTAGAGAAGACAGGTTTGACATTCCAGAAGTGCCAATGGAAGAAGATTGATTGATTCTTCTAAAGTTTGGAAGAGACTTGATTCAGGTTTTTCCATTTTTGTCATATTTCAGTAAGGATTGAAAATCTTTACTAATACATGATAGTGAATCTTTAAACATGGTTTAATGTTTTGTTGCACTCTAAAGAAAATGTTTTGTCTGTGTATATCTTTTTATGCCCTTCTGACTTATGAGTAAACTTTATATACTCAAGATGATTACAAATCTTTTTTTTTTCAAGTTTAATGGTGATTTTACATTCTCTATTATCGGTTTACTGAACGGAATTCAACAATTAAAATCTTTGTAATTGTAAAACAACATAGTTTGTATAGACGAATGATCAGAAAAAAATTCTTGGTCTTGTAAAGATAATATTATCAATGCATTTGGTTGGTTTTATAAGGTCCATCATTCATCATTCTCTAAACCATTTGAGTTAAACCACATTATTGAGTTGTAATTATTCTTGTAAGGATTTATTTGTTGAATAGACATAAAAAAAAAAAGGTATAACTCAAAATCTAACCAAAAGTGGCCTATATGGCAAAGTTATAGCCATTGGATCTAGGTTTTTTTGTTAGATTTTGAGTTATAATTTTTTTTTTTAGCTATTCAACAAATTAACCCTTCTTTATAAAATTATTTTCATTCTAAATTATTTAAAAAATAAAAACTCGAAGATATGTAAATTTATACGTGAGCATCTAATCAAAATTGCTTATTGACAATAATTAGCAATCTTTTTGTAAATATTTTTTTTGTTACTTTTCTAACTAAATTTTTTCTTGGCTATTTATCAAATTAACTCAAAATGGTAATAATCGTTCCCCAAAATATTGTGTTTATAGTGAAAAAGAAGAAGTTGCTTGCTTTCTCCGTAATCGACCTTCCTCTCGCCGCCGAATCATGGACGATTGGGAACGCAAAAGCTGCATCAGTGAATCAATTGGTCCTTTCTTCTCAAACCCAACAAAATCTCAGCTTCTCTTCTCTTCCCCTTCACTCTCTCCTCCAATTCTCCCACCAATCCCTCACTTAACTCCTCCGCGTTTCCTCTCCCTCTCCGGCGTTCCTCCGTCGATTTCCTCCTCCGCCTCCATCCGTACTCCAAACGCACACGATGATTCCGCGTCTAGGGTTTTGTCTCACAATCGTCTCCAGTTTCTACCTTGTAAAAACTCCGTCTTGGTGTTTTTCCCCACCGGGACTAATCTCGATCAAATCGGATTCCTTTCGCTCTCCACCGGTGGTCTCCACGTCATGGGTTCCGGCGAAGGTGACGTCTTTGTTACAAAAGAGCGATTCTTTTCCTCTATTTTGAAGATATTAGTTCAACCGATGGAATTAGGTTACGTTATGGCTTATTCACTGTATTCGATTCATTGGTACTGTGTACAATACGATAATGAATCTAGACCGGTTTTGCGTTACCTAGGAGCTAAGCGCTTTAAGAATTGTTCGATTTCTAGTGCTTCTTGGAGCCCTCATGTTAATGGAGAGTGTTTGGTATTGTTAGAGAACGGTGAGGTGTTTTTGTTTGATTTGAATCAGAGAAGACATTGTAGTAGTAGTAGATTCAGAGGTTGTAAAATGAAAGTTTCTTGGGATGGTCTAGTGAATAAGACTTGGTTAGGATGTGAATTTGGTTGGAGATTAGGGGTTTTCGTCGTTGCTCGGTCTGATGCGGTGTTTGTTGTTACGAGAACCTCTGGAGATTGCAATGTGAGGTCTTTATTAGAAGTTGAGAGTTTGAATATAGCTGGAAGAGAAGAGTTTATTGGGTTTGCGAAGGCAGGTGATGACGGTTTTCGGTTTCTTCTTGCTTCGTCGAGCTATGTATTCCTTTGTGATGAGAGATTAAGAGTACCGTTGTTGAAATGGCAGCATAATGTTGAGAAGCCTTGCTTTATGGATGTGTATAGCTTGTCTGATCTCGGTGTTAGGACTAACGATGATGAATCGACTACTTCTTGTGTTATAATCGGTTCGTTCTGGAATGCGCAATCTCAAATGTTCTGTTATGGACCATCTCCTTCTTCTTTGTGTGTATGGGAGCTTCCACACAATTTTCTCTTACCATCCGGACAATGTCCATGTGGAGATTGCGTAAATAGAGAAGTGAACATGAAGGAGTATCTTCCCGAGTGGATCGATTTGCAGAAAAAGAGAGTTCTTGTTCTCGGATTTGGTGTTTTAAACAAGTACTTAAGTCCAGATCAATCTTCGGGGTTTACTTTGATTCGGTTAACATCCTCGGGGAAGCTTGAAGCAGTAAAGTTTGTTGCTTTAAAAAGATTACAAGTGGTATCTCACATAGATTCGGCTTGCGATTCTGACGAGGTGAACTTATTGTACCTCCCCGATGACGTAGAATACGAATTAGCAAAAAGGTTTAAATATCTCGAACTCGGGTATTTTGCTGCTCTTGCAAAAGGGAAACTGACCGATTTTATAGATTCGAAGATGACGACAAAACCATCAGATTCTTCGCAGAAGAAGAAGAATTCGTTTAGCTTAATCTGTCACAAGGAGTTATGCAAGAAGTTGAAAATCTGCGGGTTCGGTAGAAACAGAACTTCCTCTACAGTTACTGCAGTATTCGACAATATCGATTCGCCGACAAGCATTTTCGAAATTGCGTTTAGAGAAACCTGGTCAAGCGTACCTATAGAGCTTTTGTTGTTTGCATTCTCCAACTACTCTGAGTTTGATGATGTTTTGTTAGATAAGAAGAAACCTTCTCTCGAGTTCTTAGTTGTTCCGGATTCTCCAGAGTTACCGCCTTTTTTATTACGGAAACCGTCAAGCCGAAGTAGCAAATGGTCGAAGAAAGAGCAGAAACCCGGTGTTGAGCTCGTTGGTCCAGTTGTTCCACTTCCAGTCCTCCTCACGTTACACGAGTTTTATAACGGTTGTCCGAATTCAGAACAAGCGTTCTCTCCCGAAGCAGAGTTGTCTAACCGCTGCAGTCAAATCTCCAAAGTCACTCGAGAAATCGCCAACTCAGGATTAAACGAAACAACCATTTCACCCGGTGATGAGCGAGATGACGAAATGTGGTTAAACAGCAATTCACAGGAGCAGAAAAAAGCGTTTGTCGCTTATTGCCCGATCACGAAACCAGCTGATTCCGATCATCAACAAAAGCAAGAACTCACTACGTTTGTTTCCCGAGTGCGGCGTACTGATGTTTTGGGAGAAAGAACAGGGCTTGAATTGTTCGATGATATGTCTCCGGTTGAGATTGGTTTTGAAAATCGGACTGCGAGTTTCGGTAAAGCTTTGCTTACTTCGAAAACGCTTCTCTCTCAATGGCAACAACGTTCTTCTTCATATCAAGAGTTTCTTTCTCAGTATCATCCCCATAGATGAAGAATGAAAAAGTGTTCTTGGTGTTGTTTCTTTCTTCATCGATCAATTTTGTAGGATTTGATCATTTATTTATTTTTTTGTTACATTACCATAGGCTTTAGAGGTTATTAAGAAAATTTTAAAGGATCAAGCATTATGCTGAAACACTTATACCGCTTTAGGAATCCTAAAATATCGGACTAATGATACAATCTTTTAGTATGACATACTTAATACTAGCATATGAAGTATACTCTCCTACGAAAAGCCTATAACTACGAAACAAATATTTCAGAAAAAAAGATGAAAAGGAAAACTATGAAATAAGAGAAAGTTTCGTTTTTGTTCTTACACATTTTATGCCTCAAATAATGTCTGAAAAACGATTACAAAAGGAAATCTTTAAAACAAATGAAGGCATTGGTTGCCAAAAGAGACGAAAGACCCTCTTTCAATATGACTAATTTCTTAAGTCGTAAGTTATACTACTACAACTTAAGTCTTAAGTCGTAACTTTTCGTGGTTTTTTTTTTTTAACAAATAGAAGACACGTGTCAAACTAAGAATGAGTGAACCCATCTTTTATATAATTTCCATTGTCAACAAAAATATTCCTCCACAACAAATGTTCTCACGCATCACTCCAAAAACCCCATTTCTCTGATACTACTTCTTCTTCGATCGATCCTTCTTTTTCTAAAAATTGATCTCAGTTTCTGTGTATATATTTTGTAATCAAGAACTGTATTGACGAATGTGGTTGCTTTTGAAGCCCATATTCTAATTTATTTTTACTAAATCGTCTTTTCAACAATCTCTGTCGATTTTCTCCTGCAATTTGAGGTTTGTGTTTCTTCTTCCTATGGATTCACCTAATCTTCATAGCTTAATTTTTAGGTTTGTTCGAGCCAAATCCATGTTAGGTTATAGTTGAAACAAAGGAACTTTTTTAAATCTCTTTAGATTTCATCTTAATTCACGCTATGAGCTAGATCTCCACCTCGAATCTGACCCTATGGTTCACATTCTTCGATTTTTTATTTTTTTTCTTTCATAATTTCATTTTAGAAATAGGATTTTAATGGATTTGGAAATCTAAACGAAATCCAATGTTATTGGTTTTATGGGTTTAAAATAATTGGTTCTATGATTTATAAATACAAATTAAATTATTCAATCCTACAGATTTATCTATGGATTTGATTTTATTTTGGATTTTAGTGGATTTGTAAAGATTTTTATGTTAAAAATACAAGGGAAAATTGGATTTTTAGACCATTTTTTTTTGGATTTGGTGATCTACCCCTTTAGTTTTTTAGATTGATGACATAAACTTTAGTTGGAATTAGATTCCTCTAATACCCTTAAATTTATTAATTGTGTGATTTGTTTTTAAAATATAATTTTTTTTCCTTAATTGTAGAATTTGAAAATTGATTTTCGTATTTAATTCTGATTTTATTTAATAATTTCAGATTTATATTAATTTTATTCAGAAAATTCATTTACTTTTATTTATCAATTAATTACATTAATTGAAATTCTGATTTTAGTTTATAATTATATATCAAATGAAAAAAATAAATATAATTGAAATATCTAATTTCCTAAACCTCTTTATATAATTAAAGAATTTAAATATTTTATTTACTTAATTTTTTGAAATTAAATTTAATAATTTATTATGCAGAATCTATTCTAACTGAATATTTGATTTCCTTAAATGAAAGATTTTATTTCCTTAATTGAAATATTTGATTTCCTAAATTTTTAGAATTTGAAAATTAATTTTAGAATTGGTATTTTCAATTTTTCAGAACATTGAACAAACTGAAGAATACATATTCTACATTTTATAGAACATAGAGCAAAGTAAAGATTATGCATTCTGAAATTTGATTCTAAAACTTTTAAAATATTAGTGTTTCTCTAATTTTTTTAGAACATAAACAGAAGACGTATTCTGTTATTTTGTTCTAAATCGTTTGAAATGTGCGTGTGCTCTAAATTTATAGAACAAAGAGCAAAATTAAAAATACAAATTCTAAAAGTTGCAGAACATGTACAATCGGTAGATTAAATTTTCTAAACTTTTTAGGAACATATATAGACAGCAGAATGTACAAAATATATTGAATTTAGAAATTCAAATTTTAATCTATTGGTTACATATTAAAATTTTCACCTTTGATAAAAAATCTTATTATTTTATATTTTATTTGTTACATGTTTGAAAAAAACAATTTGAAAAAACTAATTATTTATATTAAAAAGATAATTGTGGCAAAATTTGGCAATGTCAAATAAAAGTATAGATAGAGAAATTTAAATTTAAATTTAGAAGACCTTTTAATCCAATTTTCCCAAAATACAAAAATGCAAATCCGAGGTAAAACTACCTTATTTAAGAATTACAAATCAAATAACAACTTTATTTCAGATTTTTTTATATAATATAATAATAATTTTTTTTTTTTTGCAAAAATAATACTAGCTTTTTCTTTTTCTTTTTCTTTTTCTTTTTCTTTACTAAGGTTTTAATGAATGTAAAAAATCACTGTCTAGGAATTACAATCTCGACCCCTCAACTCCCTCATTTTCTCTTTCCACTCTTTCGCTCTCTCTCACGTTTTTCGAAATTTTCGTTTCTTCTTTGAAAAGCTTTTCCTCACAATGTCGACTCGTGGTGGTTTTGGTGGCGCTGGCCGTGGCGGCAGAGGTCCTCGTTCCGACCGGAAACAAGACCAGTCCACTAGTCCCGTGGTCGGAAAGAAAGTTCCAGTCGTTGATGTCGCTTCGTCCCTCCAAAGTCTCGGAGCCTAACCCTACTTCGACTCTTAGTCTTGACTTAGCAGAGAAAGTTCAGATTACTCCGGTTCAACCGGCGTCTTCAAAAGCAGTGACGCACCCGGTCCGGCCTGGTTTTGGTCAAGCAGGGAAGAAAATCACAGTTCGTGCCAATCATTTCCTTGTTCAAGTTGCTAATCGAGATCTATACCACTATGATGTAAGTTATGTTTCTTTCTTTTTTTGTCTTTTACTTTACGGTTTTTGTTTTTCTGTAAAAAATGTTACTTGTTTTGTCAAGAATGATGGGTTTGAAATTTGCATGATTGGGTCGTAGGTTACAATAAGTCCTGAGGTGATATCGAAGAAACTGAACAGGGACGTGATGAAAACTCTAGTGCGCAATTTCGGTGAATCACACTTGGATCAGAAGATTCCTGCGTATGATGGCAAGTAGGGCCTCTATACTGCTGGTCCACTTCCATTTGAATCTAAAGAGTTTGTTGTGGATTTGAAGGATAAAAAAGTTGACGGTGGTACATCAAGGTATCAATGCTTTTTAAAAACTCTATGTAGATAGGTTTAGTTTTTTTTTACGGTTTGACATTGTGGCTTTATTTTTTATCTTGAAGGAAGGAAAGACAGTTCAAAGTGGTTATAAAGTTGGCTTCGAGGCCTGATCTTTATCAGTTACAAGAGTTCCTCCGCCAAAAACAAAGAGATGCTCCATATGAAACTATCCAAGTGCTTGATGTTGTTCTTAGGGATTTGCCATCTCAAGAGTAAGAAATGTGGATTATGCATAAACTTTCACAATAGTCATAGTCTATGCATAGATTAATAATTTATTGCTTTCTATTCAGGTATGTTACTGTTGGGAGGTCTTTTTTCGACCCTCGTTTGGGAAAGATAGGTGAGCTTGGTGATGGTATCGAGTACTGGAGCGGTTATTTCCAAAGTCTTAGGCTTACTCAGATGGGATTGTCTCTTAACGTTGGTAAGGAAATGTTGATACACTTCATTTTAATCGATTGAGATTTGAATAGTTCTATCCATATATGGTTTTGCTGGAGATTATTCTGGTGCATTGTAGTAAATGTTTCTTTTCTTATGCTGCAGATGTGTCAGCTAGATCTTTTTATGAACCGGTGTTCGTCACTGAATTTATTGGCAAGCACCTGAATCTCAGGGACTTTAACAGGCCGCTTACTGACTCCGATCGTGTCAAGGTATTTTATGCAACCAAACAAATAGTAATATTTACAGAAAATGATGCATTTGTTTTTTTATATATTATATTTTCTTTATAGGCGAAGAGAGTTTTGAGGACCCTAAAAGTTGAATTGGCACATTTCAACTTTGCAAGAAGTGTCAAGATCAGTGGGATTTCCGACCGTCCCATCAGTCAGCTTAGGTGAAGTTTCTTAATTCAATAAACCTGAATTAACAAAGGGAACTTGGATTTTATTATGTTGCATTTTTCTTGGAATAGATTTTGTATCTTTTGGTTTTAAAGTAGTAGTAGTTGATATTATCTTTTCTCTACTCATTTCAGTTTCCCTGACAATTCCGAAATGATGGTTATGCAATATTTTGCTGAGGAATACAACTATACGGTGAAATTCCCGTCACTGCCGGCTATCCAAACAGGGAGTGACTCAAGGCCTGCTTACTACCCGATGGAAGTATGATTTCAATTTGAACATGTACTTGTTTACCTTCATCATTTTCTTAAATTCATTTTTGTATGGAAATCTTGTTATTATTGGTTTTTGTAGCTTTGTCGAATAGCTGAAGGGCAGCGATACACCAAACGGCTCAATGAGAGGCAAGTGACCGCGATGCTAAGAGCTACTTGCCAACGACCTGTTGAAAGAGAGAATGCGATCAAAAGGGTTGGTGTATTTAGTCTTTTTTGCATCAGATTTACAACAGTTCATCCTTCGGATATAAAGAGTCCATAATTTTCATCCTTGTTTTGACCAACATGACGTATTTTGTATTTTGTTTCTATTATTAGATGGTCGTGGATAATAAATTCAACAAGAGCAAGCTCGTGAGAGAGGAGTTTGGGATGTCAGTGACGGAACAACTAGCCTCTGTTGAGGCTCGTGTACTTCCTCCTCCTATGGTGATTTTCTCGATTTAATTTTTATTTAATAATTTGGTATACAATTTTTATTGTCAATGTTCCGCATCATGAGACGTTGTTTATGCCTACAGTTGAAATACCATGATAGTGGTAGAGAAAAAATGGTCAATCCGAGGCTCGGACAGTGGAATATGATAGACAAGGTAAACTGTTAGTAACTATCATACAATATTTCTTTTGTTTGCTCGCTTTAGGCACTTAAAACTAATTCAAAAGTATATTAGTATTTTTCTTGTTTTGATAAATATTGTACGTTTTGCATTGGAGATTGAATACTACGTTGGTGAAGAAAATATGTGCCTGATGTTTGTAGTGGTTTAATGTGATGTTTTATGCTCTAGAAAATGATTGATGGAGCGAGAGTTGCGTCTTGGACTTGTGTTAGCTTCTCTATACGGATTGACAGAAATTTGCCCCAGGATTTCTGCAAACAATTGATTGGGATGTGTGTCAGCAAAGGAATGGTCTGACTTGTTTCATTATATTTTGGGTACTTCTTGTCACAATTTTTATGAACGAGAAAAGTCCCTAACAGATTTTTATCCTCAATGTCAGCAATTTAATCCACAGCCTGCCATTCCCTTCGTCTCTTGTCCGCCTCAAAGAATTGAAGAGGCCCTAAGGGATATTCACAAAAGAGCAACTGGTCTTCAGCTGTTGATTGTAATATTGCCTGATCAAACTGGATCATATGGTAAGTTTGTGCAATTCGTTTGGTTTTGATGTAAAGTATTCCAAGAATTTCGTTCATCGCCTGCTTTTTTATGTTTGCAGGAAAAATCAAAAGGATTTGTGAAACGGAGCTAGGGATTGTCTCCCAATGTTGTCAACCAAATCAAGCTCGTAAACTCAACAAGCAGTACATGGAAAACGTTGCGTTGAAGATTAATGTCAAGGTCTTGTCGTTTATGTTTCTTGTTTGCTTTGATCCTTCAAATTATATATATTTATGATGCTATAAATTAAGAGTTATTTGTATTTTAGACTGGGGGACGAAATTCAGTTCTTGATGATGCTATTAGAAGAAGAATTCCCTTGATTACTGATCGCCCGACCATAATCATGGGAGCTGACGTGACTCACCCGCAACCTGGAGAGGACTCTAGTCCTTCTATTGCAGCCGTATGTCTTGATTGCTTCTTTGCTTGTATGTATTTCATTTTTCAGCCGATTCAACATATAAGTTAATCTCTTTTTTTTTTTCTTAATTACAGGTGGTTGCGTCGATGGACTGGCCAGAAATAACTAAATACAGAGGACTGGTATCTGCTCAGGCTCAGAGGGAAGAAATCATTCAGGACTTGTACAAGCTGGTTAAGGATCCTCAGCGAGGGTTAGTCCACTCTGGTTTGATAAGGTAAGACCAGAAAAATCTACTTTGTTTTTCTTTAATATTTCAGAATCAGAAAAAAAGGATATTATTTTTGAATGCAGGGAGCATCTCATTGCATTCAGGAAGGCTACAGGCCAGAAACCTCATAGAATCATATTCTTCCGGTAAGATTTTTGATGGTTTTCGCAATGAATGTAACAATATGTTTAGCTAATTTTTTTTTCCTTTATGCAGCGATGGTGTAAGTGAAGGGCAATTTAACCAGGTGTTGCTCCACGAGATGACTGCTATACGTAAAGCTTGTAATTCTCTTGAAGAGGGTTATCTTCCCCCTGTTACGTTTGTGGTTGTTCAGAAACGACACCACACTCGCTTGTTTCCTGCTCAACACGGGAATCGTGATATGACCGATAAGAGTGGCAACATTCTGCCAGGTTTCCCTCAAATCTACTCGTTATCAACTTCATTTATTTTGATGATCTCAACATATTTTGCATGTCATCTTATTAGGAACCGTCGTCGACACCAAAATATGTCATCCGACTGAGTTCGACTTTTACTTGAACAGCCACGCTGGTATACAGGTATCCAGAATTTCTCGCATTAATTTAAAAACTTATTGTCTGAATCAGAATTATAAGTATTTTTGTGTGTTTTTGAATGTTCCAGGGGACAAGCAGGCCTGCTCATTACCATGTGCTTCATGACGAAAATGGTTTCTCTGCCGATGCATTGCAAATGCTCACCAACAACCTTTGCTATACGTAAGGAACAAACACCTTACAATTTCCTTTTGAATATTCAAAGAAAATATGCTAAAGAAATACATAAAACCGTAGGTTTGCGAGGTGCACAAGATCTGTCTCAATTGTTCCACCGGCTTACTATGCACACTTGGCTGCATTTAGAGCTCGTTACTATATGGAAAGTGAGATGTCTGATGGCGGTTCCAGCAAGACGACTACAACCACAAGTCCTGTTGTTTTGAATCTACCGGCAACCAAAGAAAACGTCAAGGCCGTTATGTTCTACTGCTGAACACATACTTCTTGTTCACTTTTTAAAAAACTGAAAAGTAAAAACTTATCTTCTATTAACTGTTGATCTGTTCTTGACTATTCCAATTTGCTTTAATGACTGATGCTTACATAAATTCAAGATTGTCCGAGATTCTTTAGCAGAAACAATTCAAAAAAATCTACTTTGAACGCTTTGTCTTTGTTGATATTATGATGCTTCAAGCGAGCCACCTTTAACCATATATGTTCTTACTTTGTACTTCTGGTTTCTTAGAATTTAAACTATTTCAATTTATTTTAAATTTTACACAAACATTCTTTTGCAAATTTTGCAAATACTATGAAGAGCCTCAATTTTGCAAATTTTTAATATAAAATCTCATGATCTTGATTAGAGTTAGAGGACATTTAATGTCGTTGATGTCATTAGTATTTAATTTTGAAACATTTTTTTAATTATCTTATTTTGTTTCTCACGAACGGCGCTAATGTGAGGCTAATGTCATGTTCAATGCACATTTCACGGGATCTTATGTGATGTTCTTATAATATAAAATTATTAAAACACACATTCTTTCTCATTTTAATCAATTTTATATTTTCTCTTTCATCATTTTACTCAACTTTTAAACACTCTCTCTTCCTTTTCCTTTTAAACACATTATCCAAAAGATCCAATATTAGATCTCTCTCCTTTTTAAACACTCTCTCTTCCTTTTACTCATTTTTTATTAATTTTATATTTAAACACACACTCAATATACCCCACAAAAATACTATTTTTCTTCCTTTTACAACTATTTTAATAATTTTATATTATAAGAACATCCCATAAAATCCCAAAATGTCACCGTTGAACATGCCCTAATATCCCTAGTTTATAGGTTTTTTTTTTGTTGAAAATTTGTAATTTCGACCACTTTTATATCATTTGTCAAATCAAACCCTTTTAACTAAATCACAACCGTCTAAATTTACATCTTAACCCAACTAAGATCCTACGGTTACTATTACTTCATCATCTCTAATATTTTCAATTATTATTATATTTCCATTTGTCAACAAAAATATTCCTCCACAATAAATGTTCTCACGCATCAGTCCAGAAAAACCCCATTTCTCTTCTTCTTCGATCGATCCTTCTTTTCTAAAAATTGATCTCAGTTTCTGTGTATATGTTTTGTAATCAAGAACTGTATTGACGAATGTGGTTGCTTTTGAAGCTCAGATTCTACTTTATTTTTACTGAATCGTCTTGTGAACAATCTCTGTCGATTTTCTCCTGCAATTTGAGGTTTGTGTTTCTTCTTCCTATGTATTCATCTAATCTTCATAGCTTAATTTTTTAGGTTTGTACGAGCCAAATCCATGTTAGGTTATAGTTGAATCTGACCCTATGGTTCACATTCTTCGATTTTTGATTTTTTTTTTCTTCATAATTTCATTTTGGGAATAGTGTAAGAATTTGGGAATTTATTTCAGATGTTACCCTTTTTAAGTAGCTAAAGCAACTTTTTTTGGTAAAAGCTATACATCATTACTCTTTTTAATCAGATCCTTAAAAGTCATTAGTACTCCTTTAATAAGTTGATTAGTAAGTACTCCTAAAAAATTTTATTCTTTCTTCTTGTCCCATTATTCAAAATTAAAATAAAATTATAAAATTTAGAGCATGTTTTGTCTTCTTTCATGGTTCATTGTTACATAGTGGTTGTTTAGGTTCTTGGTAGTTGGTAAATCAAAAAACTCATTAAAAAATTAATTGTTAATTAAACAACCTTACTTTAATTCTCTTTATATGATAAATTGCCATTTTCACCATTTTGCTATGAGTTTTCTAAAAAATGTTATCTTGAATGTAAAAATCTTGAATGCTTATTTATGCAGGGACCAGATGGTTGGTATTATTTAATTAATAGCACCTGAGTAAGAAGGAGAAGCTTGTTTTTTTTTGGGCAATAAAGAAGGAAGTTGGTTCTTTTGGTCTTAACTAAGATTCACAAAAGCAAAAAGATGATGCTAATGAGAAGAAGATTGGCTTGTTGCAGCAGGGAAAGGGAGATTAGTATCGATTTCGACGAACAAGATAGTAAGTAAATTCAATCTATCTACTCTATTTTTTTCATCTTTTACACTAATGATGCTTACTTAAGTAAAAATGTGAGTTTTTTTAAAGCTTTTGAGGTATTTCATTTATGGGTGATTACTGTTTGCACATGATATGGAATATTTAGACTATTAACTGTTGGGTGTAGTATCAAATAAGAAAGCATTTGTCTTGTGACTGGTTTAGGTTTTTGGTATGGGACCAAAATCAGACCCTTAAAGAGACTACACCAACCAAGTCTTTCATGTAATAAATAAGGCGTGAAGTCTGTAGCTTTCCACGAGACATCAGTGCCTATATTCAATAGTATGATTTGAGAGCATTTTGTGTGATTCATTGTCCCATTTAAAACCAAACCAAACCCTGTTTCTTTGGATGTGGGGTTTAGTTAGCATTGAGGGTCCTCTAGGTTTTTTCAGTTGTTTAAAGATCATTGATTATATTTATACACAAAAGTCCAAGAGTTGTAGGTTGCTAATTGGTTTCAAATGGTCATTAAGACTAAACATATAATATTAGGTTTAAAATTTTGAACGGAAAGTGTAAAATACTAAAATGTGTATTCACAACTTGACAAGGAAGAAGAATCCATATCTTCTTGAATCATTTTTTCAATGGTAGATACTATAAGATATATAATTATTAAGTCAAATCACTGGTGTTTGATTAAACTTTTATGTCATAATCTGTGAAACGTTTGAAAAAATGTTAATATCTCGTGACAATTGATAAAAAGTCTTTGTAGTGGGTCCATCTAGAAATTTCACCACATGGGGATACTAACTCATTGTTTTGAATAATTTTTTATACATTTGCTTCTTTTAAATTATTTTTAGTAGTCTTGGGTTAACAAAAAGTCTTGACTTTTAGCTATTAAATACTCGTGGAACACAACGACTTTGATTCCACTTTTTTTTTTTAATCATTTGTTTTTCTTATAGAACAACACTAGTCTCTGCATAAAAAAAGTGTATGTGATACTTTTATCATTTGTTTTTGTAGTATAGAACAATAGTCTCTGCATAAGTAACGTGTATGTGATACCATTCTCTTGATTCCCATTTGTTGAGTGAGATAAGAAATAGATGTTGTGAGGTGGGGTTTTCTTTATGGTCAAATCTTAATGATAAGTTTTTCTATTCTCTCTCTCTCTCTCTCTGTTATGTGTAAGTTCCAGTGTCTTATTGCACTTTTATCTACACTTTTAAATGGTGAAACTATACCTTTTTGAACTTTTTACATGGTGCATGTGACTCTATTGAGTTGAGCGTAGAACTTGATCATGCTTTGAACTTTTTGTAAAAAGCTTGAAGATACTCTTATGTAATATTCTTTGAGAAAAAGTTTTTTGTTTCTTGATTTCAAAGGGTTTGCAATGTTTAGTTAGTAATTTATTATTTTAGAAAAAAAGTATTTTTGTTAGTAGTTTAAGCTTTGAAGTTTGCTTAACAAGTGAAAAAAGTTTGACATAACCGTTTTAGCTTATTTCAGATTTTTCCCAAAACAACATTGTGTGTCTCTTGTTTGCAGAAATGATTACATACGACGGCTTGGAAACTTGTATTATCAACAATCAATCATATGAAGAAGAAAGTGGAACAAGTAGAGGAGAAGATGGATGCTTAACTGATTCATTAGACGACGACGCATTTTCGAGCTGTTCGTCAAGCAAAGATGCCTGCAGCTCTTTTTCTTCAAAATGGTTACCGTCGAAGAGTGATGATTTGAGCTTATCTGGAAGGTCCAAACATTTTGAAGCTAGGGAGAAACCAGGCTATGTCTATAGTCATTTGGATGTGGAAGCCATGAAAGAGAGATTCTCTAAGTTATTGCTCGGAGACGATGTTACTGGTGGATGCAAGGGTGTTCAAGTGGCTTTGGCTTTGTCAAATGCTGTTACACATCTTGCTAGTATGTATTAATATTTCCTTGCACTTAAGCTCTGTGTTGTTTTGAGGTTAGTTCTGAGATGTCTAGTGAATTTGCAGCTTCGGTTTTTGGCGAGCTCTGGAAATTAGAACCGTTGTGCGAGGAGAAGAAACAGAAATGGCGAAGGGAAATGGATTGGTTACTTTCTCCAACTAATTACATGATTGAGTTAGTCCCTTCTAAGCAAAATGATGCCAATGGAAGATCACTTGAGGTACGCAGTTACGGTTTCCTTTGGATTTTGTCCAGAGGAAGACACTTAACTGAAATTCTTGTTTGAAACAGATAATGACACCGAAAGCCCGTGCAGACATTCATATGAATCTCCCAGCTCTTCAGAAATTGGACTCCATGCTTATCGTACGCTCTTGTTTTTTTTCTCGATTGTTCCTTATTTTTTTTCTGTATGTGGTTAAATTTTCAATGCAATGTCCACAGGAGACACTGGATTCTATGGTGAACACGGAGTTTTGGTATTCAGAAATCGGTAGTAGAGCCGAGGGAAAGAACAAGAGTACAAACGAGAGCAAAAGATGGTGGCTTCCATCACCACAAGTGCCTAAACCTGGACTCTCTAACTCAGGGAGGAAGAAACTGCTTGAGAAAGGCAAAGTTGTTTATCAAGTCTTCAAAGCTACAAAATCCATAAACGAAAACATTCTTCTCGAAATGCCAGTACCAACCATTATCAAGGAAGCAATACCCAAAGTAAGCTTTCTAAATAAACATGAAAGGTCATAATTACAATGTCCTAGGTAACAACTGTTTCTGAAATGTTTTGTGTTTCTTACAGTCTGGAAAAAGCAGTCTTGGTGATGAATTATATCGAATGTTGGCTGCGCAATCCATCTCAGTCGAAGAAATCTTTAGATATCTCAAGATGGGTACTGAACATAGTGCGCTCGAGACGGTTAACAAGTTAGAAGCTGCTATATACGCATGGAAAGAAAGGATTACAGATCAAGCTAGTAACGGTAAATCCCCTGTAAGATCACCGTGGTCATTCGCTAAAGATCCATTGTCTGAAACTGGTAGAAATGAGTCAGTCTTGAACCGAGCAGAAGCCCTTAGAAACCAGATCAAATCCAAATACCCTAATCTCCCTCACTCGTTTCTCGACGCCACAAAGATTCAGTATGGCAAGGTAAAAACATAAACAGAACCAACTCATACGCTGCAATACAATTGATTTCGAATATCAGTCGTTACTCTTTTATGTTCTCAGGACATTGGTCACGCGGTTCTTGAAGCATATTCTCGAACACTAGCGAATCTAGCATTCCGGATACTTTCAAGAATGGGAGAAATCTTGAAAGAAGATGCTATAAGTAACCCAAACTCTCCCGCGCCACCAAGTTGCTTCCCTAGCTCGCGTGACCTCTGTAAAACACCCGAGAGGCCTTTGCTTTCGTTACGTGCAAGGCATTCTCTCACGGAAGACATGAACAAAGTCCACGAGACAGCGAATGGTTTAGAAATATTCTCCGCAGATGATGCTAAGGTGAGTACAACTCCAAGTAGAAGCAGTAGAGTTTGGTGTTTGAGTAAAGTACCACCTGATGCTTCTCCTTGAGTTAGAGGGTCTCTTGTTCGATGCGTGCCACCTGAAGCTTCTCCTTTGTTTAGTTGGTTTATAAATTTATGTTATGTTGTTGTAAATGTAATATTATTAACATGCATTTAAAGTATGAAAAAGGCTAATTTTTGCTCATAAGTTAACTATGACTAAAGAAAAGAGACTAAAATAGTAAGTTTTTCACTTGTGCAAATACGACGTCGTATAGAGGAAAGCCCATTTCATTTTGTAATCAGCCTATGTAAAACTTCAAATGGGCCTACTTAGAGCCCATTACAGAACAAACGGCGTCGTTTCAAAATTTCACGGCGAAGTTACGGCGCCGTTAAATCAAAAACCTCGACACAGCCACCGATCATCGGTCACGAGAATGGCTAAGCCGCGATTCGGCCGTCCGACGTCGTCATCATCGCCGTCCTCCGATGCCGGAGAACCGAGCTCATCCGATCTATACGTCGCGAATTGCGGTCCGGCGGTTGGACTATCACACGACGCGATCGCGGCGGCGTTCGCTGCTTACGGTGAAGTGAAAGGCGTTTACGCGGCGGACGAGAGCGGCGTTCGTGTCATCGTCTCTTTCTCCGATCACTTCTCGGCGAAATCTGCTTTAGAAGCTTTGAATGGTCGGCCATGTCCGGATCTCGATGGACGCACTTTGCATATTCGATATTCTCTTCTTCAATTAGCTTCCCAGGTACTTCCAATTATGCGTGAATCGAAATTTTGATTTGAGTTAGAAAAAACCCAAATTGTATGCTATTAGGTTTATCCATGATTGAGATTTCAAATTGAATTTTTGATTTGAGTTAGAAAAACCCAAACTTGTGGTTTTAAAGTTTTGATCTTTGTGTTACCAAAGATTGAAACTTTGTGTTTGTTTTTGTGCATATTTTGCTTAGACGCAGGTGAATGATTGTGTTCAAGTGTCTTTGGTTGATTCAGAGTTGAATATCCCCGGGCTTTTCCTAGTTACCGATTTCGTCAGTGTCGAAGAAGAACAGGTGCGTAGTATTTATAACGTGGAAGCGAGCGCTTGATTCGTTCTCTATCTCGGCTTTTTTACTTATCGTTGTCGTCTTTATCAGCAATTGCTTGCAGCTGTTGATTCTCGGCCTTGGATTGGTCTCGCCAAACGGCGTGTTCAACACTACGGATATGAGTTTTGTTACGTGACAAGAAACGTTGATACCAAGAAGAAGCTCGGGGAGCTTCCGTCGTTTGTTTCTCCTATACTCGAAAGAATCTCATTGTTCCCGAACCTTGACAACGACCCAGCAAGCTTGAATTTGGACCAATTAACGGTACATCATCACACTCTCTATACTAGATTCTGTTAAAATCTGAGCCTAAGATTCTTAGCGGATAATGCTTTTAGGTGAATGAGTATCCATCTGGTGTCGGTTTATCGCCTCACATTGACACGCATTCGGCGTTTGAAGATTGCATTTTCAGTCTTTCGTTAGCTGGTCCGTGTATTATGGAATTCAGAAGATACTCTGTTTCCACATGGAAAGTAGCCTCAACTGCCGAAGCAGAGAAGCCGAGTAACTCTTCTTGCATCAAGAAAGCCTTATATCTTCCTCCTCGGTCCATGCTATTATTATCCGGAGAAGCCCGCTATGCTTGGAATCACTACATTCCGCATCACAAGGTCGTAATCTTTCCTCTGTAAACTTTTTTCTTCATTCGGCTCTAATTTGGACAACTCTTTCGGCATTCTCTTCCAATTGCTAACCGTTAGAGGCCTGTTCCGTTGTGTTCTAATAGATTGACAAGGTGGAGGATAAAGTGATCAGAAGAAGTCCAAGAAGGGTATCTTTCACACTTCGGAAGGTAAATATATCGAAAACTCGTAACTAATAATAGTTTTCGGATGATCTTGTGGCCAATTCTTGCGAAAAAATTAGTCGATGTTGAGAAGCAAGATTCAAACTTTTTTTGTAGGTGAGAAATCATCCTTGTAGGTGTGAGTACCCACAATATTGTGACTCTCAGCAACAAAGATAACTTAAGGAAGAGGAGAGTTTTTTTCATGAGCTGAAAAAACCTTTTAGAGAGAGACAAAAAGAAGAGGCATTTAAGTAACTACTCCAACAATTATTTTTGGGTAATTTAAGTAAAAATATAATTTCAAATATGAAATTCAATTAACTACTATCTCGAAAAGAAAAGAAAAACATTTGGTGGTAATTTAAAGAATTTCTCTTAGTTGCTATAATAAAATATTCAATATATTTAATTTTATGCGAATAGAACCCAAATAAGCAAAGATAAAAAGAGTTTGCCAATAACCAAAACCACCAAACTCTTTTTACCCTAAAGTGAAAGTATATCGAGAGACACAAACAAAAGCTAAGTGTTTAGGTCTTAGGTTTGTCTTTACTTGGTCGCCGATTTGTCAAGGCAAAACGAGTAGAAATCGGTGATTCAATAAACTACCTCATCCTCTGATGAAACCCTAGCTAGCACGATACAATCGACTAAGTAGCGTTACATACTTACATCTCTTGGTGATGGAACTTTCGTATGATTTGGTGGAGGAGATACTCTTACGTGTTCCAGCTAGATCTCTTGCACGATTAAGATACACATGCAAGCAATGGAAAACCCTAATCATGGAACCTAGATTCTTCAACAAGCACTTGTCTCTCACGCGTTGCCGTGAACAACAATTCATAGTGTTCAACGAAGTTTCTCCTTCATTGGGTTCGATAATTTCTTGTGTAGGTATTGATTTCAGAAAACCTAGTTTAATAGTGGAGTTTTTTAAACCTTCGGATTTATTGGTGTACAATATATTTCATTGTGATGGTCTATTGCTACTAGTGATGAGAACGAAACTTTTAGTTTTGAATCCCTTGTTGAAAGAAGGAAGATGGATCAAATGTGGCGCTTATAGCTTTGATCATTCCATGGATGCGTATGGTCTTGGATACATTAGTAACCAAACATCATCATCATCAAGTTGTAATGATTACAAAATGGTTAGGTTTCTTTGTACTCCTTATTTTAGAGTTGAAGATGTAAGGGTTGAAGTCTACGATTTTAAATCTGATTGTTGGAAGGACATTGTTGTTGATAAGACCTTTCATGGCTTCTACGGATTGCCATTGTCAAGTGTGTGTTTTAAAGGAACTCCTTATTGGATAGGTAATAATAATAAGAACGGCAATAGAAGCGTTTCCATACAGAGTTTTGATTTCTCAGAAGAGAGATTTGAGTACTTGTTCAAGATACTTGGTGAATCATCCATTGGGTCAATTAAGTGGAAGGATTCTCTTTCTTTAGGGATTTTCAAAGAGGATCATCTTTCTTTGTTACATGGATCCCACTTAACAGGTAGGATACATATATGGGTCATGAATTTGAACAAAGAATGGAGTAAGTTGATGACAGTTAATGCTATGCCCCAAGTAACCGTGTTTCCTAGATATTCAAGTTACTTCATTGAGAACAATGGTACGCTTATGCTATCTATTCGTCACAACAAAACCGGGTCTAATATCTACATTGTGGGAGAGAATCAACAATGCCAGACAGTTAAGTATTGTTCTTCTATCGACCGTTCAGTTGGTGGTTGCTACTATGTTCCGAGCTTGCTTCAGGTTCCAGGCTTTTCTAGGTGAGAAGAAGAATATAATAAGTAGGTTTCATTGTTTTTGTTTTTGCTTTTTTTGTTGATGAATTCTAGACCAAATTTCATGCATCTTTTCAAGCAAGTTTCTAATCCTCGTTTCTTGAGTTTCTTTTGTTAATTGTGGAATTATGGACAAGAACTCATATATATCTTTCGTTCGAGACCACAAATTATTCTCAAGCATTGTAGTTGGACCTCTGGTTTTTGGAACTTCGTTTATTTGGGCCAATGAAAATTACAAGATTCTTGAGCAATTGGATACAAATTGAATTAGATATCAAAATTAAATGGTGGAAGTTTCTTCATCTAATGATTGAACTGAGATTTAGTAATGCTTTTAATCTAAAATTTGGTTTATTATGCGACAATTGTAGGCAAGAAACTGAAAATCTCTAGCATGATGTATGTGGAACCCTCCTTCGTCATAGTTTCTATACAACGATTTATCATGAATGTGGTGTAGGTGGAACCATCTATTGTATATTTTTCTAGAGTAGACTAAATTTGTATGGTGTAGAATCACCTATACATAATGTTTTCAAATGTTGCAAGGAATTAGATTTCTATACATCATGTTATCAAATGTTGCAAAGAATTTTATTATATATATATATATATATTATTTTTTTTGAAATTAATTTAATTATATATGACAATATTTTGTTACATATATTTCTAAAATACTATACCTCATATATCGAAAAATTTAGAAAATAAACGCTTGCGTACATAATTTCGATGATATTTTTCAGCATCTAAAAAGAAAAAAAAAACATTACGTTAGTTATCACCCGAAAAAAAACATTACGTTCAAAATATATATAAAACTGTTGATATAGATGTGTAGTTCATGCATATTAGTAACGTCCTATTTACGACATATATAGTATAATAGATTTTATAATGTCTGAAGCTAATATATAAGAATACTTTTTAATCAATTAAATACAGTAATACAACAAAATTCATGGGACAAACAACGGTTCAAGAATACGATTCTTGAATCTCGAACTTATCTTCAGATTCTTCTTCTCTTCTTACTTTCGATCGTTTGTTCCTATTTCCTCCTGATTCTGTAGCAAACCCTAGAGGAAGTGAGAATTGATTTATTAATATACTAATTATAATTAAGAGAAATGATAAATCAATATAGTCAACAAATAAGAAAAGGGGAAGTAAAAAAATCGACGTACAGTTCAAGAATACGATTCTTGAATCCCAAACTTATCTTTAGATTCTATTGGATCGTTTGTTCCTATTTCCTCCTGATCCTGTAGCATCCCCTAGACTTCTCGGACTATAAAACCTATACTTCTCGAAGAGCTTCGAACAAAATCCAGATTTGGGAACACCATTAGTTCCTTCTTCAACAAGAAATCTCTGATCGTGTCAAGAAGAGCTTCCTCTCCGATCCGAAAATGCTTAGAGGAGGAATTTCGCTCAAGGATTATCTAAAGGTGATGGTAATTAGAGAAGTGCAGAGACATAAAGAGATTGTAATAAACAGAATCAAACAAGATGCCTATGAGAGAGTCTTAACGCTAGTTACCAAGATTAGGGATCGTTTCAAAACGGGAGACCAAAAGGGCTATATAGGAAAGACTCGTACGAGTGCAAAGGAGTTTCAAGAGAAGAATGTTGTTCGATCATTCATGAACCGTAGGAATGAGTTGTATAAACCAAGTGAAAGCTACAAAGTCTTCGATGAGATTATGTTTATTGGAGGGTACGTAAACCATCTTGCTCAAACCTCGATTGCTGCTGTCGTTGGAAGTCTAGAATGTCCAAGTTCGAAGCCTTATGCCGCAATGGTCAGAGCTCAAACGCATCGCCAAGAGACGATTCAAAGTTTTGGGGAAGCATGTCTACATCTTATCGAAGCCCGTGTTGAGATGACCGAGAAAAGGCCTAACAAAATTGTAATTTTCCGATATGCGATAACCACAGAAGTTCTACTGGACGAGTTGAACGACTTGGAGCAGAGTCTGCACGATGGTGACTACAAACCGGCCATCATAGTGATCGTGGCAAAGAAGCGTACGAGCTATCAAGTCTTGGAAGAACGCGATGATAACCTTGACTTCTACACCTACCGTGGGGTTGAATTCGATTTCAAAATATTCCATGGCCATGGTATCTTCTCGATATCCAATCTCCTCTCCTACTTGTGTTACAAAGAAGCTACTGCTGAAACGTCGAGTCCACTTATCTGCACCTTCAAGATGGTTCCTCCCATCATCTATGCTCACCTCGCTGCTGTCCGAGTGCACGAAGGAGACCCCATTAGCGATGAATTATGGAGTGATGCACCAGTCCCTGCTTAGGTTTTATATGGGTCATATCTACTGAGTTTCTTGAGGTTCTATTGTTAAGAGTTTAGTGTTCATGTTCTTTGACTTTGATATTTGTCCGACTTTCCAACTGCATATTTAAATAGCGTAGAATAACTTTAATATGAGTTTCAATCTAATTCAAAGAAAGGCCAAATATATTTATGTTTTATGTTTTCCTTTTCCATATTATATATTTTCGGTGGATCTCGAACTCAATGCAAACCCTTATTACACAATTAATCATATATTATATATATTCATGTCTTATTATTATGCCACAGTAGTATTTAAGTAAGCCAAGATTCTTTAACAAAATTAGATACAAATAAAACAAATATCACAATTAAGTTTCTTGATCTAATGATTGAATTACTAAAATTTATTAATGCCTTTACACCAAATCTGAAATTTGATTTATTATGCGACAATTGTAGGCAAGTAATATACAACTGTTTATCATGAACGTGTACGTAGAACCATCTATTGTGTATATTTCTAGTGTAGACTAAATTTGTATGTTGTAGAATCACCATTAGAGAAACTTTTAACTATACGTCATGTTTCCAAATATTGCAAGGAATTAGATTTCTATACATCATGTTTAGATTTTTGCTTGTTTTAATTAAGACCATTATTTTTATTTTTTTATTTTGAAACTAATTAAGACCATTATTGATGATTGCATCCAACCCAAAAAAAAACTTAACTATGGTACGAAAGAAGCAAATGTATAATTTATACTGTATTGTTTGGTTCTCCAAACCGAAAACTTAAAGAACCAAAACGACCGAACGAACCAAACAAAGAAACCTATTTGCACATCCCAATCATTTATTTATTTGAAAAAAATATATACACATCCCAATCATTATTTTCATCAAATAGAAATCAAAATAAGAGTTAGAGACTTGGATTTTTCGATTTCTACTTTTTCATTCAAACTATATCTTGGCTTTGAGATTATCTGTTAAGACTATCCAGTCGGTCCTGCCCATTACTGTATTGTTTAATTCCTTCATATATATTTTTGATGTAACTTAAATCGTTTTGATAAGGCTTTGAAGGTGTTTAGATTGATGGGTATTTTTTTTTATCTAAAGTCCATCATACGCCTTCACTCCTCTTTCTTTTTATTTTTGGCATTCTTGCTTATTTTACAGTTGTTTATATAAACTAATAACTTTTAAAAAAAATAAAAAGTAGATATAATGTTAAGAGTTAACTAATTATTAATTATTATAAATCACGGACATTTGTATTTTCATTGTCTTATTGCACAAGACTTGGTTGCATGAAACTATTATCGGCTATGTCCGTTTGTTAGCTAACTATGACTAACACTGCCGTGAACAACAATTCATAGTGTTCAACGAAGTTTCTCCTTCATTAATGGGTTCGATAATTTCTTGTGTGGGTATTGATTTCAGAAAACCTAGTTTAATAGTGGAGTTTTTTAAACCTTCGGATTTATTGATGTACAATATATTTCATTGGGATGGTCTATTGCTATTAGTGATGAGAACCAAACTTTTAGTTTTGAATCCCTTGTTGAAAGAAGGAAGATGGATCAAATGTGGCGCTTATAGCTTTGATCATTCCATGGATGCGAATGGTCTTGGATACATTAGTAACCAAACATCATCATCATCAAGTTGTAATGATTACAAAATGGTTAGGTTTCTTTGTACTCCTTATTTTAGAGTTGAAGATGTAAGGGTTGAAGTCTACGATTTTAAATCTGATTGTTGGAAGGACATTGTTGTTGATAAGACCATTCATGGCTTCTACGGATTGCCATTGTCAAGTGTGTGTTTTAAAGGAACTCCTTATTGGATAGGTAATAATAATAAGAACGGCAATAGAAGCGTTTCCATACAGATTTTTGATTTCTCAAAAGAGAGATTTGAGTACTTGTTCAAGATTCTTGGTGAATCATCCATTGGGTCAATTAAGTGGAAGGATTCTCTTTCTTTAGGGATTTTCAATGAGGATCATCTTTCTTTGTTACATGGATCCCACTTAACAGGTAGGATACATATATGGGTCATGAATTTGAACAAAGAATGGAGTAAGTTGATGACAGTTAATGCTATGCCCCAAGTAACCGTGTTTCCTAGATATTCAAGTTACTTCATTGAGAACAATGGTACGCTTATGCTATCTATTCGTCACAACAAAACCAGGTCTAATATCTACATTGTGGGAGAGAATCAACAGTGCCAAACAGTTAAGTATTGTTCTTCTATCGACCGTTCAGTTGGTGGTTGCTACTATGTTCCGAGCTTGCTTCAGGTTCCAGGCTTTTCTAGGTGAGAAGAAGAATATAATAAGTAGGTTTCATTGTTTTTGTTTTTGCTTTTTTGTTGATGAATTCTAGACCAAATTTCATGCATCTTTTCAAGCAAGTTTCTAATCCTCGTTTCTTGAGTTTCTTTTGTTAATTGTGGAATTATGGACAAGAACTCATATATATCTTTCGTTCGAGACCACAAATTATTCTCAAGCATTGTAGTTGGACCTCTGGTTTTTGGAACTTCGTTTATTTGGGCCAATGAAAATTACAAGATTCTTGAACAATTGGATACAAATTGAATTAGATATCAAAATTAAATGGTGGAAGTTTCTTTATCTAATGATTGAACTGAGATTTAGTAATGCTTTTAATCTAAAATTTGATTTATTTTGCGACAATTGTAGGCAAGAAACTGAAAATCTCTAGCATGATGTATGTGGAACCCTTTGTCATAGTTTCTATAGGTGGAATCATCTATTGTATATTTTTCTAGTGTAGACTAAATTTGTATGTTGTAGAATCACCTATACATCAATGCTCAATATATAATTATTCCCTAAACTGTGACAGTTCCCCACATAGTTGACTATAAGAAACGTTCAGACCTTTTAGCGTTTATGCCATAATTTTTAAAACGCTAAATTTTTTTTTTTGTATTTGTGTTTACGTGACGTTACAATATTGTAATATAAATGCTTCTCCTTTAATATATCAAATTACAAACGCAAATTCGAAAGGGCAATCATAGCTTTTTAATCTATGGTAATGATATAGCTATAAAATGTGCAATCATAGCAAATTCGAAAGGGAAATCATAGCCTTTTTTAAACATTTTACGTTCTTCCTCTCACCTCAAAAAGCCTGGAACCTGAAGCAAGCTCGGAACATAGTAGCAACCATGTAATGTTTTCTCGATAGAAGAGTGATGTTCAACTTTATGGCACTCTTGATTCTCTCCCACAACGTAGATATAAGACCCGGTTTTGTAGTGACGAATAGATATCATAAGCTTACCATTGTTCTCAATGAAGTAACTTGAATATTTAGGAAATATGATAACTTGAGGTATAGCAGTAACTGTCACCAACTTTCTCCAATCCTTATTCAATTTCACCACCCATATATTTATCATACCTGTTAAGTATGATCCATGTAATAACGAAAGATGATCCCCTTTGCAAATCCCAAAAGAAAGAGAATCTTCCCATTTAATTGACCCAATGGATGAATCATCACGAAACAACCAGTACTCAAATCTCTCCTTTGAGAAATCGAAACTCTGTATCGAAAGAATTTTATACCTATTATAACCTAACCAATAAGGAGTTCCTCTCAAACACACACTTGACAATGGCAATCCGTTGAAGCCATATATGTTCTTATCAACAACAATTACCTTCCAACAATCCGATTTGAAATCGTAGACTTCAACCCTTACATCTTCAACTTTGTCATAAGGAGTGCAAAGAAACCTAACCATTTTGTAATCATTACAACTTGATGATGATGATTGGTTACTACTAATGTATCCAAGACCATAAGTTGTTTCCATATAATGTTCTAAGCCATAACCGCCACATTTGATCCATCTTCCTTCTTTCAACAAGGGATTAAACACTAAAAGTTTGCTTCTCGTCACTAATAGCAATAGACCATCACAATGAGACATATAGTGCACCTCGGAATCCAAAGTTTTAACAAACTCCACTTTTAAACAAGGTTTGTTGAAATCAATACCCACACAAGAAATTGTTGAACCCAATGAAGGAGAAAGTTCGTTGAAGACTGTGAATTTCTGTTCACGGCAACCCGTGTGAGGCAAGTGCTTCTTAACGAATCTCGGATCTGCGATTAGGGTTTTCCATTGCTTGCATGTGTATCTTAACCGTTCAATAGATGTAGATGGAACCCTTAAGAGTATCTCCTCCACCAAATCAGACGAAAGTTCCATCGTCAACATATGTAACGTTCGTAATTAGTAAAGACAAACCGAAGATTTATAAACACTTTGCTTTTTATGTTGCGTCTCTCGAAATACTTTTACTTTAGGGTACAAAAAAGTTTGGAAAGTTAAATAGACGTTAAAAAAAAAAAATTTTGGAAAGTTTACTTTTATACATACACTTTTCCTATATAGGAATTCAAGCCCATATTAGATTGTGATGCTCTAGACGAAAACCCCTTTTTAAAAAAAAATATTTAAAATCTGTAGAAATTCTTCCTAAACCTAAATTATTTTTTATCTTTATAATAACTATGAATTTTGATGGTAATTTTGGAATAACAAATGATATTACAGAATTGCTCTTATTCTAATAATAATTTGGGTTCTAACATGGAAAATGTTAAATATAAGGTACATTGAATGCTTTAATATAAATATAGGGGCCAAATGATAAATTCTCAAATTTTCGTTCATTATTCGAAATCGAATACCATCCAGTCTTCGCAAAATGAAAGGGTTTTAGTCACATCATTATTCCTCGTCCAAATCCTCCTTGTTTCACCAGGTGTGTTTCTTCGATTCTGTAATAAGTACGGTTTTTTAAAGAATTCCTCTTTATCAATTTGTTAATGTGAGTCATGTAACCAAATCAATTTTCTCTGTTTGGTTGGTGATGGATAATTTCAAGTCTCATCTTTTTACTGGAATCAACACTCTCGAATGTAATTGAGATTTTCATGGCAATTTCAATATTAGAAATTATATGTTTTGTGTAGGGGTGGGCAAAAAATCCTATAACCGAAAAACTGAACCGAACCGAACCGAAAATAGGGGTATTGGTTCGGTTTCGGATCTACTAAACATACCTATTGGTTCCTTCATTTTATAGTCCATAGGTTTCGGGTTCGGTTTCGGTTTATACCCATAACCGAATTAAAACCGAATTAAACTGAACATTAGTTTTGAGTTATTAACTTATTTGCATATAAGGCCGGCTATAAGTCACTACACAACTCGACTATACAAACCCTAACCCAACACAAAAGTTTTGTTCTTCCACTTTTATGTTGCAGAAACATTAATCTCCAAATCCTCAATTCCAACTCCTCTATAATTCACCTCCATAATTCGTTCTCAGGTAGATAACTTGACTTTGATTCTTCTAATGTTTCTCTTTGATCTATCTTTAAATTATCGTTGGAAATATAGAAATAGGGCTTCTTGAATTTGTTTATCAACGCCTTGAGTTGTTCTGTTTCTTCGTTAGATTTACAAAATAAGACACTAATTATTCATAATTCCCTAATCAGTGGCTTTGCATAGTGTTTATTTTTGGTGGGAGTAACTTACAGTTTTAGTTAGGATTGTGAGGGAAAAAAGCTTTGAAAAATTGTGAGTTTTTGTGTTTTATGGACAAATAATCGATACTTTGTGTTTCATTTACGCCTTTGTACTTTGGTTTTAAGATATTTTTTGTTTCATTTTATGGTTATGGATTTTATGTTTCATTTTGGTGCTTAATTATTGATGTTAGACTCAAAACAGTTTGAATATGGTGTTCTTGTGTTTGATTTTAAATTGTGCAATTAATTTTTATAAGTTTTACCGAAACCATACCGAAACCAAACCGAAACCGATTTTTTTCGGTTCTATTATGGACTTCAAAATATGACACCGAACCGAACCGAAACCGAACTAAAACCGAACCGAACGATCCATAATTCATTCGGTTTATTTATGGACTCATTTTACCAAGAACCGAAAAACCGAACCGAAACCGAACCACATAACCGAATGCCCACCCCTAGTTTTGTCGTACACGTTGAAATATTAAAAAAAAATTGTATAAGTTAAAATATATTTGTCAACCTAACTAATCTCGTGCTTTGACGCTGCAAAAAATTATTATAAAATGATAAGAAAAAAAAACAAAAAACTATTTGTGTATACAGATTTTTGCCCTTTCGTTGAATCAGGCATAACTCATACAAAGTTAACCCACCCTATTTAATTCTGGAATTGGAAACCCAGACAAATAACAAAATCAAAGAACATAAGCAATCTAAAACTCTTAACAATAGAACCTCAAGAAACTAGGGCATAACCTTGCTTGAAAAGAATTTTTAGTTTTGATGAAAAGATACAAGAAATTTGGTTCATCATTTAAAAGAAAACAATGGAACCTACTTACTATTATTATTATTATTATTATTCTTCTTCTCACCTTGAAAAGCTGGAACCTGAAGCAAGCTCGGAACATAGTAGCAACTACCAATTGAACATTCGATATCGATAGGAGAATCTTGTAAATGCAAGGCTTGATTCTCTCCCATAACGTAGATACAAGACGCGAATTTGTAGTAACGAATAGATAGAATAAGCCTACCATTGTTCTCAATGAAATAACTTGAATCTTGAGGATTCATGGTAGCTTCACGAAACATAGCAGTAACTGACATCAACTTACTCCAATCCTTGTTCAATTTCTTCACCCATATATTTATCCTACCTGTTTCGAATGGTCCATGTAACAAAGCAAGATGATCCCCTTTGAAAATTCCTAAAGAAAGAGAATCTTGCCATTTATTAATTGACCCAAATGATTCATCAATAAACTTGAACAAGTACTCAAATCTCTCTTTTGAGAAGTCGAAACTCGTTATTGAAATGGTCCGATTATCATGATCACACTTTTTATAACCTAACCAATAAGGAATTCCTCTCAGACAAACGTTTGAGAATGGTATTCCGCTGAACCCATCAAAGGTTTTATCAACAATAGGCTTCCAACGATCACACTTGAATTCGTAGACTTGGACTTTTACATCTTGAAATCTTTCATAACGATTAGGACACCGAAACCTAACCATTTTGTAATCATTACAATTTGATTGGTTACTAGTGTATCCAAGACCATAAGCTGTTTCCCTATAATGTGCTATGCCATAGCCGCCACATTTGATCCATCTTCCTTCTTTCAACAAAGGATTCAAAACTAAAAGCTTGGTTCTCATCACTAATAGCAATAGACCGTCACAATGAGACATATAGTGCACCTCTGAATCCAAAGTTTTAACAAACTCAATTTTTAAACAAGGTTCGTTGGAATCAATACCCACACAAGAAATTGTTGAACACCATGGAGGAGAAGGAGAACCTTCGTTGAAGACTGTGAATTGCTGTTCACGAGGCAAGTGCTTGTAGAAGAATCTCGGATCTGAGACTAGGGTTTTCCATTGCTTGCATGTGTATCTTAATCGTACAAGAGATTTAGTTGGAACACGTAAGAGTATTTCCTCTACCAAATCAGACGGAAGTTCCATTGCCAAGAGATGTAACGTAGTGCTAGGGTTTCAAGAGAGAAGATGTGGTGATGGTATATTGAAAGACTTAAACAATTTTTGTTGTTGTTACTTTAGGGTAAAAAGCAATGTTTTGAAAATCGGACCGGCGACCGAACCGGAAATACTTTTGGATCATTGGTCAATGTGGTCAGACCGGGTCGAACCGAGTTTAATAATTTTTTTAAAATAATAATATAAATAGTTTTTGTATAACTATAATATCTATATATATAATATAGCCTTTGAATAAACATATATTTTTAATAAACATATTTTTAAAAACTAAGAAAATCATTTTAATAACAAAAAAACTATTCAAAGACAAAATTTAATGAGAAATAGTTAAGTTTATATGTAATAAAAAATTAAAAATATTAAACCATAACAAAAATTAACTAAATTCAAAAAAAAAAAAATTTTGTGGATAACTAAATTCAAAACTAGTATTTATTTCTATAAATTTTAATCATAAAAATTTTAAATATGTAAAAAATTGAAATTTACAAAAAAAAAAAAAAAAAACCTCAAACCCGGGTCAACCCAACCCGGCAAGCTGGCCGGTTCACGGTTGAACCCGGTCCGGTCCGGTTTTCAAAACCATGGTAAAAAGAGTTTGGTAGCTTTATAGACAATTAGATACCTAGGGCGGCTCAAAACTATTATATGGGCCGTAGAGAAAACAAATTTAGGCTCTAAACTATATATTTTGTGATTTTTTCGTGGAAAATAAAAAAAAAATTGAAACTTTACTGTTAGTTTATTTTATTACTAGAATAAAAGTCTCGCGATGCAAGAAATATTTTATTTATATTAATAGTTATGTTTAACGAATGTTTTGGGGAAAAAGTAGTATATTTTTTTATTTCAAATCCTAACTTAATTAATGTAGTGATTAAAATTATAGATTCATACTATATAATTTGAAATAGTATAGTTTCATATCTATTTATAATTTGAAAAATTTGGAAATCAATAAAGTATATATGCTTGATATATGTAAATATTGTTTAAATCATTAACTATTTGGTAGTATTACTAAATCATTTTTACATTTTTTTGACAATTCTTCTTTCATGCTATTTTGTAAACTTTTAACATGTAAAAACATATCACTAATCAAGTTTTCTTTATCTTTTCATCTTCTAGTTGATCTAGTTCTCTTTTTAGCAACAGTTAATTATTTATGTTACCTACAAATATACATATGTTACCAATTATTTTATGTTTTTTTTAGAAATACATATGTTAAACCTCTACAAATATATAACGATAACGATAGAAATATGCTCGTTTCTACTTTTAACCATATATTTTTTTTATGTTAAATTTCCCTTTATTAAACAAATTTTATTTATCTTTGCATCTTCGCGTTGATCTAGTTCTCTTGTTAGCAATAGTTAATTATTTTATGTTCCCTATATATACGTATGTTAAACTTTGATCAATTGCCAATTATTTTATGTTCTTCATAGATATACATATGTTGAACATACACCTATATATAACGATAACGATGGAAATATGCTCGTTTCTATTTTTAATCATATTTTTTTGTTTTATGTTAAATTTCTCTTTATTAAAAGTCGTTGTCAACTAAATATCGTATATAACTATTTGTATAGAGGTTTTGTGCAATTTGTAAAATTACTTTAACTTCTTCGGGTAATTAACAATTTTGATAATGAAAAACTTACATATTTAATTAATTGGCATGTGTCATCATCTAAACGATATTATACACGTGTCGCGGTCTCGTGAGTCACAATTTTGCTCACTCTCCTTTATATTATAAGATATTATAAAAGCAAAAAAAAATACATTATCAAAAGTTAGGGACAATTTCAAAATTTCACTGTTGAATTATTTTTTACAAACATGCCAATAATGAATTATTTTTTTATAAACATGCCACTTAAAAAAACATTTTCAAAGCCCTATATCTCAAAATCCTCAATCTTAATTTTTTTTTTGATTTCTAACAAATCTTAACCCTAAAAACTAAATTTTAATATAATATAGTTAATTCAAACATAAATGATATTAAAAATTTAGAATAGTGGCATTTTTGAAAAGTAACATGTCAAAGTGGCATATCTTAAAAATTCTCCAAAAATAATGGACTATTTTAAATTTTTTAAAAATATTTTTCTTTTACTAAAAATGTTCATGAAAAAAAATTAATCCCTTTATATATTGGAACACGGGATGGAATTCCGGGTCGTCGTCCTTTTTATCTCCTCTGGAGCTGGCGTTGTAGTCAGTATATACTTTTTTTCCAACTCCTATATAGAAACCAATTTGGTGTTCTAAACAAACATTGATAATCTAAAAAAAGTTTCTAATTTTACTACGCTATGTAAGTTTATTTTAGTGGTAGAATAAAATTGTTAACCTAATTTTTGTATAATATTTGGTACTAAAATGTTAGTTTTCAAACTCTTGTAAAATATGTGCTAGCTTTTCAATATTTATAAATTTTTGGGATTAGTTTTATAAATTTTTCGGAATTTTTTCATAAATTTTCTCAAACAAAAACAAAACAAAAATTAAGGAGAAAAGAAACAATTTGATAAGAAAGATATTTTGGAAATGTACTAACATTTTTGTATGTTTAAATATAAGTTTAATATATCTTCAAAATTATTTAAAATCTGTAGAAACTCCTCCTAAACCATTTTGTGAAAACAAATTATGTTTTAGAAATGCTCATGTTCTAACAATAATATTTAGGTTCTAAATTGGATAATATTAAATGTAAGGTACATTGAATGCTTTAATATAAATTAAAAGGACCAAATGATAAATTGTCGAATTTTCTTTCTTTATTCGAAAACCCTCGAGTCTTAGCCAAAAAAGGGTTTAGTCATGTTTAATACTCTTCTTCATCTTCCTCGTCCCAATCTTCCTTGTTTCTCCAGGTGGGTTCTTCGTTTCTATATCAATCAATGGTTTTGATTCCTAAAGTTTCAAACTTTCAATTCGATAATGTAGCCAAATCGATTTTCTCTGTTTGATTGGTGATGGGTAATTTCAAAGTTCTCATCTTTTCACTGGAATCAATCAACCCTCTCGAATCTCGATTTCAAGCTAGAATGTTATTAGGCAATGATTATTGATTTTCGTTTTGTTACTGACCTTTTGATTCAATAGTTATCGAGTCTGCAGGAAAATTCTTTCAAAAAGAATGAGCACGAATCCTCAAATTGATCCCAAAATTCGCAAATTTGAATCTGTTGAAGGATTTGATATTGATGCAAGAAGTAAATCTGATGGTTTGTTTTGTTAATTACTCTTTTGACTTAAACAAATCTTGTTGCTTAGGTAGAATTTGTAATTTGAAGAGTAATATGATGTGAATTTGGTGTTTTTGCAGGTATCAGATTCCGTCTCGTATCGTACAACATACTAGCTCAGGTAATGAATAATTGTTCTCAAATGAAATGATATAGTGTCGCTTAACATTTTGTGTTTTTAGTCGATGCACATCAACGCGACGGTTCACGGTTCCTTTATCGCGTTTGTTTGTTTAGTTTCTTATCTCGTTGAGATTTGTCTTTTGTTTTAGGTTTATGTGAAGAGCTCTCTTCTCCCACACTCTCCACCTGCATGTCTCAAGTAAATATTTCTCTACATTTCTCAGTTTGGAATTCAATTTTCTTATACTAGTCTAAGTGTTCTTTGTCTTAGTTGTAATCAAGGACCTAGAGTCTAATAACTACTTTCAATATTTGCCTTACGAAATATCTTTACGCTATAAGCGGGCTTCATTGTGTTCGGTACTGCTCATTAACTGTTCATTAACCAAGATGTTCTTTAAATTTAGGATTTAGTCATAGATTAAGCTTAGAGCAAGGTGTTTCTTGAAATGTTATGATATGCTCATGAAATTTGATTCGGTCTTCCTTTTATTATGCATCAGGTGGAAAGCTCGTTCACAGGCAATTCTCAGCGTTCTCCGAAATCTTGAAGCTGATTTCTTTTGTCTGCAGGTTTTTTTTACTCTCTTTCTTATATTTGTTGGTCAGAATCAAGAAAGCTGAGAAATAGTATTGTTCATAGTGCCTTGTATCAACACGGTGCATCCGCTTGTTATTTATATCGTTATAAGTCTTGCAGGAAGTAGATGAGTACGATAGCTTTTACAGAAAAAGCATGGAGTCTCTGGGCTATTCTGGGATTTATATTCAGAGAACCGGACAGAGGAAGCGTGACGGTTGTGCAATCTTCTATAAGCGAAGCTGGTATTATAGTGTGACAAGAATTTAACTTCGTAAAGCAAAACATTAATTTGATTGAAAAACAACTTTCTTCTTTTGAATTTAGTGCAGAGTTGGTCACGAAAGAACGGATAGAATATAATGATCTCGTGGACTCAATAAAGTCCTTAGATAGTGTTGAGATTGAGACATCCAACGAAACAAAAGGCGATGAGAAAGCGAAAGGTAAATGAATAGCAAAATCCTTTGTGGTGTTTCTTTATGTTTCAACATCATTACCAAACTTTAATCTATCAATCTCTTCACATGTTTCCACAAAAAGATTCGCGAAAAGAAAGTCGTGACCTTAATGATCCACGAGTAAGACTAAAACGCGACTGTGTTGGCGTAATGGCTGCTTTTCGAATCAACAAGCCGTTTCAACACATCGTTATCGTGGCAAACACACATCTTTACTGGGACCCGGAGTTAGCCGACGTCAAGCTTGCTCAAGCCAAGTATCTACTTTCACGGTTAGGTCAGTTCAAGACGCTAATATCGGAAGAATTCGAATGCGCACCTTCGTTGTTACTAGCTGGTGACTTCAATTCAATTCCTAGAGACAAGGTTTGATTCAGTTACTTGTTCCAATCTATTCGTAAAAAAAACACTTAAAGCCGATCTTTTTCGTTGTTTTTTCAGGTGTATAGTTATCTAGTATCGGGTAATACGAAATCTTTAGAGACTATAGAAGAAGAAGAAGCTCCGGTTCCTATGTGTAGCGTCTATGAAGTGACGAGAGGAGAGCCGAAGTTTACGAACTGTACTCCGGGATTTACAAACACGCTTGATTACATTTTCTTCTCTCCTTCGGATTTCATCAAACCTGTGAGTATCCTCCAGTTACCTGAACCGGAATCTCTAGATGTTGTCGGTTTCTTACCGAATAATCATCACCCGAGTGATCATTTACCGATAGGAGCCGAGTTTGAGATCAGTCCCAAATAGAAATTTTTGGTTGCATAACTCCATTGATTCACAATTGAACTCTCAGTAAAACTTGAAATTTTCATTTCTCATAATTTTTATTTTGGATTTACTGGTTATATAAAGAAAAGGTAACAGTAGGATTTGTGAAATGACATGTCAGTATCATGATCTCTAGTACAAATCTGTTGAATAAAGTTGCAACAATGTTAATCAGTCATTTATATATCAACCACTAAAGTCTTATTGTGATAATTGTTGTGTACGAACGAATATTCATTTCACAGTATGAACCATTGTTAATGAATAAAGTCGTACGTACTCCTGTTTTTCTTCAAACTTTTATCTAAAAACGACAGTGATGTTTATATTCCAAAATCATATAATGTTTTTCAAAACGAATAATGATCATTCCTTTTGAGATTTTTTTTTCTTTTATAAGCTTATAAGCTTCACTTGAGATTTTTCACATATTGAAAGTGAAAGTGAAAATGTTAGAAGTTAGTTTCGCCGGAGAGTTTATAGTCAAAGCTTCCGGCGACCAACCGGAGAAAGTTCAAAGCCTTCCTCTCTCAAATCTTGACCTTCTTTCCGGCCGTTTTCCGGTGACCTACTTTTACTTCTACACCAAGCAACCTCACTTACTATTAACCTTTGATTCCATTGTCAAGTCTCTTAAAACATCTCTAGCTGAAACTCTTAACTACTTCTACCCTTTTGCGGGTCAGATTGTTCCGAATGAAACCACTCAAGAACCTATCATTATCTGCAACAACAATGGAGCTTTACTCGTCGAAGCCCGAGCTAATATCGATCTCAAAAGTTTGGATTTTTACAATCTCGACACACTTCTCCAAGCAAAGCTGGTTCGGGTTAACCCGGATTTCGCTTTGCAGATTCAAGCAACAGAGTTTGTATGCCGAGGCCTATCTGTAACTTTCACATTCGATCACGCTTTAGGAGATGCGAGCTCTTTTGGGAAATTCCTCGCTTCGTGGTCAGAGATATCAAGAAAACAGCCGGTTTCTTGTTTACCAGATCACCGGAGGAATCTCCTCCAGGCACGCTCTCCTCCTCGTTACCACCCTCTCTTAGACAAAACATTCGTAAAGTGCAACGAGGAAGAGATCAAGAACATACCAATGTCCAAAACGCTAATCAAGCGTCTCTATCACATCGATGCTTCGAGCATAGACGCATTGCAAGCTCTTGCTACTGTAAAAGGAGAGAGCAGAACAAAGATCGAAGCTTTCTCTGCTTACGTGTGGAAGAAAATGGTGGATGCTATAGAGAGCAGTCATAAAACCTGCAAGATGGGCTGGCTCGTTGACGGTAGAGGAAGACTCGAGACAGTTACCTCTAACTACATAGGAAACGTTTTGTCTGTAGCCGTAGGTGAAGAAACCATCGAAAATCTGAAGAAAAATCATGTATCAGAGATTGCAAATAGAGTGCATAAATCGATAACCGAAGCAACTAACGATACCCATTTCAGAGATCTGATAGATTGGATCGAGAGTCACCGACCTGGACTGATGCTCGCTCGAGTGGTTCTCGGACAAGAAGGACCAGCATTGGTATTGTCATCAGGACGACGGTTTCCTGTGGCTGAATTGGATTTTGGGTTTGGTTCTCCTTTCCTTGGAACTGTATGTTCAACGGTTGAGAAAATAGGAGTTGGTTACCTGAACCAGCGGCCTAGCGCCTTTAATGATGGCTCATGGTCAGTCTCCGCCATCGTGTGGCCTGAACTCGCTGCAGCTTTAGAGTCTGACTCGATCTTTCAGCCAATGTCTGCTAAATATCTTCAGCTCCAGACCTGAAAAAAGACTCAGCTACCGACAAAAAAGAAAGCCCACAAGGAAGACTTTTCATCGTTTTCTTTATTATCTGTAAAATTATCGTTACAATTAGCCAAAACCCTGGAGGCTAAGTTTTCCCTTTCACACTTTATGCACTATTTGTTACTTCTGCACAGTAAACCAGAAACAAAATCAGTGAGCTTTTGCCGAAGTCTTTTAAGGCTTCTTCAAGTATTTATTGGCTTCTGCGGAGAAGCTTCTGGAGAATGTTAAAGGAAGCTCTTCATCAACATCACTATCTGTCTGTCTTCTGTTTATCTGGTTATGAGGTCTACTTATTAAGCCTTTTGAACTATCATCGCTGTCAGACGATTCTGTGGGTGAGTTTGGTTCGTCTTGTAACTCGCGGTACAAGTGTTTAATAATGAAAAGAGCAGTATCATTATCTCTCCAATAGTTTCTGCAAATTGGAACCAAACCAAAACAGGCTTGAGTTCTTTTGCACTAAATGTAAATAACGCGATAACCAATGAAAAGTTTCACTTACGTATGGGCTCCTATGGCTTGTAGATATGGATGTTTAAAGGTTTTATCCTGCATCACCCAAACAGTCCAGCTATTATTATATGCAAACTATATAGAACAATGCTTTAGCCAAATATTGCAATGAAAAGATAAAAGGTTATTAATGTCACCTGGAGCATGTGATCTATTCGACCATCTTGAGTACCAGTTAACCTCTGGATCATTAAGGAACCATAGGACATTGTGTCCTTTTCGTCATCGGTTTCTTCTATCTCTGTTCAAGAAACAATTAAAGTAGATGGATTCACCAACTATGCATGTCATTTGGAGTCATCAGAGGGAAGTGAAAAAAGCTTGCTAAGTAAATCGAATATATACCATCTACATCATCTGAACTTTTTGACTGGCAAATAGTGAGAACTCTCGTCTGCATGAGAATTAAAGAGTTCAACAAACCAGATAAGTCTATTTATACACTATTTTTAAAAGACAACAACTTGATGTCAAAAGACGGAAACACGCACCCTTACTGAATCCAAATGATTCATTACTCTCTGTGAATGTGCCGCCAAATCCTCTTTGAAATCCTATAGATCATTTATAAAGAGGGCAAAGAAACAAGCATCCATGTTTAATACACGTTTACTATAATGTGTCTTAAAGGTAAAGCAGAGGAAGTGAAAGAAACACCAAATCACAAGATTACGATTACCTGGAAACCAATGTGCAACCGCTTGCCACCTCTGTGGTAAGGAATAATAACGGGTCGCTTGAGAAGATACTCTTTGCAGACGAGTGGCTCCACTCTGCGTGAAACACAAAGTTCAGTAATGGTGTTTCACACTTGCAAAAAAAACTAGTACTGCAAGCTATAAACAAGTTCGTCACTGTTTGTTTTCGATGAAGACTAACCTATATGCAACGGGATCAAACGGATGAAAAATGTTGAACATTCGACGACAAGCTGGCATCTCTTCAATAACATTCCCCTCTTCCCAGTAATCTTTTCCCTTACCTAAGACAAGTTCAAAATATTTTACATAGAAGAAAAAAATAGGAATCTTTGATTGTTTATCTATGGATTACTTGTTTTCTCAATCATGGTGTCACATAACTGCTCTATAGTAAAGCCTACTGAACAAGTATTACCTATGCCAAGACGTATATTGCGAAGGGCGAGAAAGACTCCAAGAGGGGACCCAACAGCAAAGAAAGTGTCAACCTGAGCAGAATAATATATAGTTAGGTTGACCTTATTTTCACTGTGGTTACTAAATGAGATATAGATTTTTTTCTACGATCCCACACCTTGAACTCGAGCTTTTGGTATTTGATATGAGGAGTAAAGCTTGTAGGTTCACTGGCATCTTCAAGGTGTGCCTTCTCGTTCACGAGCTGCTCGGACACCACAGATGCCATGGCTTTTTCTGTTGATAACATCATATTATATCATCAGTACGATGCGACATGAAAGAAGTGTTCAAACACCACCCGACTATGGGAAAGCAACCTTCTAAAGAGAGAAATCAAGGGTCAGAAACAATACCGCTTGACAATATTCTGACATTTTCGGATTGCAGTTGCGCTACTTTTGACCTCAGTGATTCAACCTGGAGTGATAATAAAGTTCCTTGAATATAATTAATCGCAGAATCTCATTAGAGAATGAAAAGGTGAAACCAAGTTCTGATATTTACCTCTTCTCTTAACAACTTGATTGTCTCATTATTCGTATCGTCACATGTTTCATCCCTTGACTGTTCTGAAGAACAATCCTGTGAGGAAACAGCACTACTAGAATCACGATGGTCATCTTCCTCGTTGCTTCTTCTTTCCAAAACCGTGTTGTCTACAACAGAATCAGAGGTCGATGAAGGAGCTTCCTGGATGGCATCCTGATGCTCCAGTACTGTTGATTCTTTCACCATCATGTTATTGTCTTGACCTGTAATATCCTCAGTGTTATTCACCTGAATAGATGTCTCTGGCTCAAGTTTTGATGATGCTTGTTGTGAAGTACAAGGCTTGTTCTCGGTAGTTGGTGGAGATTCTTCATCTGGAAAAAATTTCTTGTATATTGAATCCATAGGAAATGGGGATGACAAATTGTGCTGATGACATAAGATGTCATAGGAGAGAACACTCCCCAGAGAATGTCCATAGATGGAAATCTGTAGATTATCCATCACAGGAGCATGAATTTCAATTTATTGCAAGCTTACAGTAGTCAAAGGTTAATAAATAGACTAAACCAGATGGGTACCTTTCCGTCATAGTCTGGATTTCGCTTTAAGAATTTTAGATACAGTCTATTCAGCTGCTTTGAAACCTAAAACAAATGAAAAGGCGAGAGATCAGTTTCCATCTTCATTCTAAACAAGATTACCAATCATAACGATATGGAAAATGAATGTAATCTCTGGTAAGGATTTAGGCTCTCAAAATTTCTAAAACTATATCACATATTAGTTTCAAATTGGCACATTTAAGACAAAGAGAGCATCAAATTTGGGAAACTGCAATACCGAATCAATTATAGCTTGACAGTAAATGGGGCTCATGTAGTATAAAACATCATGAACAGTTGCGCTCAACATCTCTCGCAAACGTCTTACACCATCTAAAGTACATTTATCAACTGCAGCTTCACCACTTAGCTTTAAGCCCTTTCTCCACTACAATAATAATAGAGAAAGAACGAATATGAAGTAAAATCATACAATACAAAGATTTCAAACAGAAAGGGATATACATATATATAGCCACCTGGCATGGGATGAAAAGGACTCTTTGAGTGCCGAGCTGATGAGAGGTTAGATGACGTTCAGCTAAACTTGCTGTGATTTGACGGAAGTTTCCAACGTCGTCAACAAGGTTAGACTTTTCTACTTTTTGGCCAATACCATGAACCATAAATACAAGATGCCGAACAGGAACCTGACCACAATAACACAAAAAACCATTCCATAACTTTGAGATATTCAGAAATAACTTAACTTTAAAGTTCAGACACTCTATATGAAAGTCCTTTTCATAGAAAGCAAGTATACTAAGACATACTTGAGAACAATAGTCATCTATTTGCTCCTCTTTTTGTTGACGTAGTTCTTCCTGAACACAAGCACAAGAACTATGAAATGATTACAAGAAATTTTAACCAGCGAACAAGAAAAACATAAATCTGAGATTTGAATCCATTTTCAAGTATAGAGTGTGAATTATGGAGTCAATGAAAACTAACAACAAATCGGAATAATTTTAAGAACCTGTGTAGGCTTTGGAGAGTAGGAGCCAGCATAACCACGTCTCAACTTAATTCCATTTCCAGTGTAGCCAACAATGCCAGAGAAACCAGATGGGTCAACGTTAAGCCACGCTTCCCAGGTATCATCCTCCCCAGTAAATAAAGCATGGAGTCCCTACATTAACAAATTAGGATAATGTAATACACTCATTTAGATTCAGCACCATTTTCTAACCCATGAAATCAAACACATACCAGACTGGAGCCCTGCAAATCAATACGAGCTGCAAAAAGGCCAGAGGGTTGAAAACTTCTTCTGCGCCAAACCTGCGTGAGAAAAATCCAAACTAATTGGTCCTATTGTCATATCATCAACAATATATATGAACCTTAAAACCAAAATGGAAAAAAGCATCAGCTGCTACTAGCTCTCCAAAACCTAGATCATAAAACCGAAATATATTCCAGAGAAAGACATGTAACCTTGTTCCGATATGCAACCTCCAACTGTTCAGCAACAGTTTCTGGCATAGGAAGCCAGTCTACGCCACCTTTACGTGCAAACCAATGGCCTCTAAGCACACGGCGATTATCGCCATTCCAGTACACTGGAAATAAATGCCTCCTCACCAAATCCACCTGCAGCATACCAGATCCTTGGTCAGAAACATAAACTTTGAATATAAAGACTCTAATGATTCAAACAAGTAAAATTTACACGATAAACATTCTTTAGAACTTTGCAGACAACAGTGATACCTCATATAGTCCACCCTTCACAGGCACACCAACTCTCTCCTCTTCAACTTCATATAGACTAGAGGACACAGAAGGGGTTTCTGAAGAAGATTCAACCGATTTCTTTTTACGATCAACTTGTGTCCTCGGGCCTTCGCTGCATTCTGCATACTCTTTCCACCAGTGTGACAACAACTCATCCTCTCTCTATTGCAACAATTTCCCAGGAGAACAAAAAAAGACCGTAAGATATCACACTGCCAAAACTCAAACTTGTCGAAAAGCTTAGAAAAAAAAGAAACAACCTGCAGGAAAGATGCCTCAATCGCAAGAGAATCCCTCATACCAAACCGAAAATACTCGTTCTTTCCCACTACGTCAGTTCGAGGTACCGAAGCAGCTAATTCTGCACAAAACATACCATCAGAATTTGGATACACACAACATAAAACACTAAAGGATATGGCTTTTTCCAAAATTAAGCTAAACTATGGATGTTTCTATATATATACTACCCAAAGAAGAGGTACATAAACATTGGAGCTGTAAAAACTCACCATTTTCAGCTAAAGGAACTTTGCAAAAGTACCAACGAACATCACTCCCATCAGAGGGACTCGTAGTCTGAGCGAGATACTTTTGTCTACCTTTACATTGCTCAATTACATCTTCTAATCTCGCGATATTTGAAGGCGTGTTCTTCAACAAATCCGGAGATGGTTCATTTACCTCCGGATTTCCTAATTCCCCAGAACGTGCTTCCATCTAAACCCAACAAAAAAAAATCATCAAATCAATCAAAATTGGACTACAATACAAAAAAAAAAAAAACCCTAATCAATAATTTTGATTTCGAATTCGTTTGGTAGTGATGAGAAGAATTTAACAAAAACCCTACAGAGAAATAAATCTAGATTTTCCTCACTCATACCGAGAACAAGCAATCTTCCAATTACCTTGCGAGAATCACGACACAGGGAGACGCAAAACGAAGAAGATTTGCGATTGGAATTTACAGAAACAAGATTTTGGAGAAGAAAGGCACACAAATTCGCGAGAGAGAAGAAGAAGAAACAAAAAAAAAGTCGTTTGAAAATAAAAAAGAGTGACAGCTGGGAAAATCGAATTATGAAGGTTTTGGTTTTGATGAAAAGAATATTCGAGAGAGATTAAGCGGTTGCGTGTACCGTCATTTTACTTAACAACTGCCACGTCGATGCCACATCAGCATTTTGCAAAACGAAACGATTTTAAATGTTTTTTGTCTTATTATGGGAATAATGTAACGAAATTGGAATTTTGTAAGTTCAACACAATCACAAGCTTGAAACTTATTTTATTGAATATTAGTATTGGCATTACAATTCGAAGAATGGAAATCCAAAACTATTATTATTAATTATTATATTATTATTGCAGAAGAGTGAAAATCATTCACAAATGTTGGAGATAGATGATTTTAGGTTTGGACGTAAAATCCAAGTTTGTGAAGAATAGAGAGAAGCTTAGAGGTAGTGAGAGGTTTCTCTTCAAAGTCATTGAGGCCAGCTTCCATAAACACTTGCTTCTCTTCTTCGTTTTCTCTAGTCGTGACTCCTACTATCTTGCTCTCAATCCCCATCTCCCTTAGCTTCTTTGTTGCCTAAATAAGTTTCATTCAATAAAACAAACATTAAATCAAAGACATTCCAAAATTCAAAATCGAAACCTATATATAACATATATTATATTAACGCTATGTTGAATTTATGAAATTTTGACAAAACAATAATTGTTTTTTAGATTATTATTCTGGCCAAATTTAACCCAAACTGCATCATTTCTAGCAAAGGTAACCAATGTTTTTTGTCGAGTTTGGTTTGTAAAAGTTTCGTATAAAAAAATGAAGAATTAGATGAGTAAAATAAAAAGTATTACCTCAATACCATTCATGACAGGCATGTCCAAGTCCATGAGAATGAGATCATAGTTTTTGCCAGAACAATGAACGTCGACGGCTTCTTTGCCGTTAGAAACAACATCGGTTTTAATACCTAGACGATTCAAAAGCTTGCGATGTATGGTTTGGATTACGAAACTGTCATCCACCACCAAAGCAGTTAGCTTTGACTCTGCCAAATTTGGAACTTCACCAACTATTTCTCTCATCATTTTTTTTCTCTAGTGAAAATATTTAAAACTGTAGAAAAAAAATTGTTTGATGAAACTCTAAAATTCTTGGTCTCTATTTAAAGAGAAAAATTTGTAAAAGAATCATAAATTATAGAACCTAATTAAACAATATTATATCATATAGATTGTGTTTTGGGATCCGAAGGAAATTTAATGGTTTTATTTACTTTTCTATTTTGCCTAATAAATTTCTGAGGATTTATATTTTTCACGAGATTGTCTGAGATTCTTTAATTCATCATATTTAGGGTTTAGATTTAGATCAATTATTGCTGATCTTTTGAGATTTTAATCAGTCTTATAATACATATGACATTGTGTGAGCAGTATATTTGAATAGCAAATAATCATATGAAATTATATATATAGATGTCTTGCCAATATGAGACTTATATAATATATTTATATTTTATATTACATTATTTTATTAAAGTTTGTTATTTAAAATTTGTTGATTTCATTGTAATTAACTAGAAGAGAAGAAATCTAGAAGTTTTTGTTTTTAAAAGTTCTTAGATTATCAAATATCTGCGTATTAGATTCGAAATTTATGTATAAAAGCAAGTGACAAATTTGTGTATAAAACAAAATGACAAAATCTTATACATATTACTTCTTTTCAAAGATATTTAGGAGGTGGTATTCAACGTGAGATTTTGATGGAATTGAAAAACAATAGATTTTAAAAAGTTTTACATGATTTTATAGAATTCCATCAAAATCATAGCAAAAAAAAGGAGAGAATTGATTCTTCACAATTTTTCATTAGAATTCTATTAAATTCCTGTAAAATGATAATGCCATAAAAGATGTAGTGTTTGAATAACACTAACATCTAATGTTATTAAGAATTCTGTAGATTGAATAACACAAGAATTTAAAAGAATTCGAAAAATAGGTAATTGAATAACAATTGAATTTGATAGAATGTTCTAGTCATTCAACATCATTCAAATTCTTCAATTGAACAACACCACCTTATTTATGTTAAGTTAGTATAACTTCTTATTTTGCCATTACAAAGATTTGGATCTTTGGCTCGTAATCACTCGAGACCAAAAATTTAGTGATAATTGCTAAAGAGTATATACCATTTCTCTCTAACAAAATCTTGACTCGAAAACAATGACTCAACTTCTCTCTAAGAAACTTCTTGTAAATAAGTGAGTTATCCTTGTTTATGTTAATAAAACTAAAAATCTAATAATCCACAAACTTCACTAAGGAATATTGTAATGAAGCAAATGTAGATTATATTTCTTGACGTTTTTTTATTATTCGTTTTATAAAAAGATTTTACAAAGGTTGTGGTCGTGATTGAACAATGTAAACATCCTTCTTGTTCCGAACTAGACAGACCTACTTGGTGAACACCCAAAACCAAAGCATTTGGTGAGCATATTTTGCCAGTTGACCAATTCCTCCCATAGTTTCAATGGCATTGAGGAATCTACTTGAACCATTGATACAAAATGATGCAAATATCATAAGGTATGAGATAAATAACTTCGGAACTTCGAAAAGAAATTTGATCCAAAAATATTGGAGATATCTTGAGGAGCAAGACGTGTAACTTGCGGACCAAGTATTGTGGGCATCAAAACTCATCTATGAAGTGAAGGCCGTGAAGCCTAAATGGAAGAAGTCTTTAGATCTTTATATTATTAGCATATTTTCTCTATGTGTTTAGGATCACCAAGATATCTCCAATACAAAACAATCACAATAACATAAAAGTAATCCTTGAGGCCAATCTCACAAAGATGCCACTAAACAAAACAACAACTATATAAATGGCTACATAATAATGCTGAATCATTGTCGACTAAGAAAGCTCACGTTCTGGTTCATTGCATGGTAAATTTTGGTAGGTTGAAACGTATGTTGATTAAACATTAACGATATGTTATAGACCATTTTCATGTTACACTCAACCTAAAATATGTGATCTTAAGAAGTTGCTACATTGTTTGGTTTCGTAGAAACCATATATCTTACGTTAGCTAATGCAAGAAACACCAAATCTTAAACCACGACAAAAATTTATGCAAAATTAATGTTTGGCAGTCAAAAGTTAGTTGGTCTAACCATGTGACATGGACATGTTTCTTGCTCTACGGTGCAAGATTCCTTAATTATCAGTTCTTGTTTTCATCTACATTTATTTTGATAGTTACGTTGATATACACTTCAAAGCAATACGACATTAAAGAAAACTAAATAATGTATACTAAACTAAGAAATATTCAACAAACCACTTTAAACAAACTTGTTTATATAGATCAAACTCAGTATATTTTTTGTTGTATAACGGTTTAAAATCCACTTGCTTTTTAAAAGATTGATTAACAAGTGACTAAAGAATTTTTTAATTTTTTTTTTTTTTTTGTAGGTGACGGGAGAGAAATGTCCCCCATTTTTATTCAAACAAAAAGAAAACTACTACAATCGAACATGTTTCGGGTACATATCCCTATTATTATCCTCTAAGAAAATCGAGCGAACTTCTTCCGAAATTGCTTCAAAAGAATGAACGCCATATGATTAAAAGAAAGCATAGTTAACTAATCCATCTACTAGACGATTAGCCTCCATTTACACATGTGTAACACGGACTATTTAGTCATTCGAAAGAAAGTCATAGCACAATCGTATTAGGAAAGACAAAAGATGTGAATCACTAATCTCTTGGCGTAAGAAACCGACCACCATATCCTAATCCACCTCTAAAGAATAATTTGTAGTATTTTTTTTCTTAGAAAAACCCCAAAAGCCCTTTTTCATAAATAGTACTCCGTATTTATGAAAACAGTAGATCAACAACCACATACGCTTTTTTCCCATCGGTCAACATCACCTCACCAAATTCCATTCCCATTTTCATCTTCTTTGTATATGAGACCTCGAATCAGAGATGCCTCAGAGAAACTCCGATCAAACCGATCCTCCTTCAACGACGTCGACGGCGAAGGAAAGTTTCACCGGAAACATCCTCCGCCTCTCAGAGCCATGCTTGGTCGATGGCGGAAATGGATTGTTCTCGTGGCGGCGATCTGGATCCAAGCATCGACGGGAACAAACTTCGATTTCTCTGCGTACTCTTCTCATCTTAAATCAGTACTCGGAATTTCTCAGGTGAGATTGAACTACCTCGCCGTAGCTTCCGATTTAGGTAAAGCATTTGGTTGGTCGTCGGGAATCGCTTTAGGTTATTTCCCTCTCTCCGTCGTACTTTTCGCGGCGGCGACTATGGGATTCGTTGGCTATGGTGTTCAATGGCTCGTTATCACTAACATCATCACTTTGCCTTATTCTCTGGTACATATCATAACTTTTTCCCTGAATTCGAATGATTCATAAGAAACGATTGATTAGAAGAGAATAGAGATTGTGTTGAATGTGGAATTGATATAGAATCTTGATATGGTAGGTGTTTCTGTGCTGCTTGTTAGCTGGATTGAGTATATGTTGGTTCAACACAGCATGTTTCATGCTCTGTATTCGTCATTTCCCGACGAATCGTGCGCTCGCGTTGTCTTTAACGGTAAGCTTCAATGGAATCAGTGCGGCGTTATACTCACTTTCTTTCAATGCGATTAACCCGTCGTCTTCAAATCTATACCTTCTACTGAATTCCTTAGTTCCGCTTATCGTTTCTTTCGCTGCGCTTTTCCCAGTTCTTAGTAAACCGTCTATAGACACTACGCCGGATAATGAATCACGGCGATTTGATTCCCATGTGTTTGCCATTATGAATGTCTTAGCCGTCATCACCAGTTTCTACCTTCTCTTGTCCAGTTCGAGTACCTATGTGGTTGCATCAGCTCGTTTGCGTTTCCTTGGAGCTATCGTACTTCTGGTTTTCCCCTTGTGTGCTCCTCTTCTCGTTTATGCTCGGGATTACTTTCTTCCTGCGATTAACAGTCGTTTCAACCATGACAGCTCTGGCTATGTTATGCTTAACATAGACGAGCTCAAGATTCGAAAAGCGTCTGTTTCGGGCAAAGCCGGGTATGAACATGTGGGTACTGTGAAGGATGGAAATGTAGTGAGGCTAGGTGATGAACACTCGTTTCGATTGCTTATAAGTAGATTGGAGTTTTGGTTATACTACATCACGTATTTCTGCGGTGGCACAATTGGTCTTGTTTATAGCAACAATTTGGGTCAGATTGCTCAGTCTTTGGGACAAAGCTCTACTACACTCGTCACTATCTACTCTTCGTTCTCTTTCTTCGGTCGATTGCTCTCTGCCGCACCAGATTTTATGCACAAGTAAGTTTCATTATTGAGAGATTAAGGAACATCCTAATATGAATTTGTGATCTAAACTCTTGCAATTTTTGCAGGAGATTACGTTTGACAAGAACCGGATGGTTTGCAATCGCTCTATTGCCAACTCCAATCGCTTTCTTTTTACTGGCGGTATTACAGCAAACAGCGCTGCAGACCGCAACCGCGTTAATCGGTTTGAGTTCTGGTTTCATATTTGCGGCTGCAGTCTCCATAACATCTGATCTCTTTGGACCAAATAGCGTAGGTGTTAACCACAACATTCTCATAACAAACATACCAATCGGCTCGCTCTTATACGGTTTTATCGCTGCTTCCATTTACGAAGCCAACGCAAGCCCCGAGATAAGAACCATCGTGTCGGGCTCAGTCGTTTGCATCGGACGAGATTGCTACTTCAAAACGTTTCTGTTTTGGGGTTGTTTATCCTTACTTGGCCTCATCTCAAGTCTGTTCCTGTACATTAGAACCAAACCGGTTTATCACCGGCTCGATCAAGACCGGATTTCCGTAACATCATCGTATAAGGAACTTGATCAATTGTAAATCAAATTGTAACACAACGAGAACCACAATCTTTTTTTTTTTCGTTAGATTAGATCACAGGAAAATTAATAGTGACACAAATGGAAATTAAAACATCTTTAATAAAGTCATTAAGCACGAGTAATCAGTAATTACGCATTTTGTGTGGGTCCTATATTGACTTTGTGTGGGTCCCACCTGAGTCATCAAAATTGACGCGCACAAGATCGGAGCCAACGTAACTGACAAAATAATGAATTAGCCGTTGTGGCGACTTATCGTTTTTCTTACTTTACTCTCTCTCGCTCTCATCCTCAAAAGCAAAAACCCTAATTTAGAAATATTCCATTTCACTGATAATGGCGGATTTTGGGTATTTTTCGGATACAGATGATTCAGCTGTAGAAGAATTGGTTTCTCAAACGAAGGAACTTTCGGCTTTAGAGCAAGTAGCTGCAATCAATTGTTCTAGCTTCACCGATTCTACACTTCCCGATGATCTCGAAGCTCGCTTCCGTCGTCTCAAATCTGTTCCAGCTTCTCGACCCGACCCGGTTACTTCTTCTTCTTCTTCGAAGATTATGCCGCAGAAAAAGCATCTCTCTCACTCCAAGAGCGTCGCAGCGAGTTACCCTAAAGAGGATCGGAATTTCTCGGAAAATCGACGAAATCCAGGTAACAGATCTGGTTCTGTGAATCTATCTGATGATGAATCTAGTATTTTCTCGGGAAACAAACCCGATCTCGGTTTGAAATCGGGTTTTGAGGAAAACGGAATTGGAAATTTCTCCGATTCGAGAGAGAGTAAGATTTTCTCGCCGGTTAAGCAAACCGAGAAGCTTCCCAAACGCAGAACCGGATCTTCATCTTCATCATCATCTCCTGTTGATTTAGCTTCCCCACCTTCATCAGATTCAGAACCGGAAAAGAAATCGAAATCGAAATCGACTTGGTTTAATAAGTTATCTCCATCGAAAATTGTGGGATACATTTGGCGTTCACCGAAGAAATCATCGACGAAGAAGAAGAACTTGAAATCGTTTAACGATTCGGGTCGAGAGAGAAACATTGATGATTTTGATGAGTTTTTATCTGATTTAAACGCGTATTCAATGGAAGATCAAAGGAAAATGTTGAAGAAAGCATTGAAAGAGCAACAGAAAATGAGGAAAGAAGCAGCTGAGATTATCAAAATGGCCAAACAAGCTTCAGCAAAATTCGATTTTGATGATTGAAAATAGTTTTTTTTTTTTGTGTTTGGTTCGTATAAGTTTTTTCCGGTTTGCAGAAATACTTGACCGAATTATATAAAAAAAATAACCATGAGTATAAATAAATCATAATTTAATTAATATTATATTTTTGTACTTCACTTCAATAATAGTATCAATCTATGTTCAATTTGATATATAAAGAGATTAAAGAATTTTTGTTTATTTAATTATTAAATTTGGTTTGATTTTATTTCATTTCGTTTAGTGCAATTTGGATTGTATGTCAAAGTAAAATTAAACCGGATTAATCATATGGTTAATCCAATGTGGTTAATCATATGTCAAAGTTGAACAGAATATTATATTACAGCTATAATATAATTTACGTTACTTTATAAGATCAGAAACTACCAAATTGTAAAAGCTAAAGGCTACACAAAACAAAATTAATTGCTAGATTAAAGATGTAAAACATAAAACGCCTAATACGTTATTAAAAATCATAAAATTTATCATTTAAATCTCACAAATAGAGAGTGTGAAGAAACTCAGAAGTCACAAAATTAATGTTTAATCATCCCACTTCTCCACTAACCCTATCAATAACTTAGCAGTCATAACGAAAATCAAAGCTAATTAACCTATTAATCCCCACATTACCACTAAGCCTCTCAATAACTCTCTGCCGTTTCTATCTTTTCGTATTACCTTTCGTGCCGTTTATATACTCCTGCAAAACTCTCACTCACTTCACAACAAAAAACATTCCAAAACTTAGAAAAAATGGCAACTCAAACTTTTCTCTTAACCATCATCTTCTTCTTCTTCACTTCCACTTCTTTAGCTCACCGGAAAACCCTAACCGTCGAGCTAATCCACCGTGACTCTCCTCATTCACCACTCTACAACCCTGTACACACCGTCCCCGACCGTCTAAACGCCGCTTTCCACCGCTCAATCACCCGTTCCCGCCAATTCTCAACCAAAACCGATCTCCAATCCGGTTTAATCTCAAACGGCGGCGAATACTTCATGTCCATCTCAATCGGTACACCACCGTCTAAAGTTTTCGCCATCGCCGACACGGGAAGTGACCTAACTTGGATCCAATGCAAACCATGTCAACAATGTTACAAACAAAACTCTCCAATCTTCGACAAGAAGAAATCTTCAACCTACAAAACCGAATCTTGTGATTCGAAAGCCTGCCATGAGCTGTCCGAACACGAAGAAGGATGCGACGAATCGCTAGACATCTGCAAATACCGTTACTCTTACGGAGACCAATCGTTCACTAAAGGAGACATCGCAACCGAAACAATCTCTATCGATTCTCCCTCTGGTTCCCCTGTTTCATTCCCCGGTACAATCTTCGGTTGCGGTTACAACAACGGCGGTACATTCGAAGAAACCGGATCCGGTATAATCGGACTCGGAGGCGGTCCGTTATCGTTAGTTTCGCAGCTCGGTTCTTCAATAGGGAAGAAATTCTCTTATTGCTTGTCTCACACGTCAACTACAACAAACGGTACAAGCGTTATAAACCTAGGAACCAACTCAATACCTTCCGACGCAAGCAAAGATTTATCGGTGGTGCACGTAACTCCGTTAATCGAAAAAACACCGAAGACTTACTATTTACTAACCCTCGAAGCAATCTCCGTCGATAAAACCAAGCTTCCGTACACCGGAGAATACGTTTTAGACACCGGAAAATCGACATCGAAGAAGGCTACAACCGGAAACATCATAATCGATTCGGGGACGACTCTTACGCTACTCGAATCGGGATTTTACGATAAGTTTGGTTCGACCGTGGAGAAATCAGTGACCGGAGGTAAACGTGTGAATGATCCAGAAGGGAATTTACCGTACTGTTTTCAAACCGGAGGCAAAGGAATCGGTTTACCGGAGATTACAATGCATTTCACCGGAGCTGACGTGAAGCTGAGTCCGTTAAACGCGTTTGTGAGAATGAGTGAAGATATGGTTTGCTTGAGTATGATTCCGACAACGAGAGTTGCTATATATGGAAACTTAGTTCAGATGGATTTTCTTGTCGGATATGACTTGGAGAAGAAAACGGTGTCGTTTCAGCGAATGGATTGCGCTGGCAACTTCTAAACGGCGTCGTTGAGAAGCTTTGTTTTAAAATTAATCTGATTATTCATAGTAACTGCAGTTTAATGAATATTCAGTATAAATAAAAATATCTCTATTTTCTTAATGACATGTTAGAGCATAGACACCATATGGTCTAAAAGTGTTTATAAAATTATTAAAATTTGAGTAAAAGGAAGAAAGAGAGTGTTTTTGTGGGGTATATTGAAATATAAAATTTGAGTAAAAGAAAAAAAGAGTGTGTTTAAATATAAAATTAATAAAAGTTGAGTAAAAGGGAGAGAGAGAAATCTAATATTGAATCTTTTGGAGAGTGTGTTTAAAAGTAAAAGAGAGTGTTTAAATATAAAATTAATAAAAGTTAAGTAAAATGATGAAAGAGAAGGTATAAAATTGAGTAAAAGGAAAAGAGAGGGTGTGTTTTAATAATTTTAAAATCATATTAGATCCCAAAAAATCTGCAATAAGGATGCATTTAAAGTCGAATAAATACTTATTATAAAGTGAAAACGTGAAAGACTTATTATTATTTTTTTCGACGTATTATTTTAAGAATTTTAATTTGAAAGAAAGAGACTTAATAAGTTTTTTTCTTTGTTTAGTTTCATGATTACCTCACGGTGAAAAGGAAAGTAGGCAAATAAACAAAAGAAATAAGATAGAAAAATCATTTTCTTTCTTGTATCGGTCCAATAAATATTTGCCATTAAAAAGACTGAATAAGACATTTTCATAAATTAAAAAAAAAAAAAATTTAAACCGATTAAAATTAGAAATAATATAGTGAAAGAGTACCAAATTTAAGACCACTCATAAAAAAAAAAGTGTTGAAATTGAACCGAATAAGTTATTTAGCTTCTCCACTATAATTTTCCATTGTCGTTACCTTTTTGTTTCAGAACTGTTACCTTCTCTAAAGAGTTTTTAAGGATCTGTGGCGAAAAAACTTGGACTTTCTCTCTCTACTTCCTCTCTCTAAAGAAAAATCAACTACCCTTCTTGTTTTTGCTCGATCTATATCGATTTGTACTGAAGAAACCGACATGGAAGCTATAAGAAAGCAAGCAGCGAAGCTTAGAGAGCAAGTGGCGAGACAACAACAAGTGGGTTTTTTTTATCTTCTTTTTTTTTTTGTAATTTCACTGTTCTTAGATTTATCATTTCTAGTTTTACAGAGAAAAATCTGGAACTTTTATTCAATAAAGTTGGAATCTTTCAAGTTTTTGATTTTGAGTATATATTTAGGGTAGATAGGTTAGGTGATGATTTGTTGACGTAATTTGGTTATTTTTAGGTAAAAAGTTTTGATTTTGGCTTTTTGCAGTGATTTTAGGGTGAAGATTTCAGATTTTTTCTTTGTTTGTATAAAGTTTTGTTTATTGTGATGTTGCAGGCGGTTTTGAAGCATTTAGGACATGTTAATGCGGATGCAGTTGTTGTTGATGAAGAAGAGCTTCATTGTCATCAGAAACTTCAAGATCTATATAGTTCTACTAAAGCTGCAAAAGTAAAATAGAAAGATTTAGTTTCCTCTTTAAGTAAGAAAAATCTCATGATTTTGTTGTTTTTTATAATCATAAGTCTTGGTTTTCGCAGCGTTTACAAAGGAATATTGTTCGTGGACTCGAAGGTTTTATCGCGACAGGCACGAAAGTTGTAGAGATAGGTAACTTCTTTGTTACTTACTTTCATCTCTTTTGTGTATATATACTTGTTGGAGTTGAATTTTGAAATGTGTGTGATATACATAGGGTTGAAGTTTGCGGAAGATTTTAAGAAATACGGAGATGAGAATTCGGATGCTAATACTCCGCTTTCGAGAATTTCACATCATTTTGGGACCTCGTACAAGTCGGTGGAAGACGAGAGAGAAACTCTCCTCGGAGTTCTTAGTGAGGAGGTTGGAACATTTTCTAATCTTTTATACGGTCTTTCAAGAACTTTTGTAGTGTAAGTAAGTAAAAGCTTTGGTTTTTGATTTGTTTTAAGGTTTTTGAGCCGATTCGTACAATGATATATAGTGCGCCATTGGAGGATGCTCGGCATTTAGTGAATCACTACGACAGGCTAAGACAAGAAGTCGAAGCTCAGGTAAAGTCTTTTTCGAACTTTTCTTGAGGCAATTTCAGATTTCTCGAGGCGTTTACAATTTGTGGGAACAGGCAACTGATGTATTGAGGAGAAGATCGAAGTTGAAGGAATCGGATGTTTCTGAAGAAACCTATATGAAGCTTAAGCATTCCGAGTCGAGACTGGCTGAGCTGAAATCAAGTATGAAAACTCTTGGCAAAGAAGCTACTAAGGCAATGTTGGAAGTCGATGAAAAACAGCAGAACGTAACTTATCAGCGCCTCCGTGCTCTGGTAATCTCATATCTCAGCGCTATGATTATCTACAGATCCCTAAGATTAGACGAGAATATTTAACGAAATGAAATGAAATTACTATGCAGGTTGAAGCTGAGAGATCATTTCATCGTAATGCTCTTGATATCCTCGATAAGCTACATTCGGAGGTTAGTAATAGTAACTCACTCTACGATAAGATGCAAACAACGAGTTTTGCTACTCTCTTGATTTGGTTGTCTTATTATTTTAGATGATTGCTGAGGAAGAAGCTATAGAATCATCACCAAAGTCACAACCTTTACAATTAAAGAACAGTGTTTCTCATCCCCAAGAAGAAACGCATTCAAGTCCCCGGGGAGAGATGAAATCAAACCACCAAGAAGAAATCAAGTCTCCTCCCCATGAAGTAACCAAATCCAACCATAAGGACGAAACCAAGTCTAGTCCTCAAAAGGAAACCAAGTCCAATCCCAAGGACGAAACGAAGTCTAGTCCTCGCAAGGAAACCAAATCCAATACTCAGAAAGAAACAAAGTCAAGTCCCCAAGAAGAGATCAAAAGCACCAAAGGATCTGATGACCAACACAATAACCAACTTCTAAGCCAAAATGATTCATACTTTCTTGCAAAGGTAAAGACTTTCGGAACACTTTAAACTCGGTTAAGCGATTATTCATATTTGTTTTCTTGTTTCGACAGGTTGTGCATCCGTTTGATGCTCAAGCACCAGGAGAGCTTAGCCTCGCAGTTGATGATTATGTAATCGTTCGACAGGTACATTTCCCGCAACTTTTTTTTTCCAACAACACATACGTAACGTAAGTAACAATCTTGATGGTGTTTATGATTGATGAAAACAAAACTTCTAGGTGGCTGGAACAGGCTGGTCAGAAGGAGAATACAAAGGCAAAGCCGGTTGGTTTCCTTCGGCTTATGTCGAGAAACAAGATAAAGCTCCCGCGAGTAAAATTGTCGAAACAAACCCCAAGCAGCAATGATCTCTGCTATGTTAACATATACATATATATTATACATAAAATGTATGATATGTTTCCACAAAGTAAATATGAGATATGATTGTGTTTATGTATCATCATCATAGTCTACTCTTGAATTTGTGAGAATTCTGTTTTTTTTTTTTATCTCTTGTTTGATGTGTCACTGTAATTTTTACTCTGATAATGATAATGATCTTGCTTGTTTCATCTTGTCACAAAATCTACATAAGTTGAAACCAAATCGAATTTGATCTTTAAAGACTGTTTTTCCTACAAAGTTTACTTTTTTCTGTTAAAAAAACGAACTTTAACGGTTTCTATACTCTTTTTTTTTGTTTAGTCTGCGTCAAGGAAGGATTTTTTTGAGATGAAGATGGGTTCTGTAAACGCTCCATCGCTTCTTATGTACAATAAGATGCTTAAATCTTATGTGGAGACTAAAAGCTTCCCGAAAGTTTTGTCTTTGTTCAGTGAATTGCGAGGACAAGGTTTGTATCCGGATAATTTCACTTTACCGGTTGTTCTGAAATCAATTGGAAAGTTAAAGAAGGTTTTAGAAGGTGAGAAAGTTCATTGTTATGCTGTGAAAGCTGGGTTTGAGTTTGATTCTTATGTGAGTAACTCACTCATGGGAATGTATGCGTCGTTGGGGAAAATGGAGTTTACACATAAAGTGTTCGATGAAATGCCTGAACGAGATGTTGTTTCTTGGAATGGGTTGATTTCTAGCTATGTTGGGCTTGGGAGGTTTGAGGATGCGATTGCTGTGTTTAAGCGGATGAGTCGGGAGAGTAACTTGAAGCCTGACGAAGGTACGATTGTGAGTACTCTTTCCGCTTGTTCGGTTTTGAAGAATTTGGAAATCGGTGAAGGGATTTATAACTATGTTGAGACAGAATTTGAGATGAGTGTTAAGATTGGGAATGCATTGGTGGATATGTTTTGTAAATGCGGGTGTCTCGATAAGGCTAAGGCGATTTTCAATGCGATGAGAAACAAAAACGTAAAATGTTGGACTAGTATGGTTTCTGGTTATGTTAGTAATGGTAGAATTGATGAAGCTAGAGAGTTGTTTGAGAGAAGTCCTGTAAAGGATGTTGTGTTATGGACAGCTATGATGAATGGGTATGTTCAGTTTAACCGATTTGACGAGGCGTTAGAATTGTTTCGGTTTATGCAAACCGAGGGAATTAGACCGGATAATTTCGTGCTAGTCTCTCTTTTGAAAGGTTGCGCGCAAACGGGAGCTTTAGAGCAAGGGAAATGGATCCATGGGTATATATATGAGAACAGAGTTAAAGTTGATAAAGTAGTTGGTACCGCTCTTGTAGACATGTACGCGAAATGCGGCTGCATAGAGACGGCTTTAGAGGTTTTTTACGAAACGAAAGAGAGAGATACGGCTTCTTGGACATCACTTATATACGGTTTAGCCATGAACGGGAAGTCAAGGAGAGCGTTGGATTTGTATTACGAAATGGAAAATGTCGGTATTAGGTTTGACGATATAACCTTTGTTGCGGTTTTAACAGCTTGTAATCACGGTGGATTTGTTACCGAAGGTCGTAGAATTTTCCGGTCCATGACGGATATACATAAGATCAAGCCTAAATCAGAGCATTGTAGCTGTATGATTGATTTACTATGCAGAGCTGGATTGTTAGACGAAGCAGAGGAAATGATCGAGAAGATGAGAAACGAAAGCGATGAAACTTTAGTTCCCGTGTACTGTTCTTTGCTTAGCGCTGCTCGGAACCACGGGGATGTTGAGATAGCCAAACGTGTAGCGGAGAAGCTCGAAAATTTGGAAGTGAGTGATTCGAGTGCTCATACGTTACTCGCGAGTGTATATGCATCTGCGAATAAATGGGAAGATGTAACAAATGTGAGAAGGAAAATGAAAGGTTTGGGAATTAGGAAGTTTCCTGGTTGCAGCTCCATTGAGGTTAATGGGGAGCTTCATGAGTTTATTGTTGGAGATTTATTATCTCACCCAAAAATGGATGAGATTAAGTCAATGTTGCATCAAACTACTAATTGGATGTTTAGTTTGGAACATGAAGAAATTGAAAGTTGAAAGAAGAAACATGGCTTATTCAAAAGAAGAAGTAGAGAGAAGTATTTCTACAAAAGGTGACAAAACTATACATTTCAATTTCGTTGTTCAAATAAAAGTTTTTTTTACCAAAAATCAGAAGAAAATGAATTGGGTTGAACCTTGTAAACATAAATGGTAACACAACACAAAAGACTCTGTTCCATTTTACTGGAAAAATGATGGTTCTTCATTGGCATTTGCAGGTTTTCTCGGAGGAAGCGCAGAAACCAGAAGCTGTTTTCTCTTTCTCGAGTTCTCGGTAGGCGGGTTTGTTTGCAATCAGTCTGAGCTGGAATCGTAAAAGTCGCTGGGACAAGGAGTCATGACCTCTGATTCAAGTAACTGGACAACCCGATGCATCGTGGGACGCTCTTCTGGAATCGAAGACACGCATTGAGTTGCTATTGATAGAAGAGCATCAAGGCTCTCTATCTGCATTCCTTCGCAGTTAGGGTCAACAATCTCTCGTGGCCGGTTTTCGCTTATTAAGAACTTTAGCTGCAATGATCATCAACCAAAAGCTTTATTTCTAAGTCAAATATTATCCGATAAGAATATCAATATCAGAAAAGCATTTGCTTACCCAACCTACAACGTTAAGGCCCTTTTCGATGAATGAAGCATCAGTTGGCCGTTTACCACTCAAGACTTCAAGAACCAAAACCCCGAAACTGTAAACATCGGTTTTCTCGGTTGCTCTACCGCTTTGCATATATTCTGTAATCAGGAAGACGTCAAATGAGAAACTCTCAAGTATTCAAAGATCAAATCTTTACGTAATGGAATTTATTTACCTGGAGCTAAGTACCCAAATGTGCCTGCAACAATGGTTGTAATATGAGATTCTTCGTCTTCCAACAACTTGGCAAGACCAAAATCAGAGACTCGAGCCTCGAGATTGCCATCGAGCAAAATGTTGCTCGACTTTATATCACGATGTATAATCCTAGGAGAACAATCATGATGCAAGTATGATAACCCTTTTGCAGCTCCTATGATGATATTTACTCGCGAATCCCAGTCCAATTGCTCGCCTCTCTCTACTAATTCAAGAAACCGAACTTTCTCAGTGATACAATTCACAATGTGGAGAGAGCAGTAAAGAGAAGATATTGGTCTTACCATGAAGTGCTTCATCGAGGCTACCACCGGGCAAGTAATCATATAAGAGTAGCTTTGATGTTGGAGAATTGCAGTATCCACGTAGATTTACAAGGTATCGGTGCTTGATGCTCCCAAGAATCTCAAGCTCCCTCTCAAAAAACCGATCAAACCCTTCGTTTAACTTAACAATTCTCTTCAAAGCGAAAACATTCCCATCATCCATAGCGAGCTTATAGACCGTTCCAAAGCCTCCACAGCCGATTATGTGCTCTTCATTCAACATTTCCAGCTTTTTAATGATGTCTTTGGAAGAGTAAGGCAAATCTCCATGAAACATCACAATAGATGCACCTGGATTTGACAAAAAAGTCATATTATTGAAATTTTCCAATATGTTTAGAGAGAATATCTACAAAAAAAAATATCAAAATGGCTCACTTCCACCAACAGCCATTGCGAGGCTTTTACTCTCGACTTTACCGAGCTTTTTATATAGAAAGCATCCCCAGAAACACATGAGCGCCACTAGGAGCAGTGCACCTACGGTTGCTGATGCACTAATAAGCAGCTTACCAGAGTTTTTCTTCTGATTTTGACCTGTAATGTACGAGACCCAAAAAAAATATCAGGTGTGTAACTTAATAGATTGAGAAGGAAATTGCTTGGAAACATATTTGCTTTACTTGTTGAATGGGAATTTGAAGAAGGGTTTCCACTATCATCTTGGCACACGACATCAATTTGCTTTCCACACAGATTAAGATTTCCAATGAAGCTGTAAGGATACCACGTCAGTTCAAGAAACTATGGCTTTCAGCTATAGCAAAATGATACTACAGTTCATTGCAAGGAGAAAAGGGTTTTTATTGTCTTACGAGTTCTTGGAAAATCCAGAGAGCACTCCGTCTGCAGGTAATTCCCCCTCCAGAAAGTTGTTTGAGACATTGCTTCATAAGAAGAATGAAACAGAAAGATTCAGAAGACCGAAATATGACAAATTACAGAGGAAGTTAGAGATTAAGATGCTCACAAGTTAGTAAGAATTTTCAACCGCCCAAGCGAAGCAGGGATATCTCCACGGAGAACGTTGCTTGACATGTCCCTTGAAAATCAAATATACAAAAGTGGTCAATCAGTACTTTTGAAATTAACGGAGCATGAGAAGACGTTACGGAATCAACCATAAGTATAGTGATCATAGATGATGAGAGAGACTGATGGAACAAAAACTAACAGATATTTACCAAGACCAAAAGACCGAAGCATTTACAAATATATAGAAGAAGCAAAAGGAAAACACCATACAGCTTTCGAAGGCCAGGCAGGTCTCCCATTTCAGCTGGGATATGTCCACTGATGTAATTGTTCTGCAAGTAACTGCAAGAAAGTGGAAAATTATCATGACCATGAAAAATGGGTTTGGTCTCTCAGAAACCAAGTGGACTTAGCCTGAATATCTTGGAAAAGCACTTACATTTCCTCCAACGCCGTGCAATTTCCCAATGACGTAGGTATTGGTCCATATAAAGCATTGTTGTGAAGCATTCTGCAACGACACACATACAATCAGCAATCAGAGCATACTCTTCAGCAATAAGAGTGAAATAAGGTTAAGAGACAACATACAAAAGCCGCAAATTGTCCAACTTTCCAAGCTCAGGAGGTAAAATTCCACTTATTTTATGATAAGTAAGATTCCTGCAAAACAAGAAGCATTAGAGACCGACCTCACATAAACCCGAAAAAGGTTTCAAAAACTTACAAGGTTATAACTCTTTTCGATTTCGCATCACATGTGACTCCGTTCCATTTACACGGATCCGGATCCTCCGGTCTCCATTGATGTATGAAACTATCTGAACTACCAACTCCATTTCTAAAGCTTAGAAGCGCCTCACCTGAAACGATTAAAGCTCGATAAAAAGATCGAGAACAACCTTATAAAATACCTAATAATAGTGATTCGTATCGATGTACCGTCAGAACTAATGGCTTGGATTTCATTAGATAGAGCACAAAGCAATGAGATCAAAAGAAGCCATGAGCAGCTGCTTTTCATCTCACAGTTGCCCATCATGGCACTGTCCAAGCATAATATAACTACTACTGATCATTTGAATGAACAGCCTCTCAGATATTTTCCTTGTAACATATACACTTAGCTACTTTGATGATCCAAACCAAGCAAGAAAGTAAACTCCTGGAAAACAAAGGAAAAATTCTCAATTTACACATTCAATTGTAATTGTACACATAATTCACACTAAGTATCTAAATACACACAACCTTTGCATGCTCTAAATCTACATTTTGAGTAAATTGACTAAAACAGATCAAACCCATTTCCTCAATTTATAAATATAGTGAAAATTTTCCAAAAAGAAACAAAATTTCTCATTACCCACGAGCTTAAACAGCTCAAATTCATCAAAAAATTAAAAAAATTCCCAGAAAACTTAAGATTCAAACAATCCAAAAAAACCACTCAAAATCAAACAGATTGAAAAAAAGAGTAAAATTAGATTAAAAACCTCTAAAAATGGATCGGCGAAGAGGAAGATGAAGAAAGAATAAGGACAGAGGTAGAAGAAGACGACGACTAATTGAGCTGTAAAGCAAACAAACTATAACTAAAAAGAAGAAAAAAAAAGTTTTTTTTTTTTTTATGTGTGTGTGAGATTTATGGTAAGATTTGAAGTGAGAGAAAGTAGAGTGAGAGTGTGAAGAAGATGCTTTCTTCTTCTTCGACCTTACGAGTCACGCGACCAATGAGAGAATTCGAAGTGGGGCTCGCACGTGCCGATCATGACCTCCCGCACGTGTCAACCGACGCTTTCTTTATCCACTGTTAACCAAACGATAGAAAGAAACCCAATTATTATTATGCCAGCTAAGAGCTTAGCTATATCTAAAATTTTGTCGAATTCTTAATGGGCCCAATTTAAAGGCCCATGGATTTTATTAAACCGGTTGAGATTCGTACTTAGTCCTGGGATTAAAACACGAACCCAACGGATCCGAAAATACCCTACCCGAACCCGACCCGAAATTTTCAAATACCCTAATAGATTCTAAACATCTATACCCGAAAAACTCGATCCGAGCCAGACCCGAACTTACCCGAAACATAAAAAAAAATCAAATGCTTTTATAAAATTTTAGTCATTTTTGGAATTGTTTTTGAAAAATATTGTATAAAAATAACTAAAATATAATAAATCCAAAAACAAATTAGGTAAAAAATAGTATATTTTTTTAGTATTTAGAGTAAAAATTACCCTAATGGATCTTATTTTAAAACTCAAACCCAACCCGAACCCTAACCTACTCTACCCGAACCCGACCCGAAATATTCAAATACCCTAAACACTTAGAGCATGTACAATAGAGACATTTTGGTGTGTTCTTAATATATAAAATTATTAAAATTTGAGTAAAAGGAAGAAAGAGAGTATTTTTGTCGGGTATTTTGAAATATAAAATTAATAAAATTTGAGTAAAGAGAGTAGATAGTGAGTGTGTTTAGGAAAAGTAAAAGAGAGAATGTCTAAAATTGAATATTTTTTAGAGTGTTACGAAAAGGAAAAGAAAGTGTTTAAATATAAAATTAATAAAAGTTGAGTAAAATGATGAAAGAGAAGTATAAAGTTGAGTAAAACGAAGAGAGAGTGTACGTTTTAATAATTTTATATTATAAGAATAGTATCGACACTCCATTGTCTCCATTGCACTTGCTCTTATACCCAAATTACCCGAAACCCGAAATACCCGACCCGACCCGACCCTATCCGTTTACCCGAAATCCCAGGAGTATTCGTACTAGTGACTAATTTTGTCTTTCCATCTTCATTTTTACCGGAGAAGAAGACGAAATGGCTACGACGGTGGCTGTTTCCCTGAAACCGCCGGCGAGTGTTTTTCACGGCGGAAATCGACGCGAAACCGTCGCGAGAGTTTCTAAAGGCGAACGGTTTACTGAGAGTATCGTTCGTTTCTCTGCTTCGACTGTGTTGTTTATCGGTTTAAGCCTTCGCGTCTGTTCTCCGGCCTCCGCTCGATTATTACCTCCGCCGATCATCGCTACTCATTCCGTTACAGAGAATGAAATCGGTAATTGCAAAAACTTCGTTACTCTTTGGATTTCGATTAAACTATAGATTTGAATTATTTTATGGATTGATTTTTGTAGCTGAAGAAGAAAAACTAGAAGCAGATTTCGAAGCTTATAAGGCTAAAGTGTATTCTCTAACTGTACCGCTAAAACTCGTTGCTCTACGTGGTTCAGTGCCACCATCATGGATCAAGGTCTAGTATTGGAATTTTTCTTGAAGAATTTGCTTCTGTATTGAGGATTTTTTCGCCATTGTTATGAATCTTAGCTTATGGTTTGAAATGTCTGTGTTGTTGGATTCTCTGGATTGAATTTTTTAGGATTTTATGAGCTCACAAGGGAAGAGAGTGAGGTTAAAAACAAGTTTCCGAGCAAATCTTGAAGAAATTTTCTTCGATCTATCGTCGTCTACTAAAAAGGCGAAAAAGGGGTCTGCTTTGGGAGCTGATTTGATCAGCATTGGTGATTCTTGGCTTAGTTTCGCAATTAAGGAAAAGCTGATCGAGCCGATGAAAGAGGTCGAAGATCAAGACTGGTATAAAGCCTTGAGTGACAAATGGAAGGTGAGAATTTAACACACTATGAATATCAGTCTCCGTGAAAGATTTCTGCGGTATCTATTGATCAAATAGATTGAGTTGTTCCACTAAATTCCTTTGGGAATCTTGTTCCATTTCCTCGTCTGTAAACTTGGAATGTTCTTAGGCCTAGGGTTCATTTGGTGACTTAGAAAGTCTCAGATTTATCTCCGTAGGAACAATGCGGGGGAAAAAGCTCCTGACGGTGAAACGTGGGCTGTGCCATACCGGTGGGGGAGCATGGTAATAGCATACAAAAGGAGCAAATTCCAGCAGTATAAGTTGGCTCCAATAGAGGTTGGTTTACTTTCTTGTTGCCTATTTGAAATTCTGGCTAAATGTTTGTAGCTGTGGCTATATTTGAAAGACGTTAATATGAGTACTGAACATTAGGACTGGGCTGATCTGTGGCGACCCGAGCTTGCAGGGAGGATCTCAATGGTGAATTCTCCTAGAGAGGTTGTTGGTGCTGTTCTCAAATACATGGGAGCGTCATACAACACGACAGACCTCGATTCACAAGTTTCTGGTGGAAGAGTCGCTGTGGAGAAAAATCTAGCATCGCTTATGAAACAGGTTTGTACTTGTTTTGACTTTCTCGCTTCATACAATAAACCAAAGAGCTCATTTTTGTTTGCCCTTGTGCTCACAGATTAAGCTGTTTGACAGTACAAACTATTTAAAAGCTTTCAATGTCGGAGACGTCTGGGTTACTGTCGGTTGGAGCAGCGATGTCATCCCTGTCGCAAAACGTATGTCTAATGTTACAGTAATTGTTCCCAAGTCCGGTGCCACCTTATGGGCTGATCTATGGGTAAGCACCTTCGTGGATTCCTAACTGAAATTTCAAATGCGTATAACATATATGGACGTTAACCCGTGAAACATCATTGTTCTCAAAGACGATTCCGGCGGTCTCTGTCTCTGGTAAAGAAGCAGAACAACTAGGAGGACGAGTGCGAGGCCCATCGCTAGTAATCCACCAGTGGATAGAATTCTGCTTGCAACCCACAAGATCGTTACCATTCACACGGGAAGTGATTCCAGGTGCATCTCCTTCAGCTCTCGAGGGTCCTCTGGTTGGCGAACACGAAGAAACGAAGAAAGACAAAACAAAACTTGACACAAACCTCGTCTCGGGTGTTCCTCCTCCAGATGTCTTGTCTAATTGCGAGTTCTTGGAACCTTTACCAGAGGCTACGCTATTGGAGTACCGGTGTCTGGTTGATAGTATAAAGAAGCAGAGCCAAGGACCTCGCCTTGTCGAGAAATTGCAGGACATTGTTTCGATTTGGGTTCGAGGTTTCAGAACGAAGCTTCCTTCACTCCCAAATTAAAAAAAAAATACTTGAGAGAAATAGAAGCATTTGTATGATCAAAACCCCATATCATGTAACTCGGTTAAATTCGTTTTTAAATATAATATAAAATCGGTTAGCCTCAGCTATAAGAATTAGTCAGATTCTTCTTCTTCGTCGCTGCTCTCTACGAAAACAAGATCTTTTTGCGTCTTAGCTCTCTTACTTGATCTGCTTTTACATGTCTCTTCCTGTGTTGAATCTTCAACAAGTTGTTCAGAGACTGACTCGTGTCTCTTCACTTGTTCAAGAATCCTCTCTCCGTACTTGTCTGTTTTCAGTTTCCCTATAATACTCTCCAACTGCAAAATCCATACCAAAAAGGTTTTAAAAAGGGTAAGCAATCAGACACTGCTTACAAACCCGAACACGTAAACTCCCCTCTTGTAATGAATATGGTCTTTGGGAACTAATCAAGCCAATCTGCTGGGTTGAGAGGACTGTGTGAGGGAGTATGCTTCCATGAGCTGCGGATATCTCCTTCCGTAACTCGTCAAGCTTGAGTTCTAACCAGGAAAATGAAATACTTCTTTTCGATTTCTTTATTTGTTTGCTTGAGGTTTCCATTTTTATCGTCTTTCTTCCTGTTCCACAAATCAAGTACAGGTTTTGTTTTGTGTCAAGCCAATCAAAGGCCAAAAGATTGATACAAAATAAAATAAAAGACATTTGTTGAACTTCAAGTCCGATCTATACTCAGTAAACTCATACATGATGCTTCTAAATGTTCCTTCTATTTATCTGCTTGTCAATAAAAATGGTCATATGCAGATCCTGAAGCCTATAGTGTTCAATGTGAGCGTGAAAATTAACTTTACCTTGCAACAATTGGTTCGCCAAAGGTCCCATTGTTACATAAGCGTTTGTCGAGTATGGTGTGTGCTGGAATTCTTCTTTCTGCAATTAAAAAAAAAAAAAAAAAGTAGAATACAGCATGAAGAAGCTAATGACACAATCAGACAGAGAGATTCTACGGTTTTGCTTGTCTGAGAAACTATCATCTTGGGAACTTTAAACATGGAGAATGAACTTACCAATACCGAGTCAACAATCAGTTTAATCACGAGATATTCAACCTCTTCTCTCTTTAGCTCCGCGCCTACGATTCACCACGGAGGCAACATTAATAACAACAATAATATGAGGCTCTGCAGTTCAAACTAATAAAATCAGAACGTGACTAACTTAGATCCTTGTGCTTAGATCTGAGTTTGTCACCCAGTTGTAACATTGTCACTCTTTGATCCTTGGTTTGCACTTCTTGCACCATAGATACCACAAGCTTAGCCATGTCTGCCAAAAGTCATGATGATACCGAAAAATCATTCGGAGTAATACAAGAACGTGGCAACAACAAGCGAATGTAGGTGGAACATACCTGACACATCAACTTCCTTGACCTCACTGGACAATGCACAGTTGTCACACATACCTAACGGAATGTATAATAACAATCAGCACTACTGGAAACTCTAAAACCAGTGGACGCAGGCAAATTGTATCAGTAGAGGACAACTGTAAACAAGAATAATACCATTGCAATCTTGTGAGGGCTCCCCAAAATGTCGGAAAAAGGCGCTTCGGCGACATTTTGTTTTAGACTGCATCAAGTAAATTCAAAAATTATTGGTTCAGAGGACATTTCAAGATCGTGAACCTAATGCTAGACAACATGCAACAGTAAACAAAAGAAAACAATCAAGTCACTCCAAATCGGACTGAGCAAGGCACACAACTCTACTTAAAGTTATTACTTTTCCAATACAAGATGCTGATTTACAGGTATAATAATGATAATACGCTTTTCAGGAAAGAAAAAGAAAAATAACTAGCAAAGAAAAAGAAATCTGCACTATAGAATGCTGAAAGAAAAGCCTGTCAAGTATCTGAAACAAAAGTTAGCAACACTAACCATCAGGCTTGTTGATTCCCATGCCAAAGGCAACCTATATATCAATAAACAAAGGTGATTGATGTTGGTCACTGTACCAAAACAATAATGGAATGACACAGGGAGAATATACATACTGTTCCAACAATGACTTGCAACTTGTTCTTGCTCCATCTGTGAACATGAAACAAGAAGTTAATTCAGGTAATGTTACAAATTGCATATTAACTTACCTCTGGTTCAAGGCTTGCACTAGGCACCACGTTTGAAGTAATATTAACTTACCGCATATGAACTTTTTCGCGCATATTTACATCCATGTATGCATGATAATAATCAGCAGCAATCCCTGTGTCTAGTAAATCACCTGCAATCTATCACCACTGCGTGTAAGAGAAAATAAGGACTTTCTTCCCCAATCCAAGGTTCAATAGAACAATGTCAATGGTCAGAAATGAAGGATGAAAAGGAAGACTAGGATGGTAAGTTCAGTACATATGATGATGTGAGAATTTCAGTTACAAACCTGCTCACACTCCTTCCGAGAGAAACAATAGAGTATTCCAGATTCAGGGGTGTATTGGATGTGGCATTTCAGTGGATTTGATGGAGTTTGTGATTTGATAGGATTTAGGTGGATTTTGAAGATTTGTTATGATTTTGATTTTTAAATAATTAAAAATAGTAAATCCTGCAGTGTGATTGTGTAGGATTTTGATGGATTTCGTGTGATTTGGTGTGAAATCCATCTCTTTCATGTAGTCCAAGACTCCGTATGCCCTTGCCACCATCTGCATTTTTTCCGTAAATGGAGATGATGGAATTCAATGTCAGGTGAAAAGAGTGTAGACATTGGGTTTCATTCCCTTTTTTGCTTCATCGAGCATTCCAGCCCGCTCAATACTCGGAGTAAATCCCCTAAGCTCCATCTCATTCATAGCTTCTTCCCTGGGCCGACCATAAACATATCTAATAGCGGAACCTGAATGATCCCTGCAGCCTTGATATCTTGGCAAAGATCTCAGGCTTCATTTTCTCCACAAGAGACATAATCTTATTCCCATTTTCCCAAACACATCCAAAATAACGTTATATGTAATACCTTCTTACTCTTAAAAAACACCATTACAGGAGCATCTCTATACCTTTTATCACTCCGATGGTATACGAATAAACATCAATTTTTCTACCAAACCATTGCACAAATTCGATACTCTCTACTCAACATCTTAAAAACTAGAGCAACAACAGAGTTATCCAACGTGAATTGATTAATCAGGAAAGATGTGTGTACAAACACATGGAAAAGATGCAGGTGTTGGAATTTGAAGCATTTAAGTGGCTTTTTTTTAAAAGTATTCTAGCTAAATCCCCATGTTTGAAGAAACTTAATCTGGTAAGTTAAAGTTTTATATGTACTTTTCCACTTAGTTTCTTGTTTGTATGACATTCATTGTATATCTTGCAACATACAGAGGGCGTAGGAGATGTTATGGTGGACATTGTTGACCATAGAACATATATGGACCTTAACCCGTGAAGCACATTGTTCTCAAAGGTGATTCCGGCTGTCTCTATCTCTGGTAAAGAAGCAGAACAACTAGGAGGACGAGATACATTCGATCGCTTTCTTCTTCTTCTTCTTCTTCGATTTGGAATTATAAACGGTTTAATGGAGATTTAATGTGTTTTTTCATTTAGATTACTATTTTTTACGGTATAAGAAAATGTACAAAAATGACACTTTTTTACATATATGCATAGGGCATCCAAAATGATTGGACCGGCACTGCTTATTCGACAAACAAGGCTCTTGAGAATCTTGTCAAAGTATGTCCTGCAATAGAGGAGTTTGTGATTGAGCTTGGAATCATCGATTTACCGCAGCATGATTATCTCCTTACTGAGTTAAAGATGATCTCAAAGACCCTTAAGGTGTTGAGAATTTATTTTTGTCCTTGGGAAGGAGCCCATGTACCCGAAAAGGTAATGATAGATTGTCCAAACCTCGGTTTCTTGAGTATATGTAGATTTGAGAGTAGAGATTATCAACTCATCTCTATATCCAAGGATTGCAAAGTTGTTTCTCGGATCCAGTCTTGCAAGAATCTTCTAAATCAAGTAGGAGGATGTAGAGAACTGAGCATTATGCTCTTAATCTTCAACAGTGGGTAATATCTTTTATTTCTTAATTTAACTTTATATTGGACTAGAATAAGACCCTCGCGATGCGAGGATTGTTTGATTTATAGTAAATATTTATGTTTAAAAAATGTTTGTTAGGAGAAGTATACTATATTCCTAATTCAAACACAACTTAGATAATGTAGTGATTAAAGTTATAGGTTCATCTGTAATTTAGAAAAATATAGTCTCATATCTCATATAATTTGAAGAATTTGAATATTAATAAAATATATACGTTTGATATATGTAAATATGGTTTGAATCATTAAACTATTTGATATAGTTACTAAATCATTTTTACATGTTTACAATTTGAAAAAATACCACTAACCAAATTTTCTTTATTTTTGTTTGTTTTTCTTGATATAGTTTTCTTTTATCTAATGTCCAACTAGGAGGACGAGTACGAGGCCCATCGCCAGTAATCCACCAGTGGATAGAATTCTGCTTGCAACCCACAAGATCGTTACCATTCACACGGGAAGCTCTCGAGGGTCCTCTGGTTGGCGAACCCGAAGTAACGAAGAAAGACAGAACAAAACTTGACACAAACCTCATCTCGGGTGTTCTTCCTCCATATGTCTTGTCTAATTGCGAGTTCTTGGAACCTTTACCAGAGGCTACGCTATTGGAGTACCGGTGTCTGGTCGATAGTATAAAGAAGCAGAGCCAAGGACCTCGCCTTGTGGAGAAATTGCAGGACATTGTTTCGATTTGGGTTCGAGGTTTTAGGACGAAGCTTCGTTCATTCCCAAATTAAGAGTATCATGTAACTCGGTTAAATTCGTTTTAGATATAATATAAAATCGGTTAATTTCTGCTCTAATAATTAGAAGATAAATCATTCATCAAGCTTCTTCTTCGCTGCTCTCTACCAAAACAAGATCTTTTTGTGTCTTAGCTCTCTTACTTGATCTGGTTTTAAATGTCTCTTCCTGTGTTGAATCTTCAACAAGTTGTTCAGAGACTGACTCGTGTCTCTTCATTTGTTCAAGAATCCTCTCTCCGTACTTCTCTGTTTTTAATTTCCCTATAATACTCTCCAACTGCAAAATCCAACCAGCAAAAGCTTTAAAAGGAAGCAATTAGACATAAATTGTTTTTAAGAAATCCGAGATATTAACGTAAACTTGCCTCTTGTAATGAATCTGGTTTTTGGGAACTAATCAAGCCAATCTGCTGGGTTGAAAGGACTGTGTGAGGGAGTATGCTTCCATGAGCTGCGGATATCTCCTTCCGTAACTCGTCAAGCTTGACTTCTAACCCAGAAATGAAATACTTCTTTTCGATTTCTTGATTTGTTTGCTTGAGGTTTCCATATTTATCGTCTTTCTTCCTGTTCCGAAATAGAAAAAAAAATTGTTTCAATGGCCATGGCATATATTGATTCAACTACCTGATTGGCTATGCAAACCAAGAAAATAGGAATTTGCAGATCCTAAAGCCTATAGTGTTCGTGTGAGCGTGTAAAGAAGGAAATTCATATCTCCTTACCTTGCAACAGTTAGTTGGCCAATGGTCCCATTGTTACATAAGCGTTTGTCGAGTATGGTGTGTGTTGGAATTCTTCTTTCTGCAAAAAAAGAAACAACAAAAAACTAACATACAGAGATTTTCAGGAATCGGATATCAGAGGTTTTGTATAACATGGACAGTGATCTTACCAATACCGAGTCAACAATTAGTTTTATCACGAGATATTCAACTTCTTCTCTCTTTAGCTCAGCACCTAGGATTAACCACGGAGGTAACAACAACAAAAATATCATATCACAAGATTTTGAGGCTTCGTACTGCAGTTCAAACTAATAAAATTAGAATGTGACTAACTTAGATCCTTGTGCTTAGATCTGAGTTTGTCACCCAGTTGCAACATTGTCACTCTTTGATCCTTGGTTTGCACTTCTTGCACCATAGATACCACAAGCTTCGCCATGTCTGCCAAAAGTCATGACACCGAAAAATCATTAGGAGTAATACAAGATTGTACTTCAGGGAAACAACAAGCGAATGTAGGTGGAACATACCTGACACATCAACTTCCTTGACCTCACTGGACAATGCACAGTTGTCACACATACCTAACGGAATGTAGAATAACAATCAGCACACTTGAAACTCTAACCAATGCACGCAGACAAATTCTACCAGTAGTAGACAACTGTAAACAAAAAAACCATTGCAATCTTGTGATGGCTCCCCAAAATGACGGAAAAAGGCGCTTCGGCGACATTTTGTTTTAGACTGCAACAAGTAAATTCAAAAATTATGGTTCAGAAGATACCGTACAATTTAGAACATTTCAAGATCGTGACCCCTAACGCAAGACAACATACAAGAGTAAACAAAAGAAAACAATCTACTGGAAGTTAGTACTTTGCCAATTTGCTGATTACCACAGTTGGCTCCAGATATTTACAGGTGTAATAACGATAATGCGCTTTTCAAAGGAGGAGATGAAAACTATATCATAGAGGTTCTGCAAACCAGAATACTCGTAGAAGACCATGGAACTCTGTAGGGGAAGAAAGAATGGCATCAAATAAATATAGAGGTATGTATGTATAGCACAGATAAGCAGGGCCAGTAAAATTGCAGCTTACCTGCCTGGGAACATCAGCCGAACGGAAAAAGAGGACACACTCAGATGGGAGGCCATCACGACCAGCACGGCCGCTCTCCTGCAAAATGATGTTTAGGTGATAAGTGGCAACCTCATAACTACATCGAGTTTTAATGGACAAGAGACTGGAACCTGGTAGTAAGTCTCCATTGATTTGCTTAAACTGTGGTGGATGACAAACCTGACTACAACGATAATAAGATCGACGATTAATAAAATGGCATATATATTACAGAAACAGGGTGATACTATTTCCTTGGGTTTTCAAAACCCACTTTTCGTAAAAATCAATAGCTACTAGTATATCTACTATGTCACTGACGGGATAATAACTCGCAAAGAAAAGAAATCAGCACTCTAGAATACCGAAAGAAAACCGTATCAAGTATCTGAAACGAAATTTAGCTATACTAACCATCAGGCTTGTTGATTCCCATGCCAAAGGCAACCTATATATCAATAACCAAAGGTGATTAATGAAGCTCACTGTACCTAAAAATAATGGAATGAGAAAGGGGCAATATACATACTGTTCCAACAATGACTTGCAACTTGTTCTTGCTCCATCTGTGAACATGAAACAACAAGAAAATTCAGGTAATGCTGCAAATTGCATATCACTAACTGGGTCATCCAGAGCAGAGCTAGACCGTGAATCTCTGGTTCAAGGTAAGCACTAGGTACCGCTCGTTTCAAGTAAAATTAACTTACCGCATATGAACTTTTTCACGCATATTTACATCCATGTCTGCATGATAATAATCAGCAGAAATCCCTCTGTCTCGTAAATCACCTGCAATCTATCACCAATGTGTGTAAGAGAAAATATGAAAGATTTTCCTCTTCGATTCAATGTTCAATAGAACAATGTCAGTGGTCAGAAATGAAGGATGGAATAGAAGACTAGGAGTGAATTTCAGTTAAAAACCTGTTCACACTCCTTCCGAGAGAAACAATAGACTATTCCAGATTCATTGTTAGAATATGATTCCCGTATGAATTCTGCAATTTCATCAACCACCACTTTACCAACTGCCGACTTTTCTCGCACCTACAAAATAATTTATTGCTCATGTCCACGCCTACAAACTTTCCACAGTTGGGAAACGTATATTAAAAAAAATCATTACTAAAGAATACCGAGTAAAAGAGATTTGGCCTGTTAACACTGCTAACAAATTTGATGCATTTAGGAATATGTAGCATCTCTATCAAATCATTTTGGACCTTCTGTGTAGCAGTTGCCTGTAAGAGAGAGAGAAAGAATTAGGTAATATTCAACCTTTCACAATATATTAGAAAGGTAGTAACAGATTTTTACATCTATACCCACTGAAAATGGAAAGCTTGACAATACTAACGACTTCTATTCTGATAAGCAGAGTAAGGTGGAGAAAGCTTCATAGTATCGACTATATAAGATCGCAGGGTATATCCCTTATGGAACAAAAAAGTATGAAGAAAAAAAAAAAGAAAAAAAAAACATACGGTTAAAGCCACCATGGGGACTTTGGGAAACTGGGTTTTCAGAATGCTTAAGTTTTTGTAATCAGGGCGAAAATCATGACCCCACTGACTACAACAATGAGCCTCCTGCAAAGCAACAAAACATAGGATTGAAAATTCGATAAGTAGTTTCTTCTAAACTATGTATAAAATATAGATGGAAAGGTATAATAAATCCTAGTAAGAATCAAAAACCAGGACAGACTTACATCAATTGAAATAAGAGATAGACGACCAGCATGGTGACACTTTTCAAGCTTCGACATAAATCTTTTGCTCTTTGACACCTTTTCCGGTGTTACATAAAGTATCTTGAGCTCGTCTTCACCCTTTTCTAATGCCTTGTACACAAATTTCTCATTTTCCTTGCCAGAAGTAGAAGTCAGCATGAAAGCCGATATCCCCAGAGCAGCCAAACCCATAACCTAAACAATCATCAACAATAAATAAGCTAAACACACATCTAATCAAACAATCTAAAAAGATCTATGGACTAACCTGATCCTGAATCAATGAAAGCAAAGGACTAACAACAAGAGTTGTACCACCACGAAGTATAGCCGGAAGTTGATAACAAAGACTCTTCCCACCACCAGCCGCCATGATCACTAATACATCTCTTCCCGACATAATCGCGTTAATTATCTAATCATCCAACGAAAAAAAGACTCGACATCAATCAAGAATCAACTAGTAGTACCATCCTTGAATCAAGAAGTAACTTACTTCCTTCTGGTTTGACCTGTACTTGGATATACCGAAAACGTTAAACCGAACATCATCGGCACGAGAATCCCATTCAAATGTCCCGGACCAATTCTCTATAGCACTACTCTAGTCACCAGATGCAATTGGACCTCCTGAATCTGCTAATGCTTTCAACAATGCCTTAAGCTCAGATTTCCTCTCGTATAATCTATCTTGATGCTCGATCAAAGCACTTATTTGCCCTGGGAGATTACGATTTTTCCATCAACACGAATTCAAAACTAAAAAAATCACACTTACGAAATCAAGTTCTTAAGGCTACAAATTTCTCAATGCAACGATGTATCAGAAATTCGTAGTACAGCGATGGAGAATTTGAACGATTTTGATTAGTTGAGAAATCTAACACACAAATTCGAAGAAACGAAGAGATGTAACCTTGAACATCCTTAAGCTCGAGGTCTAAACACTGAAGCTCCTCTTGAATCGCTTCGCTTTCCATTGAATTCGCCGGCTGAATCAACGGCGAGCTTTTTACCCTTTCGTCGTCGACGCCGTCGCCGTCGCCGTCGCTTGTCGTAATCGGCAACGGCTCATTAGTAAAGAGGTGAAAGTGAAAGCAAAACATAATGGGCCTTAAATATGGGCCTACAATTATCTAATGGGCTTTTTATAGCATGGTCGATTTTTTGTCCATACGCTTTTAAGAGATTTAGTAATGCACATTAAATTAAAATTAAACTTTAGAATGTTTGTATTATTACGTGTGCTTGTTTTACACAAAATGGATATGAACATTGGTTTTTAATTGTATACTAACTACTCTATTATTTTTTATCAACTTGTAATACTCTTATATTTTTTTAAGTTAATGGTATGAAAAATTTCTCGTAAATGTTAGTATTATATATAAGATTCTTTTTAAGCATGTTAATTTGCATATTTGGTCAAGTTAATTGAATAAAGTAGTCATAAACAGAATAAAGTTTTAAAAGCAAGAGAGAATTATACGAAAAGACATCTGTTAGCATTATTTGACTTATGTATATATTAATATATAGTTAGTAGTTATTAAATTAAAAAACATGTTGGGACCGAACAAAAGCTGCGAACCATACCGAAACAGTACTAATCAATCCCCTACTCTTCATTTAAAAAGCATTACACGACAAAACTACCTTTTTCCAATTAACGTCATTGCTTGTATCATCCAACATCTCTTTTGAATCAACCCGAATTTTCTAGACTGGTTGAAAGTTGAGACTTGAAACTAACACACAGATTCTCATATAGCTTTTTAGATTCACCAAACACGGGAGCCCTTGAATGATTTGTGTAAACAATTTTATATAAAAAAAAAAAATCCAGATGTTAAAAAAATAATAATAATAAATAAAAAATCCAGTCACGACAAGTTTCCAAGAAGACGACCTACTATATATTCCCTCCGTTCCCAAAAGATTGATTTTCTAGGAAAAAAAATATTTTTAAAAGATTGATTTTTCACTTTTTCAATGCATTTTTAATGAAAGTTTAATGGTGAATTGTAGATTTCAAGACATATTTATTAACTTTATTAGATTACTATTGGTTTAAAGTTATGGAAAATTGTTTTTTGCAAAAAATAAGACATTTATAATTAACCATTAATGTGTTTTCTTAATATTTGAAAAACTCTAGAAAATCAAACAAATAAAAACAGAGAGAGTAGATATGAAGATATAACTTCTTTTTTTTTTTTGAGAAAAATATAACTTTAATAGCTTTATATTGTAGTAAAAGACTATAGTATAAACAAATTAGGCGGAGCAACCCAAGAAAGCAGTAGTAGTTTGATGGATTTATCAAAACATAGTGAAATTTTTTATCTAGCTAGTTGATAATCGATATCAAATGAACGTATAACTTTGATTCTCCTTTAAAGCAATTTTAATTCTATTTGATCAATTGAAATGATATTACGTTTCGATCCATTAAAAATTTGGTCAATGGACTACTCGACATCTATATTTATCTTTGGAAATTTGGAGTAACCGTTGATCGTAAAATAACAAAAGTTACGTTTAATAATTAAGAACAAACCAAAAAGAGCATTCTAGTACGCAGAGCTAACCCTGCTTGTGCTACTCAAATCGTTAACAACTCGAACTGAATATCCGCAAGAAATATTTAGAAAATTTAATAAACACTTAGCCTTAATAAAAATTTCCCTTCTAACAATATACATGCACTTAGTTATTCAATTCATTTTTAATACATCTCATGCCTTATTGAAGATAATACTAAGATTTTTTTTTTTTTAACAATTCTATGTGTATATCATATCATTATACCTGGCGTGCATGCATGGAAGCATACATCTTCATCTCTCCTCCACATAATCCCTTTGAACAAAACACGATTACACGGCCTAATACGTATGTAACATTTATTTTCTTCACATTTTTTTGTATTCATATGAAGGTTGTGAAAGAAAAAAAATTGGTGTAAATGATTGTGAAAAATTATTGTCGAAAACTTGTTTGCATGCACTTAACGAGCTGTAACAGATTTACTGAGTCTGACTTTTGCGTCTTGTGAAGTAGGATTTTCTTAGATGAAATGAATATCAGAATAGTCGAATGATCTAATACCGGTAAAACTTAATCTTAAAACGATAGTATCAGTGTGTTATGACACTTTAGTTATATTAATATGTTTTAAGTATATACTCCAAACCATACTCCAAAACATCTAAAACATCCTATATACAGTATAGAGAACTAGAGAGAGTATAAAGAAGTCACATTTTGAAAGCGTGAAAGTTTTATGAATGTTTTGACTGGGAAACACGTTTCAAAAACGATAATGGCTCCGAATGGTAAACTCGTTTGGACGCAAGTCCGTTTGCAACCGCCCCAATTATCAAACGGGCGTTTGTATTTTTCTTTAAAATAAAATATTTTATTTTTTATTTCTAAAAATATATGTATATACTTAACTTTAATATAAATATATAAAAATCAAACTAAAAATTTTAAATTATTATTTCTATTTTAAATAATATATTATATTTTCAATCAAAAATTATTTACTATTTAACAGCTCCGTTAAATAGAGTGACCAATCTGACCCAATATCATAGCATTCACGCTATTAATTAACCAAATATAACTTTTAGGTATTTGTAGCTATTTGAACCAAATAATATATAGTAGTATATCGCAACTAGACTCTCAAATATTTTTGACACGGTTTAGACCTTTCCTTACGACAAAAAAAAAAGACCTTTCCTTTAGTCAACAAGTAGACTTTGAGATGTATAAGCAGATACATTGCTCCAATGTGAATCCAACTATTTAATTATATCCTCTCAAGATCATATCTTGAAGAACTTAATTTCATCCACATTTTTCTGAGTCTATATAGTAAGGAAAAATATAGACAAATGGTTACTCAAAAAAAAAAATTTAACATCTGAATGCTTATTTAAAGTTTAGATAACGTTCTTAAAGGTTAAAGCCAGATAACACGCATTTTTATAATAAACGAATACATCATCATATTTATTTATGTACAATTATCTATTTTATACACATAGAAACAAGTTTAGGTATACTCTTCTGTAGTACCTTGTGATTTCTTTTAGCTAACAGAGAAATTTGACGTAAAGAGAAAGAAAAGAAAGAAAAATATCTACCTAAAATACAAAGAATAGTTGATGACAAAAAAAACAAATTATTAGTATTTGTGTTTGTGTGAAAAGTAGAGAGATTTGTTTAGAGCAAGAGACGACGACAGTGAAGCATTTCAAGTTAGAGCCACTCAATTGGATGATAATTATAAATGAGAATAGACGTCGACACTCTTTTGTCTTTGTCACTGACACTACCCAATCTTTATTTATTCAATACGTGATGTCCCAAGGAACAGCTTTCTACATTTATTGCTTATAAACTTTACCCGAAACTTATTTTTTTACAATATAACACGGTATAAAATAATCCTCCAAAGTACATATTCTGATATGTATGTATGGTTGTTGTTGTATACTTGTATGTACACATCGTATTTCCAAGTTAGAAAAAAAAGAAGAAGATACGTCTCTTAATTGGTAGCACAAAACATCATTTCCTTTTAATATGAAATAGTAATACAAGATGATCAAATTAATATGATAAAACAGTTTTAAACAATACAAAGAATTATAAAAAATGGCAGTACCATTTCTCATAACATTGCCAAGTTGAGTATCTTTTTTCTTTTCATTCTAATAAATGTTTTTCATTTTATGTTTTTCCTCGAAGAAAAATGAATTAGAATTATTATGAAATGTAAAATCAGCTCATACATGTTTTGTCTAGCTGTATTCTTTTCCTTAGAATGGTTGGCTCAGAACAATAGGTTTGCCCTTAATTTACAAATTATTGGTAAACAATTATTTAATTGGTCAACGGCAAATGGGCAGCTTCTCATTCTATATTGTCAATGGAGAACCATAAAATCTACACGTTAAATCTAAGAAAAATACCATTCCAGCGTCCGAAATTCTAGGTAGTATGAAGAATTCGTTGCCATCTTTTATTATTTTGGCGACTATCTAACTTGAAAATGATAATGATTAAGTGATAACCACACAAATCATTTCTAAGTTGAAATGTTCGGAAAAAAAGTATTTTTATAAAACATATATGCCTTAATTTCTCACGCATTCATTTGGAGGATTGACCTTATAATCAAATGTGTGAAGAGGTAAAATTGGAGGATTAGTAGATTTGAACTTATACTCAAATGATAGGTCAACACCACTTAATTTGAGATGTTGATATATCATGGTTTTTATGGTTTTTAAGCCATGATATAAATATGTTTTCTAGAGTCTTTTTAGTGTTTTTCGATTCTTTGGTTTTCTTATTAGGTACTTGGACATTTGGAGCAGCATTGGTATTTACTGGATCTTTCTGGAGCATTTTGGAACAAGAAGTCAAAGACACAAATTCGGAGTTGAAGATCAGATGATACGTCGAGCGACACATCTTTCGAATCGATCGAGTGAAGAAAGTTTGTCTGTCGAGCGACACACTTACTACGTCGCTCGACACGACCAAATCGTGGACCAGAACATTGACTTTGAAGTTTTGCAATTTTGCCCCGAAAGTTTTAGATGTTTGCGTTTCTGCCCCAGATCGTTTTTGTACCTTATATATACTTATTCTAAGCCATTGTTTAAGGCTAAGCTTTATTTTATTCAGAGATTTTAGCAAGAGTTTATTCAGAGATTGTTCATCACTTCCAAATCGGTTTCGATCTTTGTATCATTCTCTTTCTTTTTAATAAAGTATTATTCAGAAATCATGTTTGCATCTTTCACCATGTCTGAGTAATCCATTAGTTAGGTTTTAGGATTTTCAAATGATGATGAAAAGCTGTTAGGATTTATTTACTATTGGGATTGCATCATATAGGATTCTTCACCTTGATTGCATTAACTCTGATTTAAGATTGATCACCTTAGGTTAGATATTTTAGGTTGTTTAATAGATACGACAGTGTTATTGAATAACTGGAACTGAATCATAGGTGAGCAAAGATCTGATTCGCAACGACAGTTGGCTTTAGATCTTTGTGAACAATCAAACCTGTCCCTAATGCTTGTTTAAATTAATCTGATTTCGCAACGACAGTTGGTCTTCTAGGGTTTAAACATAGATAATAATTGCAACGACAGTTGATTTATTTTACATTCGTTTGAGTTCTAGAATTACACTTCATAAATATCCCGATAGTACATTTATCCTTCAGTTTGGAATCATTCCTGAGAATTTCCTAAGGCCTAGCGCTTGTCTCTTATTGAATTAAAGTTTAAATCAATCATCCCTGTTTACTGTTTTGCACTTGTTTTACTTATAATCTCATCACTTAGCATAATCTGAATACTGAAATCTACTGTGTTGACTTAATTCCCTGTGGATCGACACCCTAAATACTGCATACGATCTCTTAATTTGAGAGAGTAGCTCTAGGGAAATTTGAGCTTATCAAATTTTAGCGCCGTTGCCGGGGACTTAATAAACCATTAGATTTCTATTATTAGGATTTGTCTAAGTTTTCTTTTACTAATAATTACTAACTAGTTTCTTTCGTTTTCTTCTGTTTTGCGTTTCAGGTTTATGCCTAATCACAACACAAGAAGCAAGAAAAACAAGGAGCTGGCTGAATACGATCTTCACTCTTTGGGACTTCTAGAGCGTACCAACAGAAAAGTAACAAACGAAGCTAAGAAGATGGTCGCGCATAAGGTCGTGTTTCAAAGAGACGGTGGTTTCTTCGATAGGGAAGGAAACCAATACAATGAGGATGGTGAGAGGCTCGACGCAGAGGGAAATGTTGTCGAGGAGCCTATCGTGCAACAGAACGCCGAAAACGCTCAACAAGAGGAACAGGAATGTTTGGCTCTCGGGGAGCAGGAACGCGTCTAGCGGCGCGAGGAGGAAATCGCTCGACGTGTAAAAGCACGTCGTGTCGAGCGACAGAATGCTCTTGTCGCTCGACAGGAAGGAAATCAACGTGTCGAGCGACACGGGGAGCACGTCGCTCGACACGAAAAGCAAAATCAGTCGATGAACGTGAATGCCGCTCAAAGACGTACACTCGCAGATTATAACAGGCCAGAGCAGTATTATGCCAACCGTCCTGCAATCTGCCCACCTCCTTTTCAGCGGAATAACTTCGAATTGAAGCCTGCATACTTCGCTTTTGTGTCTCAAAACCCTTTTTGTGGGTTACCTCATGAGCATCCAATGAACCATCTAGAGAGCTTTGAGGATATCGTATCCAGTATTAAGGCTAATGGGGTTTCTATGGACTACTTGTACTGCAAGCTCTTCCCCTACTCTCTCCAAGGGGAAGCTAAAAATTGGCTTAGAATGCTTCCACCGGGTTCCCTTACTACCTGGGAGGATACTAGGAATGCCTTCCTTGCTCATTTCTTTGACGATGCCAGGTCTGAAGAGATACGATCTAAGATTGCTACATTCAAGCAAGGGGATTTCGAGGCATTTAAAGCTGCATGGAACCGGTTCAAAAGCTACCAGATCGATTGTCCACATCACGGTTTCAGTGAGGATCAGCTTCTAAGCATCTTCTTCAGGGGAAAGCGATGCAGTACTCGGTAACTCTAGATGCTGCAAGCAGCGGGAATTTCAAGACAAATTCCCCAGAAGAATTTGGCTACTAGAGAATTTGGCTACTAGTAACAGCATCAAGAGCGTCGACTACGAGAGAAGCCAACTCGGTCAGAACATCAACAGGAATCAGCTCGCGGAGGTTACTTAAAAACTGGACAACATGCATGATCTTCTAGCTGGGAAGAAATCAGTTCAGTTCGCTAAGGAAATTGAGACATTTGAGCCAGAAGCGCACCCTGAGGATGAGGAAATAGCTTATGTCAACGTGACTGGTTTTTAGAGGTACAGTAATCAGCAAGGGAACAGAGGCTACAATAGCAATTATCAGAAGAGTTCTTTCACTGGAGCTCCAAGTTTGCCTGCTTTTACTCCTAAGCCGCAGTATCAGAGGGTTGAGTATCAAAAGAACGACTATCAGAAGCCATCTTAAGGGAACAACTACACAAGGAACTACGGATCGTCTACTTATCAGCCTCCGCCTCCCACATCTCTGACTAGCAATCTAGAGTCCATGATGGAGCGTCTTCTAGAGGGGCAGCAAAAGATGACCGTGGACTTCAATGGGAAGTTTGATTCGCTTTATACAGACCTGAATGGGAAGATTGAAGCCCTAAACACGCACGTGAAAATGCTTGATACTCAGGTTGTTCAGACTGCAGAGTATGTGAAGAGGCAAGAAGGATTTCTTCCATCCCGAATGGATATGAATCCAAAGAATGGCAACACAAGAGGTGTTATGGCCATTGTTACTCGGAGCAGAAGCAAGCAGGAACTAGTTCAGAACAAGGAAATCAATGAGGATCCAGTCAATTAGCCATTCGAAGATGACGAAGATGAAATTGTCGAATCAGACGACCATGTCGAGCGACACGACGAAGCCCGTCGCTCGACACAAACAGAAACACAAGATCGATTGACAGACAGGCAGAAATCGATCGACAACACTACTGTCAACGTGTCGATCGACACAGAGAAGCCCATCGATCGACATGATGCTAATGCAGATCCGAAACTCGCAGATTCTTCCGTTTCTCTGACCGTAGCAGCTTATAAACCGAACCTCCCTTATCCTAGGAAGCAGAAGAAGTCTAAACAGGAGCTGGATGAGGCTAGGTGCAAGGTTATGATGGATAAGCTTGTTATTGAAATGCCCTTGATTGATGCGATTAGAACTACTCCGGTTATCAAGCGATATGTGAAGAAGATGGTTACTAGGAGCTTGAGTCATGAAGACGGATGTGCTATGATCAGTGAGCAAGTGAGTGCTATGATTCAGAACCGTGTTCCTGAGAAGCTTGAAGATCCGGGAAGTTTTGTGCTAGATTGTTTGATTTTTGAGAAGAGGTTTCCGCGGTCTCTATGCGATTTGGGTTCCAACATCAATTTGATGCCTTTATCAGTGGCAATCAGCCTTGGGATGACAAATTTTCAACCCACAAAGATCTCTCTTATCCTAGCAGATAGATCGGTGAGGATTCCAGAAGGTGTTCTGGAAGACGTTATGATTAAGATTGGAGAATGCTTGATTCCTGCTGATTTTGTTGTCTTGGAGTACGAATTAGAACCCAAAGATCCTCTTATCTTGGGTAGACCTTTCTTGGCTACAGCTGGTGCCATGATTGATGTGAAAGGAGGACGCATTTTGCTTACTGTGGGTGATCTAGAGATGAAATTTGACATGGACAAGCTGATGCGAAAGCCTACTATCGATGGTCAAACGTTCTTTGTGGATACAATAGATGATCTTGCTGAGGAGTACTCCCATGGGAACAGTTTCAAGCATCCTTTGAACCGAGATTTGAACGATTCAGCTGCAGAATCAGAGATTTTGGATGAGACTACTATGGGCTATGAGACATTGCTTGATGCGAGTAAGACAGTGCTGAGCGTGGATACTTCCGAGGAGCTGGTTCATACTTCAAAGAAAGCTAAAAAGCTTAGCGATTGGAGCGAGGAGAAGGCTCCGAAAATCGAGTTGAAACCACTTCCTGCAGGGCTCAAGTACGCATTTCTTGGTCATAATTCTACTTATCCAGTTATCGTTAGTTCTTCTTGGAATAACATGGAACTCGCGTTACTACTGAACAAGCTGCGCAAATTTCGCAAGGCTCTTGGGTATTCTCTTGATGATATTGCAGGTATCTCTCCAGATTTGTGCATGCATAGGATCAATCTTGAGGATGAGACTAAGTCGTCAATTGAGCATCAAAGAAGACTGAATCCGAATTTGGCTGAGGTGGTTAAGAAGGAGATCATGAAATTACTAGAAGCTGGGATCATCTATCCTATTTCAGACAGCGCGTGGATTAGTCCAGTTCATGTAGTTCCTAAGAAGGGAGGAGTCACAGTGGTTAAAAACGAGAGGAATGAGCTGATTCCGACAAGGACTGTGGCAGGACACCGGATGTGTATTGATTATAGGAAGCTTAACGCAGCAACAAGGAAGGATCATTTTCCATTGCCATTCATTGATCAGATGATGGAGAGGTTAGCTAACCATCCTTACAACTGCTTCCTCGATGGATACTCAGGTTTTTTCCAGATTCCCATTCATCCGGATGATCAGGAGAAGACTACATTCACTTGTCCCTATGGCACTTTTGCATACCGTAGAATGCCTTTTGGACTGTGTAATGCTCCTGCTACTTTCCAGCGCTGTATGATGTCTATCTTTACAAACATGATTGTGGATTACATGGAGGTATTCATGGATGATTTTTCTGTGTATGGGTCTTCTTTCAAGGACTGCCTGGACAATTTGGAGAAGGTACTAGCAAGATGCGAAGAGAAGCATTTGGTGCTGAACTGGGAGAAGTGCCATTTTATGGTTAAGGATGGCATTGTACTTGGTCACAGGATTTCAGAGGCTGATATAGAAGTGGATCGCGCGAAGATAGAGGTTATGTCAAGTCTTCAGCCACCAGAGAATGTAAAGGCAGTGCGGAGTTTTCTTGGACATGCAGGTCATAGGAATTTGCACAGGTTTTACCGGTTTAATCTCTAGTAAACAACCTAGTGAGAATTCCTTTGCCTAGGATCTAGGGTTTGTAAACAATGAATCTACAAGAACAGATCTCGAATATACCTGGAGTTTTGCAGCAGAATTAGAACAAGGATTCGAGATCTTTAGCGCCTCAAGTGTTGCGCCTCTACTGATAGTCCACACGCACACAAACTGGAATCCGCAGGGATGCTAGTACCTGGAATCGGATCTCTTAGGGAACTTACGTTTTCAGAGGTGGCTATCAACTAAAGCTACTCTCAATTTCATGCATCATATCATATATATAGGCATGTGAGAAAACCTAATTGTCCAGCAATTAAACCGGTTCAAATTAAGTCATTAAACCGAAATCTCTATTTCGGTTTTTAGCCCGTGTCGATCGACACACTAATGTAGTGTCGATCGACACCTTCTCTAAAACATGATTCTTATGTGTATCAAATACACATCATTTGATCATTACATTAATGATCATTCCCATATAAAGTAAATCCAGTTTGCTTAGGTGTGTGACCCTGTAGGATCATATAATACTAGTAATGAGTTCATAACTCATAGATCATCAGCGGCTTCTAGCAAAACGTCATGACCACCTAGTATCATATGAATGTCTGATTGCGACAGTACAACTATCACTAGAGTGAATACAAGTGTGATTTCAGGACATTCCCAACAATCTCCCACTTGTACTGGAATCAACTATTCCCATATTCCCTTCGTCTCTATATCTCGATATGGCATAAGGCAAGAACCATGTCATCCTTATTACAGCCAATATCACGTTCATCGAACTCCGATTCATACTGATTAAAAACAAACGACTGACAATCACCTCGTTTGAGCTAGGCCACGCATTTCTCAGTTTCAAATCTTCGATGGGCCCTGAGAAATTTATCTCCTGTTATATAGGAGGGACAAATTCCATCTTGTTCCATCCCTGTTACTTCACACACTTCATGATACACCCAATCAATGCCTTTATAATCACCTGTTACGGATGATGTTTGACAAAGTCAAAGCGGACCAATTCATATGCAAGAAATCATGATGAACTCAGGTCTAAGGACTATACTCTATAGTCGTAATGAGAACCTCTTATGACACTTATATAACTATCCTGTAGAGTTCTCATTAGCGGGTCATGTCCGATCATATGTTCTCTAACATATATCTATGTGATTGACTTTAATACTCTTATTAATGACTCCATGAAACTTAGTCATCAGTCACCTCACACACCAGTCTCATGCGGTTATCAGTGTCCCACTTAAACAACCTTGACCAGGGACAAATATAATCTATGTCATTAATCACTTATAGGGTTTCATGATCAAGTCCTCAACTTGATGACCTATAAAATACCATAAATTACTTTGGGACTATTATTCAATTATCCAATAATCAAATAATACATGAAACAATTTCATTATGACACAACCAAAGTATGTCAACATGAATATCATAACATAACTAAATCCATTACAACTCCCACTAGAATCAAGATCACATCTTAATATATCTAATACCTACAGCAGGAGGGTGAAACTCATGCTTAGGTCGTGGGAGAGGTTGCGGAGCTCTGCTTGGAACCCTTTCCAATAAACCGCAGGCTTCGGTGCTCTGCTTGAAACCCTTTCCAACAAACCGCACCGCCATATAGACATAAGGCATAACCAGAATTTGACCGGAAATCGTCTTTGTCCGTCTAACCACTGTCAACAAAAACCTTTACTTCCTCAGTTCACCAAGCTCCTATCCTTAGTATTCCTCAAATACTTGAGAATATTCTTGGTAACTGTCCAGTGACTTTCATATGGATCATATTGGTATCTACTCGTAATGCTTAAAACACAAGCAATATCTGGACGAGTGCAAGTCAAGGCATTCATGATAGATTCCACTGCATACGCCTGGGAATCCTACTCAAACGTTCTTGCTCAGCCAGTGTCTAGAGACACTGCATCTTGCTAAGATTAATGCCATGAGACATTGGTATGAGGCCCTTCTTGGAATCATGCATACTGAACCTGTCCAAGACCTTATCACCATAAGCATCTTGACACGATCCAATTAACTTACCCAATCTGTCTCTATAGATTCTTATTCCAAGAATTCACGCGGCTTCTCCCATGCCTTTCATTGAAAAACAACTTCCGATCCAAGTCTCTAAAGACTAAAGCAACGGAACGTCATTTCCGAGAAGAAGTATGTCATCTACATACATAACGAGAAATGCAACTACACTCCCACTAGTCTTCTTGTAAACAAACGGTTCCTCTTCATTCTTGATGAAGTCAAACCTTTGGACAGCTTTATCAAAACGAAGATTTCAACTCCGTGACGCTTGCTTCAATCCATAAATGGATCGATGAAGCTTGCATTCTTTGCCAGCATTATTAGGATCTGTGAAACCTCAGGTTGTGTCACGTACACATCCTCTTTCAGAATTCCATCAAGGAAAGTGTTTTTCACATCCATCTGCCAAATCTCATCACCATGATAAATGGCAGTTGCTAGGATAATCCGAATGAATTTAAGCATAGCGACTGGTGAATAGGTCTCTTCATAGTTATACCATGAATTTGCTTGAAACCTTTAGCCACCAACTTAGCTTTGTATATCTAGATATACCCATCCACGTCAATCTTCTTCTTGAAAATCCATTTACACTCAATGGCTTTTTCACCATCAGGTAAATCTACCAAGTACCATACCTGGTTTTCTGACATGGATCCCATTTCGGATCTAGCGGCTCCAAACCACTTTTCGGAGTCCGGGCCAAACACTGCTTCTTCAAAATTCGTAGGCTCGTCATTGTCAATGATCAACAAGTCATGATAATCGGTCACAAGAAATCCATATCTCTCGTGATCGTTACGAATCCTTTTGGATCTGCGAACTTCAGGCACCACATGTGTAGGTTCTACAACTCTTTGCAGATCCAGCTACTGCTCTTCCTTAACAGGTCGAGTAGTCTCCTGTGATTCTCGAACATCTTCGAGTTGTACTTCACTCCCACTGTTTCTCTTGGAAAGACAATCTTTCTCTAGAAAACATAGTTCTTAGCAACAAACACTTTGTTCTCGGAATAGTTGTAGAAGTAGTAAGCCTTGGTTTCCTTAGGATAACCAATCGAAGTAGCACTTATCGGATTTGGGTGTAAACTTGTTAAATGTTTTACATAAGCCTCACGACCCCAAATTTTCAAGGAAAGACAAATTGGAACATTTCCAGTCCACATCTCATGTGGTGTCTTTGCAATTGATTTTGATGGAACCCTATTTAGTGTAAACGCAGACATTTCTAGAGTGTATCCCTAAAAGATATAATGGAAGATCTTTGCGACTCATCATTGATCGAACCATATCCAATAAGGTCCGATTCCTCATTTCGGAAACTCCATTCCATCGGGTCGTTCCAGGAGGAGTGAGCTGTGAAACAATTCCACACTCTCTTAGATGATCACTTAACTCTTGACTTGAGCATTCTCCTCCGCGATCTGATCGAAGAAGTATTCTCCTCCGCGATCTGATCAAAAAGCTCTAATACTTTAGCCAATTTGATTATGTACTTCATTCTGGAACTCCTTGAACTTTTCAAAGGATTCCTACTTGTGACTTATTAGATAAACATAACCATGCCTACTGAAGTCATCAATAAAGTACTGATAATTTCCTCTAGCACTGGTGCCCATCGTGCCGCACACATTTGTATGTATAAGGCCCAATAATTCGTTGCCCTTTCATTTAGTTTGATAAAATGGGCCTTAGTCATTTTGTCCAACAGTAGGATTCATATTTCTCACATGATTCACAATCAAGTGAGTCCAGAAGCCCATCACCATGGAGCTTTAGAATCTGATGTGGCCCAAAATGACAATGCTAGAGAACCGATTGATGTTTATGTTATAGACAGGCATAGATTGGTTTAAGACATAAAACCCATTCTCTAATGGGGTGCTACCATAGAACATATCATTAAGATCAAAAGAGCAACATTTGTCTTTTATCAAAATAAAATCATTCAAAATCATACAAGAAAATGAAATGACATTTCTGCTCATAGCAGGTACATAATAGCAATTATTTAGTTTCTAAAACCAAGCCTGAAGGCAACTACAGATGGAAACTTCCTACAACTAATGCAGCAACCCTTGCTTTATTCCTGTTGAGCATATCCACTTGTCCCTTCTTCAACGTTCTATTGTTGCTTAGGCCCTACATATTTCAACAAATATGAGCACCACAACCGGTATCTAATACCCATAAGATAGAACTTGAAATAACATAAATACCTGAAGAAGAAGTCTCATACATCTTCATCATTTCCAAAGTATCTTCCATGTATTTCTTGCATTTTCTCCTCCAATGCCTTGGCTCCCCACAGTAGCTGCATTGATCATCATCAGATGAGGCAGACTTTGGTTTAGTGGGAGACTTGGGCTTATTCCGATTCATAATCTGGACTGCCTTGCTCTCACCCTTGTCTTTACAAGGTTTCTCAAACCTTTTGCCCTTCTTGATGTTAAGCTCAGCTGTCTTGAGCATGTCATGCAATTCTTGATGTAGTTCTTGATGAACTTATCATAGCTCGACGGCAGTGACTGCAGAATGATGTCAGTAGCCAACTCTTTGCTAATGGGACAATCCAGTCTCCTCTGGTTATCAATATAACCCATCATCTTTATGACATGAGGACTCACTGGAGCATCCTTTGGTAGCTTGCACTCAACTAGAGATTTAACCGTCTGGTATCTCTCAGTTCGAGTCTGCTCCTGAAACATCGCTTTCAGGCTAGTGATCATCTCGATGGGCGACGCCACGTTCTCACATCATAGTAATGCTTATTCCAAGCATCATATACTGCATGTGAAGCATTGGACCTTAGTTTCTCGGGGAGAACTTTCTCAAGGACGTAGTCCTTTCTCTCCTACTTGAGAACGATTCTCAAGTTCCGATACCAATCAAGGAAGTTGGATCCATTTAACTTGTCCTTCTCAAGGACGGATCTCAACGAGAAAGAGTTCTGATTAGACATAACTGTAATAAGAAAAGGAAAAATTTAGTTATGATATTCAGGAAATGAGAAATCTTAGCAATTAAGAAAACTCGAATTATATTCAAAACAATGTTTCCTCAAATGAATATAATGATCCAAGATCCATATTTCACCAAAACTCGAGCGAGCCACTGGCTGTCACTCAAATCTTAGCTATATAGGTAAGCAACACTTTGCTAATCATATCCAATATGACTCTTGGTTGTGGATAAGACATCTTATGTTTTATCCACCTGATGTTTATGGGCCCAGAACTTCTGATAGCCCACTCAAGTAAACCAATCTCTTCAGTCATGTAATAGTTGATGTCATGCACTGCAAGCCCATCAACTCAATTACCTACTGCCTTACTCATGTAACTGCAGACACCTTGCACTGCAAGCCTATCACGCAATGAAACGAGTCTTGACAGCTGACAAGATCGGGATGACATCCAGAACACTTGATATTTTAGTTGAGCAACTGAACATTTAATCCTAACACATATCCAATATGCATTCAGGAAGGTTTAGAATCTCATTAAATCTGGTTTGGTTATTTGATTGTAGGTTCACTAACCCATAATTTTCGTAGGCTGTCGATCGACACTACCTTAGTGTCGATCGACACTCACCTCTCTGTAACAGTTCTTCGACAACCGATCAATCCAATTAAACCGGTTTCGATAACCGACCCGATAACCGGTCAGTGTCGATCGACACAACATTTGTATCGATCGACATTAACTAACCAAATTTAATTTTCTATAAGCGGTCAATCCAATTGACCGAATCGATAACCGGTCAATCCAATTGACCGGATCGATAATTGGTCTCTGTCGATCGACATAACGATTGTGTCGATCGATGCTAACCAAACCAAATCAATTTTGCGATAACCGGTCAATCCAATTGAACCAAATTGATAACCGGCCGGTGTCGATCGACGCAACATTTGTGTCGATCGACTCTAACAAAATTGCAACAAACCGCAATTAGCTGGTTTAATTGATTTCTAACCAAGTGAGATAACCGATTCTATCCAATTGAACCGGTTAACCACTTCTCAAGGTAAAGACGACAGTGTCGATCGACACCGTTAGGTTTTCATGCCGTGAAGAACAATTTTGACAAAATAATTTTGCAAAGCCGTGTCGATCGACACAACCATTGTGTCGATCGACACGAACGATTCTGGTGCCCGAGAAGAGCAATTTCAACAAAATGACTGATTCGACTAAAAATTGATCTAACAAGTATCCTATACATCATATGTATCAATCTGAATTCTCTAATTCAATAACGTTCTAGTGATTCAAAGTTAAACCCTAAGGCTCTGATACCACTGTAGGAATTTGCACAGGTTTTTACCATTTTAATCTCTATTAAACAACCTAGTGAGAATTCCTTTGCCTAGGATCTAGGGTTTGTAAACAATGAATCTACAAGAATAGATCTCGAATATACCTGGAGTTTTGCAGCGGAATTAGAACAAGGATTCGAGATCTTTAGCGCCTCAAGTGTTGCGCTTCTTCTGATAGTCCACACGCACACAAAATGGAATCCGCAGGGATGCTAGTACCTGGAATCGGATCTCTTAGGGAACTTACGTTTTCAGAGGTGGCTATCAACTAAAGCTACTCTCAATTTCATGCATCATATCATATATATAGGCATGTGAGAAAACCTAATTGTCTAGCAATTAAACCGGTTCAAATTAAGTCATTAAACCGAAATCTCTATTTCGGTTTTTAGCCCGTGTCGATCGACACACTAATGTAGTGTCGATCGACACCTTCTCTAAAACATGATTCTTATGTGTATCAAATACACATCATTTGATCATTACATTAATGATAATTCCCATATAAAGTAAATCCAGTTTGCTTAGGTGTGTGACCCTGTAGGATCATATAATACTAGTAATGAGTTCATAACTCATAGATCATCAGCGGCTTCTAGCAAAACGTCATGACCACCTAGTATCATATGAATGTCTGATCTCGACAGTACAACTATCACTAGAGTGAATACAAGTGTGATTTCAGGACATTCCCAACACAGGTTTCTACAGGAGGTTCATCAAGGATTTCAGTAAAATCGCGAGACCGTTGACTGCTCATCTCTGCAAGGATGTGAAATTCGAGTTTTCTGCAGAATGCTTATCGGCTTTTGAACAAATCAAGAAAGCTCTAGTGAGTGCTCCTATAGTGCAACCTCCGGATTGGGATTTGCCTATTAAGGTGATGTGTGATGCTAGCGACTTCGCTGTTGGAGCTGTCCTGGGACAAAGAAAAGACAAGAAGCTACATGTTATCTATTACGCAAGCAGAAATCTAGAAGATGCGCAGAGGAATTATGCAACTACGGAGAAGGAATTGTTGGCTGTAGTGTTTGCCTTTGAGAAATTTCGTCCATATCTAGTTGGTGCTAAGGTGATAGTGCATACGGATCATTTGGCGCTCAAGTACTTAATGCAAAAGAAGGATGCAAAACCGAGATTGTTGAGATGGATTTTGCTTCTTCAAGAGTTTGACATTGAGGTCAAAGACAAGAAGGGTGTTGAAAATGGTGTTGCAGATCACCTCTCACGGATCAGGATTGAAGATGATGTTCCAATTGACGATTTCTTGCCAGAAGAGACGATAAATCTTGTGACGCACAAGTTTTTTTTTTTTTTGCTTAATTTCATAAAAGGTTAACAACCGTTCAACCATACATTCACACAAAAAGCCGTACAATTATCCAGATGATAGAGTCAATATTACATCCGGAGTTACTCAAAATAAGTCTAGCAACCTAACACTGGTTTTTCTAGAATTAGACTGTACACACAAAAACCTATCATCCCCTCCTCCGGCCCTGATTCCGCGATTAAACCTTATCTTTACCTGCAACACAATTGGGAAAAACGAGTTGCGTAAGTATTTAACAAATACTTAGTGAGACGGTCGTCCCATCTACAGGCCAATTACTTGAATTAAACAATACACGAAATACCAGGGTTATCAGACAATGCACGGAACAAGCAAACAACAGAAAACGGAGAAAACAGGACAGTACTACACGTGTCGATCGACGGGGAGCAACCCTGTCGATCGACGGCTCACAACCACGTGTCGATCGACGGGAAGCAATCCTATCGATCGACAGCGAGCCTTCTGTCCGAGTTTGGCCTATCCTCTCATGGCCAAATCTCCCCAAATCAACACCAAAACCTGCAAATTCAATCCACAAAGAACCACCCAAACACACAACAACAACGTACAACGTATAATCCTCAATTCAAGAACCTATGGTCGCGCACTCACCTTAGATCTGAAGAAAAGAAGAAGAAGAACACGAAGAACACGAAGAACACGAGCTTCAATCTCCGATTTCCCGCTCGAATCCAACACCCCAAGCTCTCCCCACGAAGGCACACAATCTAGGATTGAGTTCTAAGGAAAATCCACAAGAATTTCCTTTAAAAACTTCTCAAATCCTTCAAATCTCCCTTTTTTCTCTCTTTTCCCCTTTTTCTTTCCTTTTCCACGGCCACCCAGGAGAAAGAGAGTGTGGAAGCCTTTTTATAGGAAAACCCTAATTTTTACAATTTAGGTTTTATTTTTGCCCGTGTCGATCGACAGACACTCCTTGTGTCGATCGACGGGGCACTTTCTGCCCAAACCTTCGAGAAACGATGGCCTCGTGTCGATCGACAGACACACCGTGTCGATCGACACGACACCCCCTGCCCAAATTCTCGAGGAAACGACCCGGTGTCGAACGACATACACCCATCGCGTCGATCGACACCCCCAAAAATCCCATTTTGGGTTCACGGGTGTTACAATTCTCCCCCACTAAACTGGATTCGTCCTCGAATCCCAAAACACAAGTCTACCCGAGACTCCACTCTGGCCCGCACCGGCCAACCATTAGAGATTTACACAACAATCTCAACGCTCCACAACCAATCCACACTATACACTCGCAAGGTTTCTAGCCCGAAATACTGATGCAATGTTTCATAACCCTGCCCAGGTCTGTCCAACTGATCGCACAACAATCAAACAAGAACATGTACAACCAGCAGTAGACCCAGAATTGGATCGATCGATTGTGCAACAATCAAACAAGAACATGCACAACCAAGACACTACATCCGATATCCCGGTCGAAACAATCCGAGATCCTGAAACTCGATCCCCGAGGCTCCCGTTCAGTTTCATGTTTACAAGCCCGTTTCTACACATCTATTACCCTTAACTCATTCCACACCCCACTCGCTGGACAAAACCTTTGAGCTATCGGTGTCTCGCGCGTCACACCCCACTCGCAGGACGAATCCCTTGAGCTATCGGTGCGCAACATCCCACTCACAGAACGCCTCCTGTGAGCTATCGATGCTATATGCGTAACACCGCACTCGCAGGACGAATCCCTTGAGCTATCTGTGTCCCGCACCCCACTCGCAGGACGAATCCCTTGAGCTATCGGTGCGCAGCATCCCACTCGCATGACGCCTCCTTTGAGCTATCGATGCTACGTGCCCCTTCCACTCTCAGGACGAATCCTTTGAGTTCCGGGTACACAGGGAAAGCTAAACAATCCCTCGAGAGGACGCATCCTCTCAAAACAAATGAATGAGTTACTCGAGACCGCAGTCCCTAGGGTAGTAAATTGCAAAACGCCTATAAACATCTATCGACTTGAACTACCTCGTGTGGCCAACTCGATACTCCCTAGACCCGGAATATCGCCACAAAACACGACCTCACTGGCCAACACAAACGATAAATCAGAAACACGATCTGATAACTCAGAAATATAAGAAAACACATCTCATAAATCTCCAAGGAAAATGTATATCGTACAACGAAACGAAAAAATACATGAACCAAAAACACTACAAGCACAAGGCCTACACGATACTGGAACCACAAGGACAACTAAGCTCAAATGGCGACCTGCTCGTCGAACCATTTCTTGAACTTCAGCTTCATCTTCGCCTCCGACTCCCAAGTCTCCTCCTGGCAACCGCCACAATCCTATAGGATACGCAACAACGGGATCATCTTCCGACGCAATTCCTTGATCCTCCTTTCCAGGATTCTCACAGGAACCGCCGGAACTGTCATATCCGGCTGAAGATCCGCAGGGATCTCTGGCACTAGCTCCTCCGACTCATGCAGGCACTTCCTCAACATCGACACATGGAAAACCTTATGAAATGCCTTCATGATCGGTGGTAACTCTAACCGATAAGCCACTGGTCCAACTCGCTCCACCACCCGGAACGGACCCATAAACCTCGGACTAAGCTTGTTCTCTGCTATGGATCTGTTAGGACCCCTCAACATAGCCATCTTGAGATACACGCGATCTCCCAGTGAGAACTCAAGCTCACGCCTACGCTTATCCGCATAACTCTTCTGCCTATCCTGGGCATCCTTCATGTTCAAACGCATAATACGAACCTTCTCGGTCGTCTCCTGAACATAAGTGGCCCCATGAATGCTGCGCTCCCCCACTTGGGTCCAGCATAAAGGCATCCTACATGGCCTCTCATACAAAGCCTCGAAAGGAGCCATACCGATACTCGCCTGAAAACTGTTATTATACGCGAACTCCACCAAGCCCACATGATCTGCCCACTGACCACCCCAATCCAAAACACACATCCTCAGCAAATCCTCCATAGTCTGAATAGTCCTCTCTGACTGCCCATCAGTCTGCGGATGATAAGCTGTACTCATATGCACCCTAGTGCCCATCTCTGCCTGAAAGGATCCCCAAAACTCGGATGCAAACCTGGGGTCTCGATCCGAAACAATACTGGCTGGCACTCCATGCAGCCTCACAATCTCTCGCACAAACTTCTTAGCCAACTTAGCCGCTCCATCGGTCTTCTTAATGGCCAAAAAGTGTGCTGACTTGGTCAATCGGTCCACGATCACCCAAATAGCATCGTACGTCCGCGACGTAGGCAACCCGACCACAAAATCCATCGTGATCATATCCCACTTCCACTCCGGGATGGGTAAACTCTGCAGCTTGCCACTCGGAACCTTGTGCTCGGCCTTGACCAACGAACACGTATTGCACTTAGACACAAAAGCTGCCACGTCTCTCTTCATCCCAACCCAGTGATAATACTGCTTGAGATCACGGTACATCTTGGTCGCCCCCGAATGAATTGAGAACTTGCTCGCATGAGCCTCACTCAGAATCTCCTGCCTCAACACCTCATCCCGTGGTACGCACACTCGACCACGAATCAGAATCGACCCATTCGGAGAGACAACATACTCAGACCCTGCTGCTCGCGACGAATCAAGCAACATCTGATCGCTCTGCTGGGCCACTCTGATCCTACTAAGAAGATCTGCCCGATCAACTGCCTCCCAGCCCAACGGCTCCTCCGAGAAAGCACAAAGACGCAACGTGCTAATCTCGCCTACCAACTCCTCGATAACCCGCTAGTGGGCTGAATCGGACCTCCGCCGACTCAAGGCATCTGCCACCAGATTAGCCTTGCCCGGATGATAAATGATCTCCAGATCATAATCCGCCAACAACTCGACCCAGCGTCTCTGTCTCATGTTCAGTAACGGCTGAGTAAAGATGTGCTGCAGGTTCTTGTGGTCCGTGTAGATCTGAACTCTCCCTCCATAGAGATAAGACCTCCTGATCTTCAGAGCGAACACTACTGCTCCCAGCTCTAGATCATGCGTAGGCCGATTACGCTCACTACCCTGCAACTGCCTCGAAGCATACGCGATGACTCGACCCTCCTGCATCAAAACGCAACCCAAACCAACTCCCGAAGCATCAGTATACACGGTATAAGGCATCCCCGGCTCGGGTAGTGCCAACACCGGCGTACTAGTCAACATCTCCTTGAGTCTCGCAAAACTCTCCTCGCACCCCGGTAACCAAACAAACGGAACATCCTTACCGGTCAGCTTCGTCATTGGCTGCGCCATACTCGCAAAGCCCTTGACGAATCTCCGATAATAACCTGCCAAACCCAAGAAACTCCTGATCTCGGTCGCACTGCTCGGTCTAGGCCAATCCCGAATAGCCTCAATCTTGGCTGGATCCACAGAAACTCCCTCTGCAGACACAATGTGACCAAGGAAACCCATCTCTCGCTGCCAGAACCTGCACTTGCTCAACTTAGCGTACAGCTTCTGCTCCCGAAGCCTCTTGAGGACCAAACGTAAATGCACCTCATGCTCCTCGGAACTCCTCGAATAAACCAGGATGTCATCGATAAAGATGATAACAAACACGTCCAAGAACTCCTTGAACACGTCGTTCATCAATCTCATGAAAGCTGCAGGCGCATTCATCAGACCAAAAGGCATCACCACGAACTCAAAATGCCCATAACGCGTCCTGAAAGCCGTCTTGCGCACATCCGCCTCAGCAATCGGAATCTGATGAAAACCTGAAGCCAAGTCTATCTTGGAGAACCAGGTCGCACCCCTCAACTGATCCAACAACTCATCAATCCTCGGGAGAGGGTACCTGTTCTTCACAGTGACTCGGTTAAGCCCCCGGTAATCGATGCACAACCGGAAACTCCCATCCTTCTTCCTCACAAACAACACCGGTGCTCCCCACGGTGACACACTCGGTCGAATGAAACCCTTACCCAAAAGGTCCTCCAACTGCTTCTTCAGCTCTGCTAACTCTGCTGGAGCCATCCTGTAAGGGACCTTAGATATCGGAGCGGTTCCAGGCTCAAGCTCAATCGTGAAAGGATCGGACCGAGATGGTGGCAATCCCTCCAACGATCGAAAAACATCCTCAAACTCCTGAACAACCCGGATATCCTCCAAAGCAACCTCACCAGTGGACTCCGACATCACAATCGTCGCCAGATAAGCCTCGCGACCCCGCTCTATCATCCGCTCCGCCTGAATAGCCGAGATCACGAGACTATCAGAAACCGGCCTCAAACCCTGAAACGACAACCTGCCGCCCTCCCGCTCGAAGATCACTCTGCCCCTGAAGAAATCCAGATAAACCCGGTAGAACGATAACCAGTCCATACCTAGGATTACGTCATACAACACCACTGGGCTAATCACCAAGTCCGCTGGCATCGAATGCCCAGCTATCCGTACATCCACTGCCCTAGCACGGCCCGAAGTAGCCAGGAATCCACCTCCAGCCACTTCGACCACGCCTGCGCGCTCACCCGCGCTACTCCGGATGCCACTAAGCTCGGCACGCTCCGGGGTAATATAGCAATGCGATGCTCCGGAATCAAACAACACGTGGGACTCAAAGCCGCCCACTAACAAGGTCCCTACACATACCACATGCGTTGGGAACCCTGAGACTCGATCACAAATAAATAACAGAACACAAACCACAACAACAAGGAAAATTCTACTTCTAAGAATTTCATGAAGTTTGAGTCTAGAATTTTACCTGTGATCTGCCCGGCTCCACTGCTTTGACCGGACTCTGACGAAGGATACACGCGCGGTGCAGGTCCAATCTGGCCTATCGGTTGCTGCACTGCCGCAACCTGACTCAAAGGCTGCACCTCAACTGGCTGAATCGCTGCAAGACTCGGCTGCTGCAACCTGGGACACGACGTCCTGATATGCCCCGGCTCGCGACAGTGGTAACATACCCTCAAGTCCCGCTGCTGCAACTGCTGCGGCTGCTGAGACAACTGCTGCTGATCACCCTTACGGGGGCAACTCGCCAAACGATGCTCTATAATGCCACAACCATAACATGCTCCGCCCCTCCAACTGGACCTAGAAGCACCATCCCATTTCCGTTTCTGTCCCTGCGCAGGCTTGCCGCCCTTGCCGGAACCAGAACCGGAACTACTCTGCAGCTGCTGCCGCTGCTGGCCCCTCGGCTGAGCCACAGGAGCAACCACACGCGGAACCACTAAAGAACCAGCCTGCTCGCGCTGATCCTCCTCGATCGCTGCCTCCAGCTCTACCAGCTCTGCCCTCGAGGCATAACTAGCACCTCTGCACTGAGACCGGATACTCAACCGAAGTCCATGCAAAAACCTCTGCATGAGAGTCCTCTCATCCTCGATATCGCAGCCCGAATGCACCAACAATCTGCCAAACTCGGTATCATACTCGCGTACAGAACGGCCTCCCTGTCGAAGCGACATAAAACTGAGCTGCAGACGATCTCGAGCCTCCTGAGGAAAATACTTAGCATTGAACTCGGCTAAGAATTCTCCCCAGGTCCACACCGCTCTCCGAGCCTCGATAGCTCGCCACCACAGATGCGCATCACCACACAGATAGTGAATGGCTAACTCTACCTGATACTCCGCGGGACAACGAATCGATCTGAAGTTACGCTCCACTCTCAAGCGCCACTCATCCGCCTCCGCAGGACCCACACGGCCCTCAAACGACGGCGTACCGATCCTCTGCATATGCCCCATAATCTCTAGGTAATGAGGCACCTGCCCCTCAGCCACTACAGCCCCCTGCTGCAAACCTGCCTCTAAGGGAACACCTGGAGCCTGCTCAGGAGCCACAGGCGGAAAACGTGCCAACAACTGAGTCAGCAATCCCACAACCTGGTCATCACGACCTGGAGCTATAGCAGCACCCTCACCTGGGCCCACTGGAACTCCCTCGCCTCCACCGGCACCAGCCAACACACTGGCACCAAGCGACTGGGACTCTGACGCGGTTGTCCCACCCGAGGATGCACTCTGCGCCGCGCTCTCTGCCGACTCCGCGACTGGTCCACGACCACGACCACGACCACGGCCACCCACTCTTCCCCTACGGGCCACTGCTCTACCCCGACCTCTAGCTCGGGTATCCATCTCACTGCAACACAACAGCAGATAAGTACCCGAGGAAAAACAAACAAACACCACAACTTACCGCGGAATCTCTTTGAAGGCCGGAGAGGATGATACTAAGACTAGAATTGATTAAACACACAAAAATCAATTAAAACACATAGTCTCAGCTCAACACAACCACCACTAGCCCTAGAACCGTAAGGGCTCTGATACCAAAATGTGACGCACAAGTTTTTTTTTTTTTTGCTTAATTTCATAAAAGGTTAACAACCGTTCAACCATACATTCACACAAAAAGCCGTACAATTATCCAGATGATAGAGTCAATATTACATCCGGAGTTACTCAAAATAAGTCTAGCAACCTAACACTGGTTTTTCTAGAATTAGACTGTACACACAAAAACCTATCATCCCCTCCTCCGGCCCTGATTCCGCGATTAAACCTTATCTTTACCTGCAACACAATTGGGAAAAACGAGTTGCGTAAGTATTTAACAAATACTTAGTGAGACGGTCGTCCCATCTACAGGCCAATTACTTGAATTAAACAATACACGAAATACCAGGGTTATCAGACAATGCACGGAACAAGCAAACAACAGAAAACGGAGAAAACAGGACAGTACTACACGTGTCGATCGACGGGGAGCAACCCTGTCGATCGACGGCTCACAACCACGTGTCGATCGACGGGAAGCAATCCTGTCGATCGACAGCGAGCCTTCTGTCCGAGTTTGGCCTATCCTCTCATGGCTAAATCTCCCCAAATCAACACCAAAACCTGCAAATTCAATCCACAAAGAACCACCCAAACACACAACAACAACGTACAACGTATAATCCTCAATTCAAGAACCTATGGTCGCGCACTCACCTTAGATCTGAAGAAAAGAAGAGGAAGAACACGAAGAACACGAAGAACACGAGCTTCAATCTCCGATTTCCCGCTCGAATCCAACACCCCAAGCTCTCCCCACGAAGGCACACAATCTAGGATTGAGTTCTAAGGAAAATCCACAAGAATTTCCTTTAAAAACTTCTCAAATCCTTCAAATCTCCCTTTTTCTCTCTTTTCCCCTTTTTCTTTCCTTTTCCACGGCCACCCAGGAGAAAGAGAGTGTGGAAGCCATTTTATAGGAAAACCCTAATTTTTACAATTTAGGTTTTATTTTTGCCCGTGTCGATCGACAGACACTCCTTGTGTCGATCGACGGGGCACTTTCTGCCCAAACCTTCGAGAAACGATGGCCTCGTGTCGATCGACACATACACCGTGTCGATCGACACGACACCCCCTGCCCAAATTCTCGAGGAAACGACCCGGTGTCGAACGACATACACCCATCGCGTCGATCGACACCCCCAAAAATCCTATTTTGGGTTCACGGGTGTTCCAAATCTGATCGAGCATTGCAATCTGGAGCACGTGTCGAGCGACACACTTACTACGTGTTCAGATTTGAACCTGTCGATCGACACAACAGGCCACGTCGCTCGACGCAAAGACCTGAAGGCAACATGTCTTCCGGATTTTGTGAATGAGATTCTTCGGGAATTCGCTTACGCTGTCACTGAAATTGATCGTCCATGGTATGCTGACATTGCCAACTACCTTGCTGCAGAAGATAAACCTGATGATCTTAAAGGATATGAGAAGAAACGGTTTTTCAGAGAGCTCAGGAGATATTACTGGGATGAGCCTTATCTCTACATGCATTGTTCGGATGGAATGTACAGGAGATGCATCGCTGGTTCAGAGGTTCAGAGTGTGCTATTTCATTGTCATGGTTCAGAGTATGTTGGGCATTTTGCTACTTTCAAGACAGTTGCTAAGGTTCTGCAAGTAGGATTTTGGTGGCCAACCATGTTTAAAGATGCTCATGCTTTTGTTTCTAGGTGCGACGCTTGTCAAAAGAAAGGGAAGATTAGCAAGAGGAATGAGATGCCACAAAACTTCATCCTTGAAGTTGAAGTCTTTGACTGCTAGGGCGTCGATTTTGTGGGTCCTTTCCCATCTTCTTATCGGAACAAGTACATTCTGGTAGCTGTGGACTATGTCTCCAAATAGGTTGAAGCAATAGCTAGTCCGAAGAATCATTCTGCTGTGGTTCTTAAGCTGTTTAAGACCATCATTTTCCCACGATTTGGAGTGCCTCGGATAGTGATAAGTGATGGTGGTCCACACTTTATCAATAAGGTATTTGCTAATCTCCTAAGCAAGTACGATGTTCAGCATAGAGTAGCTTCTCCTTATCATCCCCAGACCAGTGGACAAGTCGAGGTCTCAAACCGACAAATCAAGGAGATTCTGGAGAAGACAGTGGGCACTACTATAAGGGACTGGTCTGTTAAGCTAGATAATGCACTTTGGGCGTACAAGACAGCATTCAAGACGTCTCTAGGGACTACGCCTTTCCATTTGCTTTATAAGAAAGCGTGCCATCTTCCAGTTGAGCTTGAACACGCAGCAGCTTGGGCAGTAAAGGGAGTGAATTATGATATCAAGAGCGCTGCAGAAAGGCGTTTGATTCAGTTGAATGAGCTAGATGAGATTCGCATTCATGCCTATGACAATTCCAAGTTATACAAGGAGCGTACTAAGGCATATCATGATAAGAAGATCGTTTCTAGGAACTTCGAACCGAATGACCAAGTGCTGCTCTACAATTCACGTTTACACTTGTTTCCTGGAAAGCTCCGTTCACGCTGGTCTGGACCTTTCACTGTCAAGGAAGCAAAGCCACATGGAGCAGTTGTGCTGATCGGTTCTGATGGTAGGGAGTTCACTGTCAATGGCCAGAGGGTGAAGCACTATTGGGCACAAGCCAAGATTCCAGAAGGAAACGTCATTCCTCTTGAAGATGCACCTGAAGCCTGAACGCAGACACAGTCAAGCTAGTAACTGAAAAAGAGCGCTTAGTGAGAGTCAACCCACTTGTGAGTGTAAATATTAGTTTTTGTTTTGAGTTTTTGGTTTTATTTTTTCAATTTTACGTTTGGTTTTGGTATTGTTTTAGGTTTTCAGGAAATTGAAAAATTGGATGGGATTTAAAACGTGTCGATCGACGTAACTATTTGCGTCGCTCGACACGATTCAGTCAGTCGTGTCGATCGATGGACTTAACGTGTCGCTCAACATGGATTAAATGGTCGTATCGATCGACGGATTTAGTCGTGTCGCTCGACGCGACGTCTCGGCCCAAGTAAGTCTTTGAAATTCCCGAGCCTCTTCTTTTTCTTCATAACAACTAAAACCGAAACACGAAAATTTTCTTCCAAATCGCATATCTCTCTCATTTCTTCACCGTTTCAAGAGATTTTTGGTTCTAAATTCATTGGATTTTCATCCTCTTTCCGATTATCTCATCCGTTTGTCCGATCTACGAGGTATGATCTCTAAATTTCTCCTTATTCGTTTCGGCCCAAGGTTTGGAAATTCCAAATTTGCTTTGTTTCACTCGTTTATTTGCATGCATCCAACCTATTTAGGTTGTTTTAGAGTGAATTCGGTTTGCTCATGTGTTGAATTAAACTTATTTTGCAAATTTTGAGAATTTGTTGATTTTAAAAAAAAATTGATAATTTCGGATTTAGAACGGTTTAGAGAGAAATTGGTTTGTAATTTATGTTGCTAACCATAATATGGATGATTTGCGATGATATTTTGGACATGCATTATCAATTTTTTGAGATTTCGATTTTTCGATAAATTTTGCGCGCCTAATTTTGGATTTTGGGTTTTTGTTTGGATTTTTGGGTTGTTTTGCAGATGGCTCCAAAGAAGAAACAGCGTCAAGCTAATCCTAGTGGTCCTACACCAGTTGAAGCTGAGCCAGAGGATAGTGGAGCTCAGCACCAGACTCCGAGCGGTCAACCGCTCCCATGTCGACTCCCATGGCCTCGGGATGAGGATATAGAGATCGAGTTTGATAGTCCTTGGGACCAACCGCTTAAGAAAGTGGCACTTAGTGGACTTTCAGAGGAGAGAGAGTTCGCAGCGCACTGGGACGAGTTTGATAGTCTTTTCTACAATCAGTGGTTGGGAGTACCTTTAGAGCCAACCCGCTTTGCTGACGATCACGCTTTGAGGACTTTGGGTATTAAGGATGAGGTCCTTAAGTTGCTGAAGAATGCAGGTATGGGAACCATAGCTACTAGATACTACCCGCTTTTCCCGGACTTGGCGAGACAGTTCTTGGCTACGATGCGTATTGATTACAATGTGCACACTAGTTTTCCTCCTGAGCACGGAGACATTGCATTCATGATCCGAGGTATCCGCTATGTTGTTGGGTTTGATGATCTGGCGGATATCTATGGTTTGCGTAAGGGGAGTTCTAGTTTTTTGCCCAGCGGATTTACAGGGAAGAGGGATTTCTGGAAGTTGTTTGGTACAGGAGTTGTATTTGCCCATCATCTGCTTTCTTTGAAGACTATCCCTTTCAAGAAAGGGAGTTCCAAGCCAGTCACAGTGGGTAGTCTTCTCACTCCTATCTTTTGTTTCTTTAAGATAGATACTATGGCGCATACAGAGGATCAGACTCTCCAGCTACTTGACCTGGAGTCCCTAGAGAGAGCTACCTGGCTCAAGATGCCTAGGACTTGGATTTATCGACCTTCGCCTGGAGAGTCGGTTCGAGTTGAGCTACCCATTAGCGCTCTGATGGATATTGGGAGTGATAGGTCCCTTTTGAGTTTCTTTCCTGATGACAGGACTATCTCTGCGGTTAGAGGACGCAGGACTGCTGGAGGTCCTTCTCGCACGAGTGCTTCTGCTTCCACATCTCTGGCTCCACCACCACCACTTGAGTTCCCTCCAGAGCCAGAGGATCCATCGGATACAGCAGTTGTTCTTCAGTTTCATACCACTGCGCTTAAGAGGATTTGGGATGCCATCGTGAGGACTACTACTTGTGGATGTGTTCGTCCTAGATCATCTCCTCCTCCTGCACCTTCTGCTGATTCTGATGATGAGGAGACACCTTAGTTCTTCATTTCTACCCGGTTTTTCATTTCTTTTTCTTAAACTCTTTATTTTCTTTTCTTTGAGTCATTTTCTTTGTTTCGTTTACTACTTTTGTTTGAGTCAGTTTGTTGCTTTCTTTTCTTAAACTATTGTTTAAAACTTGTGGTATTATGACTATTTGGTTACGTTTAACGTGTTTTGTGTGAGCAATCTAACAGTGTTGAGAGAATGAGCTAACTATACCTTTGAAGAAGGTGAAAAATGCCACTGTCTGATTTTTATACATCTCTGTCGAGCGACACAAGGAATCACGTCGCTCGACACGAAAGAAAAGATGTATATCGATCGACATGAACAACTACGTCGCTCGACGCGACCTGGAAATACATGTCGATCGGCAGCCAAGTCGTGTCGCTCGACACGACTGCCAGGTACCACATAACACTTTTTTTCTCAATGGTTCGTTTTATATTTATTTATTTTGCCTTCTTCCGATTTAAATACACTGGGGACAGCGTTGTTTAAGTCTGGGGGAGGTGGTTGCTAATTTCGTTTTCTATTTTGTTTTCTAATTTGAGTTTTATTGAGTCAGTCCAGTTTTTGTTTTATTTCGGGTCAAAAAATCCCTTAGGACTTGCTTTGAACAACACTCGACGAACCATTTCCAATATAAATTGATCAGCAGTTTTACAAGGTGGGTAACTGGAAAGGGATCGGTTTTCTGGAGCGAGTTCAGGTTTCTGGAGAACTCAGAAAGGATGTCAAAGACCCCTCCCTAATGAATCTCTAATTTATTGTCAAGGGCGTTGGTAATCGCAAGGCTTGATTCAGCTTCCAAACACTTGAAAGCGAGGACGGACCGCTCTTGAAACTTCTTCCCGAATGACAAAACAACTGTCCTAGATCGAAGAAAAAGCCTCATGACCCTGTCTCCCACAATAGAACAACAGTAGTGAGTGCTGGTCTAGTGATCGTAGAGATGTCAAGGAAAAGTGCAAGCCCGAGTTCAAAAATGCCAAAGGAAAATGGAGCCTCAAGCTCTAGTGGTAAAGGACCCTCTACTGAGGTACCCGCCATCACAGAAAAAAAAAAAATGAAAAATCAAAAGGCATTGCATCTCTATGATATCCTTAATTGGATACAGTTTCAGAGGGAAGAGAGAGGGTGAAACGCAGGAAAGTGTTCAAGGAAGTGAAAGAATCTAGAAGGTCCAGTGATCGATATTCCCTCGATGAGACCGCACTTAATAAACTAAAGGGGTTCGCGACTGAAAGTCTGAGTTTCTCTAAGGGATTTGGAATCAAACTGGAGAACTGCTAAGCTTCTTGGGACACATCGAAGTATCACCAGGTATTAACTTTGAGGGATGTGGTTTCTAAGGAGTGGTTACAACTGTTTTGCTTAGGGACAAGCAAAAAGCTAAGTCTGGGGGAGTTGATATATTATGGTTTTTATGGTTTTTAAGCCATGATATAAGTATGTTTTCTAAAGTCTTTTTAGTGTTTTTCGAGTCTTTGGTTTTCTTATTAGGTACTTGGACATTTGGAGCAGCATTGGTGTTTACTGGATCTTTCTGGAGCATTTTGGAACAAGAAGTCAAAGACACAAGTTCGGAGTTGAAGATCAGATGATACGTCGAGCGACACATCTTTCGAATCGATCGACGTGAAGAAAGTTTGTCTATCGAGCGACACACTTACTACGTCGCTCGACACGACCAAATCGTTGACCAGAACATTGACTTTGAAGTTTTGCAATTTTGCCCCGAAAGTTCCAGATATTTGCGGTTCTGCCCCAGATCGTTTTTGTACCTTATATATACTTATTCTAAGCCATTGTTTAAGGCTAAGCTTTATTCTATTCAAAGATTTTAGCAAGAGTTTATTCAGAGATTGTTCATCACTTCCAAATCGGTTTCGATCTTTGTATCATTCTCTTTCTTTTTAATAAAGTATTATTCAGAAATCATGTTTGCATCTTTCACCATGTCTGAGTAATCCATTAGTTAGGTTTTAGGATTTTCAAAGGATGATGAAAAGCTGTTAGGATTTATTTACTATTGGGATTGCATCATATAGGATTCTTCACCTTGATTGCATTAACTCTGATTTAAGATTGATCACCTTAGGTTAGATATTTTAGGTTGTTTAATAGATACGACAGTGTTATTGAATAACTGGAACTGAATCATAGGTGAGCAAAGATCTGATTCGCAACGACAGTTGGCTTTAGATCTTTGTGAACAATCAAACTTGTTTCTAATGCTTGTTTAAATTAATCTGATTTCGCAACGACAGTTGGTCTTCTAGGGTTTAAACATAGATAATAATTGCAACGACAGTTGATTTATTTTACATTCGTTTGAGTTCTAGAATTGCACTTCATAAATATCCCGATAGTACATTTATCCTTCAGTTTGGAATCATTCCTGAGAATTTCCTAAAGCCCAGCGCTTGTCTCTTATTGAATTAAAGTTTAAATCAATCATCCTTGTTTACTGTTTTGCACTTGTTTTACTTATAATCTTCATCACTTAGCATAATCTGAATACTGAAATCTACTGTGTTGACTTAATTCCCTGTGGATTGACACCCTAAATACTGCATACGATCTGTTAATTTGAGAGAGTAGCTCTAGGGAAATTTGAGCTTATCAATGTCATTTAGCATTTTTTTTTGATAAAATCATATTGTCATTTTTTGTCATTTATGATAATTGATTCAATTACTTCATCGTTGTATCTAAAACTCACGTTAAAACATACAAAAGAAAGTCGAATCTACAAAGTACGTAACTTTTTTTGGTTTTAAGGTTAGACAAAGTACGTAACTTATTACTAGTTTTTTTTTTTTTTTTAAATGAATGATTCAGTGTGAACATATAATTTGGTGAACAAATATAATTTTAAAGAGAGACTGAATCTTTATGTTCGAACTTGAGTTTATCAACTTTTGAAAGTCTTACCAAATGGTAGTCTTAACCAGGAGACACTATGCCAGGAAAAGTCTACTATTTTTTTGGTTATCTGAACAAAATTTATATACTCCAAAGAAACTCGATCACCGGATTATTCACGCATACCACGTGTTGTTCACTTGTTCAGCGGCATCGACCGATACCTTTTAAATTTATTACATTATATATAAACCAATTAAATTCACAACTATCTCTAACTTTGGCATATAAACCAAAAAAATGTCTCTAGTTGATCACTACTTTATGTCCATAAAATGATGAATTGTGAGAGTTTTTGGTCGAATCTAGGTAGAACGTGAAAACTAGTTTATAGTAATACTTAGTACTTACTAGCCGTATAAACGAATCAAAATCATTTTCTCAAGACAAAACTATTCATAACAAAAAATTTAGTTTTGCGTTTACATCTAAAAGTGTAAATTCTATTAATGCAATCCTAAAATATTATATTTGTACGTACATCCTCAACACGTCGGAAGTGCATCATAATCAAAATGAATTTACTGAATCACATATCAATCTTCATATTTTTTTAACATTCAACCATGTCTTTTCATCTACATATGACAAGATCTAATGTGAACAAACATATGTTCAACAAGAGTTACAAGATGGTTGCGATTTGCTCGAATTGTTGAAACAATATGTCTTTCCTTACACAAAATTTAACGAACACTACGCTAATTTTGGTTATTATTTGCGTAAGCACAATACAATGACTCTAAGTTATTCCTCTTCTTTCTTTTTTTTTGGTCACAATTCTACGTTATTCATCAGAGACTTTTTTTTAGTGAAGAGTGACTATTTGCGGATAATATGCGCTAACTTACACGCCACCGAACATACATGAACAGTCATCGACTACTTTTTATTCGAGAGTATCTAGTTATCTCACCAATTTGTTTAGCTAATTCCAGAAGTTTATAAACTTGTATACTTAATTTAACTAATTCTTCCCTTAATTGATTTTTCTTCAAATTTTAAATGAACTATGTAAAAAATACTTACATACAGAAACATATCAAATTTTATGTCAAACTATATTTATTTGAATGCACACTAAAATCGAAAGAAATATTCATTATTGAGAAGATTAGGAAAATAAGGCTGAATCTGAATCATACACCCAAACAAAAGCTAACGACACCAAACGTGTCTTTATCAGTTAGTTTAATCTTCCAAAAAAAGAAAAGAAGAAAAGTAGTTTCTCTTAAAAGGACGACTTTGGACCTTCTGATAAGATTACCAATGACTCAATTTCAAAATTACCCAAAAATACATGTATACATGATACTAATATGGATGAATATGAGAACTTTAAATAGATTATTAACTATCATGTGAGTGTATACAATACCCATCCTTAATTATACACTCACATGATAGAGAAACCAAAATATGGACAAATGTTGTAATTATTCTTTGAATACCACAAAAACAGAAATGCATTACTATTTAAGTACTTATACATTACTACTTCATCCGTTTCATAATATAAGATGTTTTAGCAAAAATCGCGAATATTAAAAAACTACTTTTACTCTAAAAAGTAGCATTTAAAATATATATTAAAAACAGTTTAACCAATTATAAAAAAGACTGTAAAATACTATTGGTCACACGGTATTTAATAAAGCTAAAAGTACCTAGCATTATCAAAATAGCTTACGTTATGAAACAAAACAAAAACTTCAAAACAGCTTATATATTAAAACGGAAGGAGTATATCATTGATAAATATATACTTCCTCCAATACTCATTTTGATAAAGTTTAGTTTAGTCCCAACTTTAGTAATAACAATAGAAAGTACCGTTTTGCTTAATTAAATCTTAAAAAATGCCAAAAACACCTAAAACTTTTCTTATCATACACTCCACTATAGCACAATTACTATATAATAAAATAATAATAATATACTTTTCATTTTCTAATTTGTTAGCTAGCTTTATGTATTTATTATCTAGATGTTAACACTTTCCAACTTTGGCCTTTTCAATTTTGATATATGGCCACACAACTTTTTCCCTCTCATTCATTACACTTCACGTCTCCTTTTTATCTCATTTTAATTTTTAAAATCCAAAAAGAGAGAGAGAGAGAAAATTAAGAAACCAAAACCGCCGGAATCAATGGCTATGACCGCCGTGGAATCACCACCGCCGGCGAAACGTAGAAGAATCGAACCTTCTTTAATCGAAGGACTTCCCGATCACATATCCGAAACATGTCTCTCCCTCGTTAACCGTCCGTCGTTACTCGCCGCCGTCTGTACACGGTGGCGCCGTCTCCTCTATTCACCGGAATTTCCTCCGTTTCCTTCTCTCTACGCTCTATTCGTCGATTCAAACTCCGATTCAATCTCTCCGACTCAATCTCGGATCCGGTTTATGTGTTTCGACCCGGTTTCGTCAAATTGGGATCCGCTTCCTCCTCCACCACACGATTCACCTCTTAACCGGATTCTCTACCGTCATCCGTCGTATATATCGTTTAATCTACCGATCCAGTGTATCTCCGCCGCCGGAAAACTCGTCGTCATCGCCGGAAGTAACAGAGAACTCTCTCCGGCGATTTCTCACCCTCTAATCTTCGATCCGATCAAATCAACATGGTCCTCCGGTCCAAAAATTAAATCTCCGAGACGGTGGTGCGTCACCGGAGCTTACGACGGAGTTATCTACGTCGCGAGCGGAATCAGCTCCCAATTTTCAACAGCCGTCGCGAAATCAATCGAGAAATTGGATCTAAACCGGAATAAACCGGATCTAAACCGGAATAATTGGGAGGAATTGAGAGAGATGAGAGATTCACGGTTTAGTAGAGAAGCAATAGAAGCGATAGGGTATAGAAAAAAGCTATTAATGGTGAATGTAAAAGGAAACGCGATTAAAGAAGGAGTTATATACGACGTCGTTTTAGACGATTGGGAATCGATGCCGGAGGAGATGGTGGTTGGATGGAGAGGTCCGGTGACGGCGATGGAGGATGAGAAGCTTTACTCGGTTGATGAAACGGAAGGTAAAGTGAGAATTTACGAAGAAGAGAAGAGAGAGTGGAGAGAGATTATTTTGGTTGACCGTGGTGAAGAAATGCTTAAAGGAGCGTTGCAAGTTACGGCGGTTGCCGGAAAATTGTGTGTTGTTACCGGAGATGGGAAGATAGTTGTGGTGGATGTTACGACGGAGCCGGCGAAGATTTGGAATGCGGAAGTACCGGAAGGGCTTGAACCGGTTTCGGTTCATGTATTACCAAGAATGAACCGACCGGATATTTTTTGACTTGTGAATTATTTTTTCCTTTTATATACGGAACTGAGAATTGGAATTTTCTTATTTTATTTGTTTTTTTCTGTTGGAAAAGTGAGATCTTGTCGTTATTTTAACGAAATATTTTTTTTACTATTTCGTTTGGTTCTCGAAATATGTAATCTCTCCTTTACTTTCTAGCCAACATGTAAATAATTTTGCCATGAAGAACATTGAGCACAATTTCAAATATGTATATTTTGGGTCGGCGTTACACGACCCTATCCGTTAAATGGTCCAATTTTTTAGATAATGGTGATACAAATTACTAGTATATTTTAGGGATAATGGTCATACAAATTACATGTTTTAGTCACTGTATTTTTATTCCAGCAGATAAATACACTAGTCAAGTAATAATTCGAAATTTGAAACACATGTTGGATAATTAAAACTATAAATTATTTATAAGTTTATTAAAATGTTCAAAATTATCCAACTTTTCGAGATTATCTAAATTTTTAACAATCTTGACATAGATTCTATGAAATATAATTTGATGTCTTTTTAACTTTTCAAGATACATGGAATAGTCGTACGGTATCCGTTATATTCCAATCCTTTACGGCTTTACATGAAATGCGCATGTCTAAATTGAATGCTTTCTTAAAATTAGATGATACTTCTCATTATGATACATACCAACAAAACATGGATAAGAGTCATCATTGGGTGTTGCTATGGATAATATACACCAGCACCATCATATTGAACAGGCCCACTAAACCACACAGCATTTGTTTTGCCATAACCATTCAAGTTCACATATATTTAAGAGAAATTCCCTAGGATGCCACCAAACAAAGTTTTTGTTTCTTAGATACTATTAATTTTTAAAAGTTCCTTAGATACCACTTTTATCAAAATTTCCAAAAAAGCCACAAACACAAAAATTGATTTTTAAAGGGTAGAATATAAATTTTTTGGTTTGGGTTAACTATTGTATAATTAGGGTATAATTTTAGGGGTAGAGAAATTGATTTTTAAAGGGTGAGAATATAATTTTTTGGGTTTGAGTTAACTATTGTACAATTAGGGTATAGTTTTAGGGAATAGGGTGTAGGTTTAGGGTTTAGTTTTGATCATTTAAAACTAATTTTAATTTTGTGGTATTTTTGGAAAAAGTAGTATCTATGGAATTTTTAAAAATTAATGGTATCTAAGGAAAACAAAAATTTTAAAAAGTGGTATCTTTGAGAATTGCCCTATTTTTAAAGTGGTCAATGCTTTTTTGAAATTGGATTTGGATTTCAAGTGAATAAAGCCAACTTTTATAAATGCGAATAAATGTTAGTTTAAAATATTTAACTCTGTCATTTTATGGCAAAAAAAGACCTAAGTGACTGTACCAAAATATATGAAAACCAAATGATATGATATGTTTCAAATAGAGAATTCAGAAAAAAGGTTTTTGGGTTGGGTTTTAAATATGTTTCACTGGGCCATTTAGAAACATTTTAGTAGCACATAAATAATATTGACAGTAAATAAAGGCCCGTAATTTCCGAGCCCATCACAATAATTAATATTGGAGCATCTTATTAATATCGGATCACCTTATTATAGTATTTAAAATATTTAATTATTTTCTTTATTAAATAAAATTTCAAAATTTATTACTCAATTTCCATAGATTTGTTGATATCTCTTTTTTTCAACAGATTTCATAAACTAAAATCTTATCTTTCAAGTCTTTTCCTTATTTAAATAAAAAAAATTCTACTTAAATATAAACGAATTAAAATGTATTTTGTATATAATACATAAATATTTCATCATAGGAATCGCGTAGTCCAAACGCTTAAATATTCACAAAATTTCTCATTATAAAGAATCTATCTATCACTTCTGACCCAAAAAACAAAAAAGAAAGAATCTATAATCACTAGATATATTCCAAAACGATCCCAACTTTTCCATTTTTATCAAAACCACCCCAATTCTTTTCTTTTTTTTAACCTTCGCGTATATATATATATTCACAAAACGCCGTAGAAAAGAGAGAAATTATTGAGCGAGAAGAGGAAGAGAGAAAAATGCAGATCTTCGTCAAAACCTTGACCGGGAAAACCATAACCCTAGAGGTTGAGAGCAGCGACACCATCGACAATGTTAAAGCCAAAATCCAGGTCCCTCTTCTTCTTCTCCGACTTCCAATTCCAATTTTTAGGGTTCTAGGGTTTTTTGGATTGTGTGAACTTAATCTCCTTTTTATTTGATGATTTTAGGGTTTTTTCTTCGCGAATTTTGTTAGTTTTTGTGATGATATAGATACAGAGCTGCTGATTTGTGAAGCGATCTGAGTTTATCGATCGATTGAAGTTAGAAATTCGTTAGTTTCTTCATGTGTTTGCTTGAATTTCGAATTTGATGATGTTTATGTTAGAGATTCCTGTAATCTTAGCACAAGGATGGACTTGTTCGTTATTCGGGTGAAGCGTATCGGTTTGAATTGCTTGAAAATTGGCTAATTTAGTGTTTTTGAGAAGAGAAGATCCAAATTCTGCTTTTGTATCGACTTAAAAGATCATTGAGTTACAGTATCTGATTATTGGTACATGATCTTTTTGATGGGATTGTTGAATACAGGACAAAGAGGGGATACCACCAGATCAACAGAGATTGATATTTGCGGGTAAACAACTAGAAGATGGTCGTACGCTAGCGGACTACAACATCCAGAAAGAATCGACTCTTCATTTGGTCTTGAGGCTTAGGGGTGGAACTATGATTAAGGTGAAGACTCTTACAGGTAAAGAGATTGAGATTGATATCGAACCGACTGATACTATCGATCGGATTAAGGAACGTGTTGAGGAGAAAGAAGGTATCCCTCCTGTTCAACAAAGGTAAAAAAAACACTTCTTTTTCACAATTTGTTCAAAAGAAAAGTGTCGCAAAGTCGAAAACTGAGTTTGGATAGTCAAAACTGATTCTATAAGACATTGTTTGCGGTATATTGCACTATTGTGCGATGATTTTCATGTTTTAGTGACATTGAAAAGCTGTACGGTGAAATTTACAGCCTAAACTCAGCGTGCAATCTGATAATCTTAAGCTGTTACGTTATAACACTGATTCACATGAGTATTTGTTTGATGCTTATAAATATCATTGATTTTGGCAGGCTTATCTACGCCGGAAAGCAGTTAGCTGATGACAAAACGGCGAAAGACTACAACATTGAGGGAGGCTCTGTTCTTCATTTGGTTCTTGCTCTTAGGGGTGGTCTCTGAAGAAGTAAAATTCTCTCTTGAAGAAACCTTTTTTTTTTTAATGTTTGTTTTCTCTGAAGTTTCTCTTATCTAAGTGAATGCAATTTGAATATGATGCTTTGAAAACACTACTATGGTTGGGTGTTTCAGTGGGGGGTTTGGATGATTTTACCAATAATCTGTTGAATATCGAATCATAAGTACTTTAGAAATATTTATTTGGATTTAGTTATTTATATGGAATTTTAGTTCAAGAAAGAGGCCCATATGATATAACTAAGCCTAAATTTATTTGCATTAGAGTTGAATATGAAATTTGGATTCGGTATATTTATTAAACAGAAAACAAAATATAAGAAAGGGCCAAGCCCAGGCCACCAGAAAAGAAAAAGTGACCGTTGAGATTCGAACGTTGAAGCTTTACAAGACATAAACGTTGGGGACAGAATCTGATTCTTCTAGAGTTCTCCTACAAATCCAGACACATATATATATATATATATATATATATATATATATATATTAATACAAGATTAGAATCAAACAAAAACCAAGACTTCAAGAAACCCAAAACAAAATAATCAATCAGAAAGAAGATTAGATCTCAAGATCGATGGGTTTGGTTGTGGTTATATCTCTTCCTCTAATTTTCTTCTGTCTCCTTCTTGGATTCGGCTGCTACTTCCTCGGGAAACACCGTGGCCGTCGTGAGATTCAAACAAATCCTCAAGTGTACGGAGTTCCTACTCCGCCTGCCGGAGTAACCGCCGCCTTTTCTCCGCCCTTGACTCCACTTCACCCCAAGCTTGACAACTCTCACAACGTCTAGAAGGTGTTTTTGTTTGATTTATATATAGTGAAATGTTTTTTTTTTTTTTTTTTGCTTCTTTCTTGGTATATGTTTTGTTTGTTGATTTATGTATCTTCTCTTATGTAAATTAGAGTCTTCATTGTAATTTGAGAAAGATTAAGGAGTGGTAAGGACTAAGGACCGTATGGTTTTTAATAATTTGTTTACACATTTATTTTTATAAGAAACCGCTCAAAATATTGGTAACAGTGACAGTTTAATTCAACTACTTCAGAAATATGTATGATGTTTTGACAAAAACCAAAATATCATCTCGGATTTTGACCAAAGAAGCGGAATGTTTTAGTTATAACGTATAATTGTAAGGTAGTGCTTTGCATAATAAGAATGGATCAACAAGTTTGAGTTAGTAGATAGAGTTTTTTTTTAGTCACAGTTAGTATATAGAGTTTAAGAGAAAAAAAAACAGAAAACAAGAATGCTTCTTGTGTTTAGAAAAAGTCTTAAGAGTATGTTCTAAGCAAGGCATTTTAAAACTTTGTCAAACAAATTTGTTATTGGACTTCGGTCTAAGTCTAATAATTTTGCTATTTAAAGAATTTATAGTATAGAAGAGAGAATCAAACCAAAACTTCAAGTAGAATAAGAAAAAACCAATCAGAAAGAAGATAGATCTCAAGATCAATGGCTGTGGTTGTGGTCATGTCCGTTGGTCTATTTGTCTTCCTTCTTTTTATTGGATTCATTTGCTACTACCACGGCAAAGCTCAGGGTCGTCGTGAGATCCAAACAAATCCTCCCGGAGTACTCACAGCCTATCCTACGCCATCGCCTCATCACGCTAACCCTCACTACGTCTGATTCTTTCTCTCTATGGGAAGATGCTTCTTGCTTGATTTGTTGTGAGTTATTATTTTTATTTTGTTTTTGATTCTTTCTTGAGATATGTTATGTATATTTCTTGACTTGTGAATCTTTTTATGTAAATGAGTGTATTTTGATGTTTTTGAGAAAGTTTAAGGAGTGGTATGGATTGAGAAAGTTTACACCTGATTTTTTAAGAAACCTGTCAAAATATACATTATACACTTTAGAAATATGTATCTTATGTTTTGACATACAATAATATCATCTCGGATCTATACCAAAGGAGCGAAATATATTAGTTATAACTTATATTACAGCAGAAATAATCGAACAATCTTAATGTATTTCGACAATTGACGAACACTAAAAAGCCAAGCTCTTAAACTATCACTTCCCAATTAGGATGTCCATAGGTTCCGATATAAATTCTTACCATTTCAGTTTACGCAATCTTATGACACAAAAAATTTGTTTGTATTGGTTCAAACAAAGGCATTTCCTTTGTCAAAAATATATAGTGTCATTCGTGTTTACCATTCTAATTTTTTTGATGAAGAAATTTATAATCAGATTTGGAACATGAGTGGAACTGAACCAAAACTTTCCAAAGAACCAACGAAAGAAATCGACATCAAAAGATTACTTGGTGCAAAAAGTTTAGGATGTAAAATATGAAAATACGGAATTGACATAATTCTAAGGTAGTGATTTGCGTTAGAATAAAAGGGATCTACAACTTACATTTAGTAGATAGAGCTTGAGGAGAAAGAGAGCACGAATGTTTCTTGTGTTTTGACTTTTGAGAAAGTCTTAGAGTATGTTCTAAGCAAGGTCTATTTAATATTGTCATTTTTTTTTTTTTTTTTTGCTAGTATTTGGTTTAGGTGTTTTATTGAAAGAGAATGTTTTACATACTCTCCCAATATTTGGTTGATGAGAATAACAATTTCAGTTCATTTTGCAACAAAGAAAGATATAAATAATAGATGTAAAACCGTTATTATGCAGATTTCCAATTAAATTAAGGTTTTAATTGTTAATAATACAGTAATACTACAAGATCGTAAAAAAGGAACTTAGAATTAGTCGATAAAGCTTTAGAGAGGAAGAGAACAAAAATGTGTCAAATCATTCATATATTGTCCATCTTTCTGTAGGTTTGGAAACTGAATGATTATTATTAAGAGAGAATATACAGTATTTATACACATACAGAGACTAGGTATTATCTAAGTATTATCTAATTACACATAAGTCCTTAGTAGATATTTACAATATCCTAACACACTCCCTCAAGATGGAAGTACTTGAGTAACTCCAATCTTGGAACACGCCAATTGAAAACCAGCTCTCGGTAAAGCTTTTGTTAATGCATCCGCCAGTTGATCACGAGATGAGACATGAGAAACACGAAGCGAACCAGATTGAATACGACCACGGACAATGTGATAATCCAAGGCAATGTGTTTCATTCTCGAATGGAAAACTGGATTTGCACTCAGGTATGTGGCTCCAACATTGTCACAATAAATCACTGGTGCACACGGTAGTCGAATATGTAATTTTGTTGCAAACCCAACTAACTTCAGCAGCAGCATTAGCGATGGCGCGATATTCAGCTTCGGTGGACGATCTTGCAACACCTATTTGTTTCTTGGATGACCAAGAGATCGCTTGATTGCCAAGATAGATAACATAAGCATTAGTCGAGACATAGTCATCGCAATCTCCTGCCCAATCCGCATTTGAAAACGCATGAAGACTTAGATTATTCGTAGCTTGAAGATAGATTCCATGAGTTGGCGTACCTGCCAAGTAACGGAGTACTCTTTTAGCCGCTTGCCAATGGTCTGTCGTTGGACGATGCATAAACTGGGAAAGTCGGTTAACAGCAAAGGAAATGTCCGGCCTCGTGAACGAGAGATATTGAAGGCTGCCAATAACCATACGATATTCAGAAGGATTATCTAAAGTTGTACCTGAATAAAGAGAGAGCTTAGGAGACGTTTGCATAGGTGTTGAAACAATCTTGGCATCAAGCATATGTGTTTTAGCCAGAAGATCCATAATGTATTTCCTCTGCATCAAATGAAGACCTTTGGCTGTACGATTCACTTTTATGCCTAGAAAATAACTTATATCACCATGATCTTTAAGCGAAAACCGAGCGGCAAAGCAAGAAATCATGTGTGTGACCGCTGCGGGATCATTACCGGTGACAATGATGTCGTCTACGTAGACCAAAACATAAAGCAGAACCGTACCATTGTAGTAGACAAAGAGCGATGCATCCGCAAAACTATTATGAAAACCCGAATAAAGAAGAAAGTTCCTGAGTTCCATATACCAAGCTCTCGGCGCTTGTTTAAGTCCATAAATCGCTTTCTTAAGGCGACATACATGATGAGGACGTTCCGGATCAACGAAACCCGGAGGTTGTGCCATATACACTTCATCCGTAAGTGTGCCTTGGAGGAAAGCCTGATTGATATCCAATTGTCTAATCGGCCATTGCTGAGATTCTGCATGACCCAAAACAAGTCGAATGGTAACCGCCTTGATCACCGGACTAAATGTTTCCTTGTAATCGAGGCCATATCGTTGATGAAAACCTTTGGCAACTAGACGAGCCTTGTATTTGTCGAGATCATCGGTGGGTAAAATTTTGGTGGTAAATACCCAACGATAACCCAACACGTTCTGATTTGGAGCCGGAGGAACAAGATCCTAAGTCTCTTTCTGAATTTGACCCGTGAATTCTTCAGACATAGCCGCACGCCAATGCTTGTCTTTCAACGCTTGTGTATACGTGGTAGGTTCATGAGTGAGCATTCGATTAAGAGCAACCGTAAGTGTTTGTTTCTTGTTGGATTTAGCAATTTGAGACTTTGACCGAGTGGAACAGAGAGGGATTCTTTCTTTTTAGGTTTGTAAATTGATTTTTAGACCTGGTAGTCATTTTATGGTTGTTTACTGGAGGCGGTTTGGGAATGGTGTTTGGCGGTGGAGGTGGTGGATTGGTTTGGTTCGGCAAAATCTGTGACGGTGGTGTTGTGTTTGTCGTCGACAAAGACAAGGGGGAGGGAGCTGGGCCAGTGGGCCTTTGGGAAGTGGCTAAGGATTCATTAGAGTGAGAGGGAAAGTCTGGGCCAGTGGGCCTTGGAATGGTGACTGTAGGTCCAAGTTCAGTTATGAGGTTATTTGGGATATGGGCTTGGGCAGTGGGCCTCTGGTTAATTAAAAAAGAAGAAGAATTGAGTAAAGGAGAAGACGATACCTGTGTGTTCAACGGCGAAGGAGAAGACATGGCGTTGTTGGTCGGCGGTAAGTCCAATTGCGGAGCAAACGGTGGTTCAGGTGGTGTAGCCGACGGCGAGAGTGGTTGTGATGGTTGGAATTGTTGAGTCGGTGATGATGGGTGGTGAGGATCCGAGCAGGGGACATTTGGAGACAAAACCAGAGGAACTTTATGAGTATCGAGTGGAGTAATCACTGATGATGAAGTAGAGTTATCTGAATTCTGTGTTGATGCAGGTTTCTGAACCGAAATCAGTTGTGGAAAAGTGAAGTGTTCTTCTTGAAATTGAATATGTCTTGATATGTAGATACGACCCGTTCTTAGATGAAGACACATATAAGCACTTTGTGTGATAGAGTAGCCAATGAACACACATGGAATTGACTTATCTTCCAGCTTATGTGAATTGTAGGGACGAAGCCATGGATAGCATAAGCATCCAAAGACGTGGAGTTTTACATAGTTCGATTTGATCCCAAAGAGCTTGTGATATGGAGAAAGATTTGAGATCACCGGCGTGGGGAGACGATTAATTAAGTAAACAGCAGCTGCGAATGCGTAAGTCTAATATCTTTTAGGAATCGAAGCCTGAGATAACAAAGACAAATCAGTTTCAACAATATGACGATGCTTTCGCTCGGAAATACCATTATGCTCGGACGTATGTGGAGGTGTCGTAAGATGAGAAATGCCATGATCTCGAAGATAGCTGCGAAGAGCAACATACTCACCACCATTATCAAAATAAAGAGTATCAATTTTAACTTGAAAATGGTTTTCCACGAGTGATTTGAACGCCATGAAGGTCTCTTTGACTTGTGACTTTTCTTTCAAAGGGTAAAACCAAGTATATCTCGTAAAATGATCAACAAAGATGAGATAGTACTTGTTATTATCAACTGAAACGATGGGCGATGTCCATACGTCGGAGAACAAGTATTGAAGTGGTCAAGTAGAGGAGATAGTTGATTGATGAAATGGAATTTTGTGACTTTTATTGATATGACAATATTGACAAAACAATGACTTTTGAGAAGATTGTGTAATAGGTAACGAGAATTCAGAAATAATAGATTGCAGCATCGGTGGTGATGGATGGCCAAGTCGAGAATGCCACGAAGCTAAAGTCGCTCTAGACGTTGGAGAAGCAAAGAACGTTTGAGCTTGAGACACACTCATCGGCCACTCATAAAGTTCATCCCTGGTTTTCCCTTGAACGAGAAGAGTCTCCGTGCTTAGATCCTTCACCTGAAATTTTGCGGGAAAGAATTCAACCGATACTTGATTAGCATTACATAGTCGGTACACCGAGATTAAGTTCTTATGAATATCCGGAACATATAAAACTTTATGGAGCTTAAGATTCTGAATTGAAAAGGGAAGAAAAGAAGAACCCATATGCGATATGGCAAGAGGAGAACCGTCACCGATGATCACATCATCACCACCCATATACGGTTGATGGAGAGCAAGGTTGTTGAGGTCATTGGTGATTTGATGTGTAGCGCCATTATCAAGAAGCCAACTGTTTGGATTGTATTGCGACGTATGAGCCACATTGGCTCTTGGCTGCGAAGGAGAGAATGGAGTCACTGGCCGTGGAGAATTGGTTGTCGTGAAAGCTTGAAGTTGCGGGCAGCGACGAACACTATGGCTAAAAGTGCTGCAGATTTGGCACTTGCCAAGATATAGACGAGGTTGATGGTTATCAGAGCGTGGATACGCAAATTGGTTTTGTTGTGAAGAATGATGATTGTTCCTATATTGTGGGCGTTGATTCTTGTAGTTGCGGTTATTGTTATTGTAAGCAACATGGGCAGAGACCGGGAGATGTTTGGCAGGAACCGAGATGAGAAGCTTTGCCTCATGGTTAAGTAGACGTTCAAGGATGTAAGGTAGAGAGGGAGGTGTGTCTCGTCCCTCCACCTGATCTACCACTGATCTATACTCCTCCGGGAGACCACCAAGTACAAAGTCGACTTTATCTTCATGAGAAAGTGGAGACCCAAGCATCACAAGTTGATCCATACGGGTGGTGAGACCATGAAAGTATTCATGAATGGTCATTTCTCCTTTAGCGCATAGCTTGAGTTGATCCTTCAATTGTCGAATATGACCGCGGCTCGGGGTTGCATATGTTGTTGCAAGAGTACGCCAAATCTCTTCAGATGTTGTGGCACGTGAGACAAGTGGTTGAATAGGAGCAGACATAGCTCCAAGTAATGCACTGTAAAGAAGTCGATCCTGTCTTTTCCAAAGGACAAACGCAGGGTTGGTGGTGATCTCATTGTTGAGAGTCACTTTGGCAGGAGGCGCTGCTGCAGAACCGTCAAGATAACCGGCAAGCTCATAACAATCAAGGAGAGTGTGGATCTGAAAACTCCACATTAGATAGTTCGTCGGAGTGAGCTTGGTGACATTAGAGGTATTGATGTTAAACAACATTTGAGAAGTGTTTTGGGTATTGGTTTGAATGGTATCATTAATCGGTGTCTGAGACGTGTTCTCGGAGGTAGTCATGAAAGCAGAGAAAAGAGAACAGAGGCGCCGAAAATTTTGTTTTTAGGTTTAAGGTATCGATGGCTCTGATACCATGTAGGTTTGGAAACTGAATGTTTATTATTGAGAGAGAATATACAGTATTTATACACATACAGAGACTAGGTATTATCTAAGTATTATCTAATTACACATAAGTCCTTAGTAGATATTTACAATATCCTAACACTTTCCACTATAGGCTTGGCAAACATTCATAATTAGACCACAACAACCAGCATGCTCTATTTGAGTCTTCTTACTTGGATCAACAAATTTGGAGTATAGTACCATGTTAACTTTTATATGCTTCTAGTTCAAAACTAATAGGATATGATTATATTGATACACATTGTTTATGTACTACTTATGTCCCATCTTAATTTTCGATGTCGAATTCCTAACAACAAATCTATAAAAAAAAAAGACGATATACCTCAAAATCACTAATTAGCTTACTTCTTTGAATTTAGTTAGTACTTATACAAAATTTCAAGGTTTTATACAAAAAAAATAATGATTGGTAAAACAAAAATGAATCACAAAAACTTCGCCATTTTCTAACTATACATAGTTGGTAGCTTTCTACAATTCAACAATTTTACAGTGCTATAAAAAGAACTAAAAACTTAAATGTCTTTTTATTTTGTCTACATATGTATATATATGATTGTATTTCTATACTAATATATGTCTTTTTTGACATCATATGTCTTTTTTTATTGTATATATATAAATATACATTTAATAAAGATAAGTCGTGTGTAGTCCACATATCTTCAGATACAAAAAATCAGCGGGAAAATCTCTTATCCATGACCTGTGACTTATGAACCAATCACAAGACGCCACATCATCAAATCCAAACCTTCACTCTTATCTTCCTCCTTCTCCACTAATCTTATTTCTCCACAGAATCTAAAGCTCATCTCTCACACTGCTTCTCTATATCCACACTTCTCCTCAAACAAACCCTAGAATCCCAAATTCTCAAAGAGCACAAAGAGAGAGAAGAGAGCTATGTCGCTCACAATCCCAACGAATCTCGTTCTCAATCCGAGATCTAACAAATCTCTCTCACAATCCGTACCTAAATCCACCGCCAGATTCGTCTGCTCCGATGACAAATCCACGACGCCGCAATCCATGAAAGCGTTTTCCGCGGCGGTTGCGCTTTCCTCGATCCTCCTCTCAGCTCCGATGCCAGCCGTCGCTGATATCTCCGGTTTGACTCCTTGCAAGGATTCGAAACAGTTCGCTAAAAGAGAGAAGCAACAGATTAAGAAACTCGAATCTTCTCTTAAGCTTTACGCTCCTGAAAGTGCTCCTGCTCTTGCTCTTAACGCTCAGATCGAGAAAACCAAACGCAGGTTCGTCTCCTTTCTCAGAAATTCCAGATTCCGGTTTAGATCTATAAGAAATTTTGTTCTGTATTCCTTAGATCTATATGGTTTTTTGATGCGGAATTGAGATTCGAAATCGTTAATTGGATTCATTGTTCTCATCAAATTGTGAATCGATTTGAAATTCGTGTTCGTAGAAATGAGATTGATGAGTTTCTGATACCAATTTCAATTGATTTGAAATTGATGTAGAATCAGTTAAGATATTTGAGAAATGTGGATTGATTTGGTGATTGATGTTACTATGAATTGGAGAATTTTGTTTTTCTGATATGGAATTTTGATGATTGTTAGGTTCGACAACTACGGGAAATACGGGCTACTATGCGGTGCAGACGGACTACCACACCTGATAGTGAACGGAGACCAGCGGCATTGGGGAGAGTTCATTACTCCGGGCATTCTATTCCTCTACATTGCGGGATGGATCGGGTGGGTTGGAAGAAGCTACTTAATCGCAATCAGCGGTGAGAAGAAACCCGCAATGAAAGAGATCATCATCGATGTTCCTTTGGCGAGTCGTATCATCTTCCGTGGTTTCATTTGGCCCGTTGCTGCTTATAGAGAGTTCGTCAATGGTGATCTCATTGCCAAGGATGTCTAAAAAATTCAAACTTATGTGTTTTTCTCTCTTTATGCTTTCCATTGTACTTAAATTTCAACTTTGAAAAACTAATGCATTGGCGAAAACATTTTAAAATTTGGAGTGTGCGAATTATATCCAAATGACTAAAAAACGCCATTGTGATTGCGGTTGCGGTTGGCTCAAATATTTGCTATGTGTAGCTCCATTGCTACAAAAGTGTTTAATGATACTACAATACAATGACAAATGGGCTGGGTAATAATGTAAAAGCCCATACATAAAGTGAAAATGAGAGGACAGTGGAAACTTTTTTTTTTGCTTCAGTTTAAGAAGGTAGTGCTAATTGTAACTGGTAAGCTAGACTTGGCCATTCTCAAAAACGACCATTACACTATCAACAAGATCACAAAGAGACCCTAGTCACACAACACCATGTATACAAGTGTATACATATATATAAAGTTATAAAGATATATTTCACAAATATACATTAGTCAATAACAGAGTTCTCTGTTTGGTCGGATATAACCAAAAATAGCTCTCGTACCTCGTAGTCCAAAGTCGTACTCGTACACCAAATTCCATATAACCCAAAATACAAAAAACACATATATATATTAAACAGAGATATAGATATAGAGATTTATAATTAATATATTATATTAGTATATATATGTGTCTATATTATGTTAATAATAGTCTCACTCTGAATTCAAAACAGAGTATTTTCATTTCCTAGCCCTACTTTAATTATATAAGCCCGGAAATTTCCCCAAAAAGAAAAAAAAGTGAAGAGGAAATGTAATGGCAACAAAGAGAACATTGACTAGCAAGACCACATAGACTCTCCCAAACTGGCTTCATCCACCATGTCCATATGGCTAAACATGACCTTGTTGTCCTGAGGACTCACTTGCTTCGAGGAAGGCGATCCGCTGCTACTCGGACTATCCGGGCAAAATCCATGACCCGGAAAATTAGCCGAATGGCGCACACGTAGGTGCACCACTTCAGCTTGAGCCAAAGCTAGTTGGGCTTGCAACACGTCGATTTGTTGCTGAAGAGACGAAATTGCCCCTACACAACCGTAGACCGGATCTCTCACTCTCGCATTTGCCTCGTAAACCATACTGCTCACCGCGTCTCCCCGTTGGTGGATAGGTAACTCCTGCTCCAGTTTTAAAACATCTTGTTACTAACTTAAACAAGTAAATTCTACTTTAGCTAATTAACATATAATGTAGATCATGTCACTAACTAGCTAAGAAAAGCTAAAGTGGTTAAGTTCTAACAAATGTAGATACCATCAAAACATTTTTAAATTCTCAAAATATTTAATTTTTTTATAAAACGGTTTAAAAATAAGTAAATGTAATTTTTTTAAAGAAATTCTTACATGGGGTCGGCCCATGTGGTAGTTGTCAATATAATTATGGACATGATAGTAAAGTCTAATCTAAATTTTCAACTAACCCACAAATTATGATTAGTAGTTAAAAACATCTTGAATTATTATTATTATTATTACCTGAAGCATCTTGTTAACGTTACTAGCTCCGAACACTCTATGAACATTAGCGAATTTCTGAGGCTCGTCCGCCGGAAAATACGGCGAGAAAACGCAATCTTGAGCACATCGCCGCCGTAAAAGCTTGCACGCCGCGCATGGCGAAGCTGCTCCTTGTTTCCGGCCACTTTCTTTCATCTCTCGTTACGAAATGTGTCCTAATGAGATTGAATCTTGACCGTTGATTGAAATGCAAATTGTCTAGTATCGAGAGAGAGAAGAAAGAGGCTGTGCAGGATTTAGATGAAGGGTGAGTTATGTGGAGATTTATAGAATGAGAAAAATGAAATAAATTTTGATTAAATTTTAAACAAAAAATGCAAATAATTAATTAATAGTAAGACAAAGAGAGAACAAAAGTCAGCACATCTGAGAGTGGGACCCGAAGATTTTGGAAAACACACTTTAGAATTTTCTGGTCAGAGAGCAAAATTACTACATCACGTGACACGACCATTTTTAGGTTTGTTTTGGCGCCAATTGGTATTTGTTTATTTATTTATTTTTGTCTTTTACTCCACATCTAACAATCTCATTGGTTTTAATATTTTACAATTTTACAATTTTAAAAACCTTGATTTTATTATAATTTTGTCTTTGTATTTCCTCACAGACGGACAGTACTAGAATTAGAATAATCGGGGCAGCTTATTTTAGCTTTAACACTCGACACTCGTTACAAAACAAGTTGTAATGAACTGAAAGTTACTATAATTGGATATTTCAAGTTTATCAAATTAATGACATATTGAAAATTCCACATATGAAATAAGAGAAAGAGACCTAGGTGGATTTGATCTTGATCTTGATCTAACGCATTATCGAGGTTGGTAATCTACAACCTAACGTGAAAATTATCATTTTTTTTCGAATTTATTCTGAATAACTTTATACTAGCTAAAGGTAGTTTTCTCTGTGTTATGTTTTATCTTTATAGAAATGTGTATATAGTAAATGTTTAGGATAAGGAAATTTGTGGCCTCGTGCTTGTGCATGTAATCATTGTTTCTATTTCTTTAGTGTATTGATATTCTCACAACTTTCTACGTGGGTCCTCCAATTTGCATAGATGTGGAACAATAAAAAAATCAGAGTTCTTTTCCATTGCTTAGCCAAATAAGCTTGACCAAAAAATCAGGTCCTCCAATTAAGCTTGACCAAAAACAAAACATCCATGTCTAAGAAATCTTTGAGAAGGGTAATAAGGAGGAATTTTTGTGCTCTAGTAATTATTTTTTTTTTGGTGGATGGACTCTAGTAATTATAGGAAACAATACGAAGTTTTAAGTATATATTAAAAAACGATCGTAAACTTTAGAATTAAAATGCACGCATGTATACACACATAGGATTTTTGAGAAATTGCATGCATTATATTTAAGGAAATGATAAAATATAATTTGGTTGATATTTTGAAAAACAAAAAAGATCTATTTGCTATATATATCAACTAAGGAAAAACTTGAAATACATTTTTGTACAGTTCCATCCTTAAGTCATACATTGAAAGCATATTTTTTTATATGGATATATAAATTATCAAACAAATGTGAGATATATCATTTAAAATATTTTACAGATTAACAAGATTCCCAAGTTTTCTTATATTTTGTAAAATCTTATTTTGCAGATTTTATTCAGTATTAGAAAATGAGAAAAAACTACCTTAAAATAAAGGATATATAATGTGGGCAACACTCTGTGTAGTTATTGCTAATAGTTCGCTAGTCAAAAAATAAAGTTGACAGAAACAATACAGTGCACGCTATTTTCCAACAAAAAGACAACTCAAATATTTTAAAATATTTTAAAAGAAAACGCCCATAGTTTTCGATATCAAATAATTAGCTTGAAAAAAAGAAGAACGTATAGAATTGTGTCGAACATTTTCCTTTTATCAAACCATACTATAGAAAAAACAATCTTGTTCGAATATACATGACAATATTATTTACATAACCTCTTATAATTTTATTTGATGAGTGATGACAATACTTTACATAATGATAGCTTTTCTTTTAAAAAATCTTGCGATGAAAACACCTATTTACGAAACTAACATTTCATTGTTTCTAAGCCAAATGTGGTTTATCTACCGAATATTTTGCTTTTGTCATTATCTTATAATACTGAGCTACGCTGGCTTCGAAATATATATAATGTTTTAGTCGATATTCACAGGAGAAGATTATGTAATCAGATTTAAAGTGAGCTTTAATTTGCAATAGAAGACTCTAAAATTTTGGAAGAATTTAGAAAGATAATATTGTTTTATTTGAAGGAAAAAGAACAAGACACTCGGCAGTTTCCATTAGTGATAAAACCTGTATTTATATGTGGAGTGTCTTTCCGACAAAATTAACAACAGTCGACTCTTTCAATAACCACTTATAGCTTTTGCCGTTTTTCCATCATTTTTATTGGATATGCAGTAAATAAAGTTTTTGAATCAAATTATTATTTGTATAATGAAACAAATGTTAAGATTTTCTCAATATATTATGATCTCAAATGTAGGAATAGCGACATGACAAGAAAAGGTTGATTTGCATAGTTTTTTAGCATTTCATTAAACTAGTATTTACCAATATGAAATATTTTTGACCGAATGTGTCGGTTTCAATAGATCTCTTTCTCTCCAGTTCCAAATCTTTAATTTTCCTATAACTAGACAAATGCATCGGCAGGTAGCTAGCTACTCATTTTTCTTTGCAACTATTCATACGAAACCCTGTTCCCGTCTTGGATTAACCCTTTTTCCGAAAATTAATAATTTACATATAATTTAACACTCAAATCATTGCATAGTTGTGAAGTAATTCTTATTCGACATATAGGAGGTTTCCCGTTCGTTGCTTCGGCTTTAATTGAACTTTTCGAGATGCTCTTGGCTTAGGATCTCTTGAAGTTAAAGGAATTTTTGTAGTTGCAGTATGTTGGTTAGATTCGGGCTTAGACTGATGTTTTTCTCTCAGTTTTGAGACTTGAACACAATGATGTTTCGAAGATAAGGTTATATGTCTCAGTTTTCTCTATGTTTTGTGTCACAAATCAACTATATTTAATACATGGCATTATATACTATCATTTCTCTCTCGATATAAATTATATTCAAATTAGGATCATACATAGCCAAATTAATTACTCCTCTTCTAATTATGGACTTATAGCTAATCATAAATCATACATAAGAGTATATAGTATAAATATTACTTCCTCCTTTTCATATTAAGTACCATTTTGATAAAATGTATCTGGAATGTATCTAGATGTGTATTGAGTTAAATACATTCAAATACTAACCAGATACATTTTTCAAAACGACACTTAATATGAAACGGAGGGAGTATTATATTATACGCGGTCCTTGAATCAGATTGTGAAAACTCATTTACAAACTGCTCATGCAAAATACATAATTTGTTTCATCCATCATGAATGTTATTATTACAAATAGGTCAACTCTTGTTGGAATTATAAAACTACTTGGTAGTTAATTACTCTCTACAACAACCATATTGATTACTTATTATTATTACTTCTTTTTTTGTAACCTCTCCCTGACTTAATTCTTCAAAACCCAAACATTTGAGTTAATATATTTTACCTCTAACTAAACCATAGTTTAAATTAAAATCTCATATTTTTAATCATCCCAAGAAGGTAGTTATACATATAGTCAAAAAGCAACTCTCATGATCAAAAGTATTCAGCATGGTATTTCCTTTAAATCAATCAAATTATTTCCTTAATTCAATTTATCTTTGAAAATAATGGTTTAGAAACCTCCTAAACGAATTTTTGTTTCTTATCCTCTCACTATATCATGTATGAACAGATTAGTTGTTGCTTAATATTCAAATCTTTATATAATTATATCCTAGCTGTTTGTTTTTTGTGTGTGTGTGCGAACTCCCTACATCTCTAAATTTACTTAAAAACTTTGGTTATATCCTCTTTGTATATTTTGATTTACTATATCGAGAAATTTGCCAATTGGTCATGGAATTCTCCACAATTTCTATTAATACACTTTACTTATTCACATATAATACTCGAAATCACTTTTCAATACCACAAAAATTGAAACTATCATGTTGTTTTATCATAAAGTTGAGAAAAATACATGCATTGATGATTGACTTGATTAATTTTTCTCTCGCAGCTGATAGAATTCTTTTAATAAGTTATATTTATAGCATCTCCAACCCATCTCTATTTCTTTTTCTAAAAATAGAAATAGAAATAGCAATCCTTTATTTTTTCTCTAATCCATTTCTATTTTCATCTCGAAAATAGGGATCTCTATATTTTTCTCTATAAATTGAGATAGAAATAGAAATTTTTTTTGTTTTATTCAAAATATCCCTATTATAGGGGAAAAAATAGAGATTCTCTAAAATAGAGGAATACATTATAAGTGAAAATGTGGGAATGCTATATTTTCCTCTATTGCTATATTTTCCTCTATTTTAGAGAAAAATATAAAGATTTACATTTGAGATGGTATTAAGTCTTAACCATGAGAATAGCTACCTCGAATGGTTCCTCAAGGCAAGAGGTTCATAGAACAAAAGAGAAAATAAATACAAAAAAGAAGAAGTGGAAGACTGTTTTGATTGAAGTAGGCTAATAGTTGAGACTATAGAGTAGAGACGTTACTTTGACGGTTGAAAGAGCATGAAAAAGAAAGAAAGCAATCCAAAAGCAAAGCTCTTTCGGTTGATGGAAATTGAAATAAATAAAAAAATCAAAAATCTAAACACTTGATTGGAGAACATTTTGTTTCTCAATGTAAAGATGTTATCATGGATTTTAAAATAACATTTAATTAAGAATAAGATCACTTCCATATCATTATGGCCCCTACCTAACAATGAAATTTTCGTCGACAACATTAATGCTCACAATATACGTTAAACAAACACTACATACAAAAAATATGGTTGGTGACCAAAACTACATAAGCTACATGATCATTTTAAGATTGTTTTTCTCTTTTTGAATAATTTTGTGAATGCAGAAAAACAATCCTAAAATGACACTTAGTTTGAGTACTAAATATTTTACTACACTATTCTAGTGATTTATTGAATCGGATTTGAAGTTTCAGTCCGTCATATTCTTGTTTTGTGATATCTCATACGGCTAAAAAATATTCATGTAAAATTTAATATCTTGTTTTTAGAATGAAACTCAGTTAGTAGAGTTAAATGGTTAGACTAATTTAAACATATTCGCCAACTACGATTGTTTAGACAAAAATTGATATTTCGCCAACGAAAGAAAATTATGTACACGAAAAAACTCAACCAGTAGAGTTAACACATGTCGTTAAACTAATTTAATCGATACTTTAAAATTTCGTTATATACACAATCCATACTCTAGTCAAGTCAAAACACACAAAATCTTCAACGGTAGTTACTTTTTTGTTTCTTTAGTATTTACCGAAAATATGTCGATATATATATATATATATGTTTTTTTAAAAAAAATATGTCGATATTGAAGTGGAATCTTTTGGAAGTATTTTAAACAAAAAGTATAGGAAATAATAGAAGAAGAAAAGATAGCTTTTGGTGACCGCAATGGGGAATTCGGATACATAATTGTTGGAGGGTTACATCATGGAGAGTTTAGTGCCTTGTCGTTTTAAACGTAATGTCAAAAAATACCAACAAAAACGAAAATGCACTTATCAAAATTTGAACGAAAATACTCAAGAATTAGTTTATAATTTACTAGCAATACTAGATAGATACCTCACTATGTCAGAACTTCTTAAAACGTTTACTAATAATAATTTACAAAAAGTATAAACAAAATATTAACAATAATAAAAATATTGCAGTCTTTGTTTTTATCTTTTTTGCCAAGGAAAAAAATCTTTAGGATGCAATCTTGTAGCTCCTAAACTTTCATTAATATGAAGTATTAACATTCTTAGCAAAAAAAACAATAAGGAAAATACGAAATTTGGCTTTACCATTGTCGTTACCATTGTCCTTTATTTCTACTCTTATAAATAAATAAAATATCAAATTTTTATCTGAGCAATTTACTGTGGTCGAACAACCAAAAAAGAAACAAATTATTGTGGTCGAGCCGACAAATATATTGTAATCTTGAGCAAGAAATTAAAGAAGATACGATAAGATCGACGACAATGAATGTACATATCCTACTTTGCTTTCACGTCTTGTCGAGTTTTAATTAACTTTCTTAATGCAATTTAATCTCATTGGTCACTAAAACTACAGCTACAATTTCTTTCACGAACTGTAGATGCATTTATTAATCCTATTGGTCAAAGTTTTTATTTAAGGTGCCATAAAATGCTATGGAAAAAAGTAGTGTAGGAGTAATTAATTGTTCGGTTATCCATCTTGTTAGTTGGTACTTGTTACTAGCCTACTTGTTAGACCATGATCAACCATGATATTCACAAAATATCATAAGATAAAAAAATAATAAATCTCTTTTTTTTACTCAATTTTATTCAAAAAAAATACTTTCTCTCTTCATTTTATTCAACTTTTATTAATTTTATATTTAAAAACACTCACTTTTTCCTATTGATACCTACTTTTGAGTATCAAAAGTATCAACCCATTGATACTCTTTCTCCAATAATAACAACAATCTCCTCTTTTTACTCAAATTTTATTAATTTTATATTTAAAAACACCTTATTTTTTTACAAAAAAAATACTCTTTCCTCTTATTCCTCAAATTTTAATAATTTTATATTATATGATACCCACGAAGTATCACCGTTGATCATGCTCTTAGTTGTTACCCGTCACCACTATCCATTTCTTTCAGAGGAATTTATCATTTTGATCAATTTTGCTTCCAAATGCATCTTTTGGGTTATAGATTTGGTGTTTTCTGATTTTATCAGCTTTTCAGATTTATAAATAATTTTTTTTGGATAAGCAAACCATAAGATAAGTTGGTAACTTTGTTTCTCTTTATTTATGTGATTATATTACAAACCAAACTTTGGATCATTTTTTTTCCTTTTTCATTGGCCGAGTTTAGATCATGGATGAAAACGTATAATAAGGATTTTCAGATGCAATTGCATATAAGTCTGCAAGCTTATATACAACCGAGAGAGAAATAATCACGTCACAAAGAATTTTGAGAAGTCGATTACATAGTTTTTAGAATTCTGATGATCAAACATCAGAGAGGAAGAATTTGCAAGAGAAAACTGACATGCTTTTTCAACGTTTGTAAAATACATAGGCGACCATTTATTTATTAATTCCAAAATACTAAATTAAAGTATCCGTGCAAGCAACCATTTTATTTTCTACGCATATATAAGTACAAGTGTACAACATACATGTTGCTTTTTATTTACTTGAAGACGAAGAAAAGTATATAACCATCTTTGTATGAAAATATGATCATATGCATTACTTTATGTCGTGTATAATACGTGATAAGAGACAATTCGGTTTTTCATATTTGGTTGTACGTGATAGCATGCGTAGCTTTACAGTGGTTAGTAAACAATCACAAATTTGTAAGTGAATTGTGTTTACAATCGTATAATAACATATGTAGCATGTTAGTATTTATATTGTAGATATTCATGAAATATAACATATCTATGAGAAGAGGTTATAAAAACAAAAAAGCGAAGAAGCTAGAAGCTAGATTTTTTTGTTTTTTTATTTTATTTTTATTTTTACCTCTAACCTCAATATATTTGACTATTTAAGTATTTATAGGATTATTGTTTAAGGAAGGTTGGGACCCATGAGGGTTTATCACACTTTTTGGTCATTAATAGTAAAAAAACATATACATGCATGCCCAACATTTGGGGACCTAGTGTCCAATTTAAACGGGGCAGCAAAATTTACCACATAACTGTTTGAAATTTTAAACAGAATATATCATGGTTTTCATTTTTACAGAAGTAAATCACCACAACCAAACAAATAATATGTGATATCACATTTAAACATAAGTTTACAAAAACAAATAGAGGATATTACTAATACGGAAATGATAATTAATGATATAAAAACAAATCTAAAATGGAGGATCAATACAACATTTTTGTCATGGGTTTTGGTCTTTTCATATCCGAAAAGAAGTCTGGAGATGATCAGTTTATACACATTAAAGACTTCTAATAATTCATTTTCGAACTAAAAATAATAATCTACTATACACTAACTAATCAATTTTGATTAAACCATATATTGAGCGTAATGGTGTTAATAAACGGTTAATTGTTGGTGAAAAATCATTTATTGACCATAAAGGTTTTAAATATATTTTTTTTCTCTATTATGATAGATTTCCACTGTGAATCCAGTCACTAGTGGGCAAATCTTGAGGAATAACAAACACACGATGCTTTAGTGAGAAATATAGTTTCTATTAAGTTTAGGCCCAGAAGAATCTTTACATTTTTATGGGCTACTTTGGAATAAAACCAAGTATAAACTTTAAAAAAAGGAGCTTCATCGATTTAAATTTGTTTCATTCGGGTCAGCATATTTACATAACCGAAACCTATCAGAAAAACAGGACTGATAGACCACTTGCTGGAAAATACATATTTGGTCTCGATCAGGATTAGTATGATTTTTCTTATAAATGAAGTCTAATGAATTATACTTGTATGGGCTTTAAAGTCCATATTTTTAAAAAGGTCCGCTCCTGAATAGCAAGCCGGCCCAAGCCGACGGTTGATGCCCAAACCAGCTAAACAATTATTGACATTACAATTTTGCTTAGTTTATAGTTTTGATTTATGTTCTGTTTTATTAGTTTTATTATAGAATCTAAAATCAAACCTTTTGTTTTGTAACTTGGTTTGGGTTGGGTTCTGATATGTTTGATTTTGGTTCAGTTCAGATCTAGTTAGTGTATATATTTGATTTATACTGCTACACTTTCAAGCTGTGAGTAATTTCTAATTTGTGACAAAACTGCTACACGTTCAAATTGAACTACTGTGTGGTGTGGGCTTCGCTCCTTCTGTAAGAAGGGTTTACAGCTACAAAATTGAAATAGTTACCACTTGCCACTATAGTTTGTGTTTTTTTGAAGCTTACCACCTTATAGTTTCGCCGGAAATTTGTTGCAAAACGAAAATGTTATAAAAATAGACGAAAAGTTTCATTGTAGCAATACTAAAAAATTTCATCGATAATATTTCCAGTTGAATTAAGTAAGACGAAAAAGAGAATCGACTTGATTAATTCGTTTTTTTCAATGTTTTAGTTTCCTTCAGAAATTTTTTTATGATATATTATCTCTTTAAACTGTTGAGTCTAATTATAGTGAAATTAAACCAACAAAGAATTATTACATTGTTAAAGTTTTTAAAAACCAATTGCAACAAAAATAAACCCAAAATAAGAAGTAACAAGAGTCAAAAGTGATTGGTCAATACATTGGTCCTAGCTGGCACACTATTAAATTTACAAGAAAAAGAGATGCTGACGTGGCGACGCAGGCTTTTCAGTGTCCTGTCTCAAAGGACGAAATTGACATTTGTTTTTCGTTTTTTTTCTTTCTTTTTTATGTATTAATTTTTTATGTTTTTTTTGTCAAACGTATTAATTTTTTTTTGTATATAGAAAAATCAAAATACACATGTTGTCCTCTTCTTCGACATTCTCTTAAATCTATTATTCTTCGTTTTTTATATTTCATCAGTTTGTTTTTAGCTGATGTTTAAAGTTTTTATACTTTTATTAAGAAATTATTAAATTTATCTTATTTTTTATTTATCCAAGACATTTCAATCACTAAAAATTTAATCTGTAGAATTTTAAGAATCAAAAATACTAAAAAATTAATTAATTATGCATTTATAAATGATAACATCACTTATTTGTAAACAAAAAATAACTCTTAAAACATTATTTAAAAATAATGTGAGAAAGTATATATTAAGGAAAAAAAACATTCTTGAAAGCAGTTTCCGTGGCTTTTACTGTCTTGGTCAACTTTTCAAGAGCATTTGGGTTCTAAAATATTCTTTTAAATTATTGTCACACGACTCATCACAATTCACAAACCTTCCTTTTGCTTAGTTTTATTGGTTAGCATTAAGATTTCAATTCATAAAACCACCCAAATAATCCTACAAATCCGCAAATCTATTATATATTGGACTAAAGTCTAAATTGAATAGCTGAAATGGGTATCATACAGTTAGAATGGACTTGGGGAAGATGTCGAATTTACGGCTAAATTCAATGAAAACGTTTATCAATCCGTTTTTCTAGTTTGGATATTTTTATTTTGTAATGATGATCTTTTTCTAGGAGGTATATGACCTAGAAACATAAAATGTGATCATATATATAATACCTCGACTAATTTTTCCTAATACAATTTGAACAGTCGCATAATACTAATAAATTATGCGTGCGCCCAAAGCTTTGCGTTATATTTGGGGTTGAAATGAAACATACCTTTAATTAATCTATGCTTATTTATCTCACGATTTCCATTTTTTTAACAAACAAAAAGGAACTTGCTAATTAGTTAGGTTTTAAACTTTTAATCAACTATAACAAGGGAATTTTAATATAACCAAGAAAACATGATAAACTTCATAACTAACAAAAATTCCCCTATGTGGCAAAATATAGCCATTGGTTAGTTATTAAATTTTAAATTTGGTTAGTTATTAAATTTTGGTTGGTTATTAAATTTTAATTTTTTTGTTGGTTAGTCACCAAATTAACCCCTATAACAATTATACACAAAAATATTATTTAGTCACTTCAACTATTTTAAAATTAGCACGAGTTAGCTATATCAACTACAACAATTATATAAAAATTTGTATCGGTTATATGAAAATGTATATTTTTTTTCTCTCTTAGAAAAACAGTCTTATATTCTTAGAAAACAAACAAGCATAAAGAAAAAGAGTTTTTTTTTGGTAAGGACCATAGGTTTGATCTCTCACACATTCAGAAAACAATAGTGTACAAAAGTACACAGTTCATACACCTCCTGGTTTCTCACAACAAGCCTCCAAAGTCCCATCAGCTACCTCACATTAAAAGAAATCGGCCCGCTTTGAACTGTCATTCCACGGCTAGTATATTCCCAGACATTGCGCTCTCTGTTGTGGTTCGAGTCGACTCGGCACATTCCTGCAGTGTTGACAGATACAGTTAAAAGATTATGCGCTTGAAAGAGAGCTTCATTCTCGAATAGAACTTCCCACTGATTTGCATAAATCCAATTGTTCACCGATGCAGACCCCATTGACTTCTACGTTTGGAAAATGCAGATTTTGGAGAAACATATCTCCCCACCTCTGCAAAATGTTATTGGTTTAACGTTTTGGACATTTTTTTATTAAACACTATTCAACCTTTCTTATTTCCATGCGTTTGTTCTGCATAAACTGCAATTGTTTCATTTTCTTACATGTATGTGTTGTCTGTTTCGTATCTTGTACTCCGTTGCATCATCTAAAACCAAAATTCATATTGATCTTTCAAGAGAAAATCTTTTATACACTCTACTGAAATATATTTATCCTAATTCTGATGATAGAAATCGAACCATATATCCATATTTTGTATATTTTTGATTTATGTATGTATATATATACATATAAGTAATGAAGTAGGTTTTCAATTTCAAATTTGAAGTACTGTATACGTCAAACAGAACAAAAGTATCGATAGCTTTGATTCATACCATGACAAAAAAGTATTCATTTAAAAATCTTAAAAGATATACTTTTACCTTAGGGCTTTCATTGTTTTGACGTGGCTAATTATAGTGGCATGCATGTCAACCATCAAACAAATATAAATAAGAAGAGAGAGGAAATTAGACTTAGCACCTTAATGATTGTTGAGGTTGTAACTTTGGTCTTGATATAGATTCATGTATGCTTTTGATACTAGATTTCTTCTTTATATATTTAAAGTAAATAAACTTTGGAGGTTTGAGAGATATGATCTTTATAAAAAGCATATAATCCATGCATGCAGCAGTACATATGATTCAATGCACTACCTCCATGCAAGTTTCGAGAGATCTTTTACTTAGTTTAATTTCATTTCAACTTTCATTTATTTATTTATTTTATAAATCTGTGGCCGACTTTATAACTTTGACGCCAAGACTTATAAAACAAGAAATACCCACACAAAATATATATTTTTCTCATTTATAAATTAGCATAAATCATCCACATTTTTCTCTAGATAGATATCTGTTTATTTAGTTACTGATATTTCAAAAAGTTGGTCGTCCACATTTCCTACGAAATTATTTGCTAGCTTTTTATTTGGAAGACTTGCATGCAACGCTGTATCGTAGATTTGTAACGTGGGAGCTTGATTATTAATTTTGCAGACAATGATGAACAGTTTGTGTTTTCCATATGGGATGCATTAATTTATCTATTTCTGTTTCTTAAAAGTCCTTTTGAAATGATTATACTGTTTTGTTTGTAATTGAATTGTTACTATTTTCAATAGAGGAAAAAAATAAAGTGCACCATGCAACAAATTGCTATATCTAAATATTTTGGAAAATTATACGGCAAATTAATCTAAACATATAATATGCCTCTACAAGAAAATTTGTATTCAGTAAACTTTAATACTTTATAGTTTGTAAATGAGTGAATTAGCTCAATAGCCAAAAATTATACTATATTTAAGAAAATAGCTAAAATTGGTGGGATTCCTTTAGAAAACACTAGGAGGTTTTGTACATGGTTTGGCTATTTGCCATATTATGGAGTTATTCTTTGCCATGAGGCCAAATAACTCTTTGTAAATTGTTCGCAAGAATAAAAGAAGAAGAGATTTTATAGATTAGTCATATATAATAGGACGTAGAATTTTAACCAACAAATTATAGTTTGGTAGAAATCATCATGTTAGGTGTTGGCTGAAATCAGAAATTGATTTGCATTAAAAGGATTTTTGGTTATTGCAAATTTTACGTAATACGTTTACGTATCTGAAGATTAGCTGAATGTAAATAAGCGTCAAGTGTTGGGCATTAAAAAGTAATTATTCTACTTAATTATAGCTCGTGCACATGAATTGGAGATTCGTAAATCAATCTTTTTAAAAAGAAAAGACGCAATCATATAAAGCCAATAGCTTTTCGTAGTTTGAAAAATGTATATAACCCTTTATTTCATTTATAAAAATGGAAACGGGATCTACATAGGATGCCTCCAAAATCTTCCAATTTCTTATAAGTTTGAAAACAGATACATCACTCATGCGTTTCCCTTGTTGAATAAGACCGTTTGTGAAATATTTGTGGTCCTATTAATTTAAATATCGAATCGCATTGTTCTCATTTGTCTCAATCGGGTTTTATATATCTTATACATATATATACGTACCTCGGTCTACTTACCTTTCATACATTTTTTTTTTTTGAGTTTATATACCAATGGTGATGCCAACTACAATTTATATAACATCAATTAATCGAATAATTATTCTCAAATTTGATTTACTAATTTTCCTTGTTGGTTTTTTAACATAATTTCTTTGGCCCGAATCAATTATAGGTCTAAATATATAGCTTGTTGTGTACCAAATCCAAAAATAAAACTAACGAAACAATTATGAAAAAAAAACAATTGAGAAGTAGATTTTATGAAACATTGACCCATTTACTACTCTATTCGAAATTGTGTACATAATAAGAAACGCTAGATTCACCTAAAGATTTCCTGTCCCCAAAGAAATTAAAAGAGACATGAATGAATGAATGAGTGAATTTTTTTATAAAAAACAAAAAACAAAAAAGGGCCAATTTCAATTAATGAATGAATGGGATACACTACTTATTTTTAAAAATATTTTTCCTTTTCACTTGGCTCCCAATTTTGCAAGCATTGTCCTTTTTATTGCACTTGGTGACAATCTTAGTACTACAACAAAAAGATTTTGACCGGTCTTCTCACTCACATGAAAAATAATAACAAAAATCAAAGTTTCCACAAAACTTAAACACACACACTCTACACATATCCCCACCTCAAGACAATCCCTTTCTTCTCCCCTTTCTCCAACACCTACCAAAAGCCCCTCTCTCTCTCTCTCTCTCTCTCTCTCTCTCTCTCTCTCTCTCTCTCTCTCTCTCTAGTTCTTGTTTTTTGTCAAGATTTCAAAAAAACAAAATGGCTGACCAAAGTGGTGGGTTGGTTATGATGAGAGAGTATAGAAAAGGGAATTGGACTCTAAATGAGACAATGGTGCTCATAGAAGCCAAGAAGATGGACGACGAGAGGAGAATGCGGCGGTCCATTGGTCTTCCGGCGCCGGAACAACAACAAGATAGCCGGAATAAACCGGCGGAGCTACGGTGGAAGTGGATAGAAGATTACTGTTGGAGAAAAGGTTGTATGAGGAGTCAGAATCAATGCAATGACAAGTGGGATAATCTCATGAGAGACTACAAAAAGGTTAGAGAATATGAGAGGAGAAGGGTAGAATCGTCATTTCAAGGCGAGTCTTCATCTACTGGTGGTGCATCAGAAACGTCGTCTTATTGGAGTATGGAGAAGAGTGAGAGGAAAGAGAGGAATTTGCCAAGTAATATGTTGCCTCAGACGTATCAAGCTTTGTTTGATGTAGTGGAGAGTAAAACTCTATCTACTTCTACCGCAGCAACCGCTTTAACCGCTGCTTTAGGAAGTGGAAACGGTTCGGGCGGTGGACAAATCCAAAAAGTGATACAACAAAGTTTAGGATTTGTTCCTCCTCCTAAACATCACATGATTCAGCCTCATGTTATTTTACCTATTCCTCCACCTCAAACGTCTCAACCGCCGCAACCGCTACCACGACCGCTACTTTTGCCACCGCCGCCTCAACCGCCTTCTTTCCATGGTCAGCCAATACTGCCCACAGTAGGTACCTTCTTTCTCTCTCTTCTTAACTTCTCGCATTGCTCTAACTCAAATGATTTTCATTAATTTACATACAAAGTTAATGTTTTCATCTTTCATTTGATGCAACTCTTAGTTAATCACTCACTCATAAAGATGTACATTACATATTTTTAGTTCATATTAACATGTATTCTTGATTTGGATTATATTTGATAATCTTGATTAGTGTTGCATCAAACCCCAATCGGATTAGTATCGCTCTAACTTGGATTATTATTATTTACATTAAAAGTTTTAATTGATATCAAACCCTTTTTTTTCTTTTCGAATTAATATCAAACCCCCATTATATTTTTTAACCCAAAAATTCCACATATTATTTTTCTAGAAAAACTTCACAGTACTTCTCATTGAGTCTGATTAAACTCAAGAAAATCAAAACATTAATATGACAACTAAATCCAACCATTTTGAATGCTTATAAAGATAATGATTTCTTCTTTTTCTTTGATGCAAATATTAATTATTCACTTTCATAATAATTTCATCAAAAGTGATGTACAAACAAAACATTATCTTTAATTGATATTAACAAGTATTAATTTGGTGATTATGTATATAAATAATCTTTATTCAGAAGGATAGTAGTTCAGATTCTGATACAAGTGAGTATTCAGACACATCTCCGGCGAAGCGAAGGAGAACAATGCCGACCACAACCGCCGGTCCTAGCGGTCTAGGCGGCGGTGGAAACGCAGAAGAGACTAAAGATGAGACGGCAGTAGCGGTTGCGTTATCAAGAAGTGCGTCTGTGATCGCAAACGCAATAAGAGAGAGCGAAGAAAGACAAGATAAGAGACATAAAGAAGTTATGAGCTTACAAGAGAGGAGATTGAAGATCGAAGAATCAAATCTTGAAATGAACAGAGAAGGAATGAATGGTTTAGTGGAAGCCATTAATAAGCTTGCAAGCTCCATTTTCTCTTTGGCTTCAACTTCGACTTCTTCTCGCCATCAAGGAGGTCCATCACAATAATTTTAATTAAATTGATTATTATGTAGTTAAATTTGACTAGGGAAGTGATTAGTTTGAATAGAGTGGTGATCATTTGATGCAAAGTACATAAATTGATATTGAAGTTTTATAAATCTTGTCTTAAACTCTCAATGTTTTTTCAAGTAAATGTAATTTGTTGATTATCCCATGCAATATTAATTGAAATGTGATATGTTTAATTCCTTTTATATTTTGATTCATACAATATTCTTATGGAGATTTTATGTTCCGATATTATTCTCTAATAGCTAGTACCTTATTCTTTAAGTAGGTCAAAACCGTATAGTTTACATTTTCAAGTTTGTATGAGTTTGAAGACCAAATTAACATAACCTAGCTACATTCTATTCATATTAGAGAGATTACACAATATATATTAATAATATGATATGCATTTCTATGAGGTGATAGTAGTTTTTCTTTTCTAAAATTCAATTTAGGGAGAATGTGTAGGTTTAACGTGAAGACTAGAAGAATAAAGTACGTCGAGAGATAATGATGGACCTAATCATGCAATTAAAAAAAGGAGAAAGAATTAGGCTTGGCTATTTTTTATTGGAATGAAGAGCGTGAGACGTACGCTCCGGTGAGAGGCGCGTGGGTGTTGCATTTAAGTAAAGAGTGAGAAAGTGGTCAAAGAGAGCAGTCAAAGTGTGGTGAAGAGAGTGGAGGCCATTCTGCTCACTATTATTGGTTCACCTCTCTCTTCAATGCATCAAAAATATTTGTGACAAGACTTTCTAAATTCATGAGAATAATTAGCTTCTAAAGTCTTTGACGGTGCATGTAGTTAACATACATAATTTGTAAAAGAAAAAGTAATGCAATTAATATGTAGTGATAAATCTGTTTGATAATAAACGATTTAATAGTTATCTTTTAAAAAAGATTTTTGTGGATTTTTGGTGGTATTGTTTGTTTCAAACACTTGTTCTTAGTTGATTTTGTGGATACATAACATAATTATATTAACACTGATTTTTTTAAATTCATGTGATCTCAATCTAAAAAAAATGATTTCTGAGGTAAACTCTTTCAATCCTGATTGTTCACAAGACTCATTTTTTCTTTTTTTATTAAAAAGTTCACCAGACCTACATTTTTGCAAAATTCTTAAAAATAAATTTAGAAACTGCCCCATGCATAGTTTACTCGAACGAACTAGAGACAAATTACAAACTTTAGCCATATGTAACAATCCTAGCTTGGTGGGTTTAGGTAGGGTACTTAAGCCACATTTAAATTTTGGATTTTAGTTCATTCTCTTAATTCGGTTTCAGTATCTAAGAATGTAAATTAAGGAAAGTGGAAACCACTAGGAGTTGTCTAGGACTAAGTAGAATTTGAATAAGCATGCTTCATATAATGAATGCAAATCCTATAAACACACGTAAGGTCCACTTATGAACACGATAGTTCAATATTTTATTTGGTAGTGAAATAAGGGAAATAAAAGGAACCCATGAGGGGTCACAACAATAAATCACAACGGGCCAATTTCGGGAATCAATATAATAAGTATATAAAATGTTTATTATTAGGAAAAAATAATAAAATAAAAAGCGAAGTATGTAATGTGTATAGTGTTGTACTCTATGGCCAAAGTGCTTCTCTTTTTCTTCCCCACACCCTTCAGAATCAGCTTTTCCACAGAGAAAGTGAGCTGTGTCCTAATAATAATAAATCAATATAAAATTTTAGATAGAGACCGGTGCATTACAATACAGTAATACACCAAACTGTACCTGAAATCACAATCTAGTTCTGTGATTAAAAATGCTTTATTGAGACTGATTATATACAGAGAAAAAGACAAACAAATTTAGATTATATGGTTAATGTATGTGGCTACTGATGCAGCATGGAATTATGATAATTAATTTTACTTAACAAATATTTACATGGGAAATGAGTGTTTTTGGCAAAATAAAGAAACATGATTCTTTTGTTTTAAAGAAACAAGAGACAGTAAAGTATATACCTGATTAAATACACAGTAAGTAACATATATAGCTTTGTTTGTGTCCGTACGTACATTATCATAATTATATTTCAAAGAGAACTCAATGATGTCGATTGTCGACAATAGCAAAGTTCTTGTGACATAACAGTATTATCTCCTTTTCTCGTTTACTTCGATAATGGGCCTATGTAGTTATGACTACAGCTAGTCTCTAATTGCCTCGTGGGCCGAACTTTAAATAAAAATACGTTTAGTCCATTCATTTATAGAATATATTTTATGATTTTGTTTTCATTTATTAATTTAAATAATTTCATGTAACTATTTTGAGATAACCTGAAAACCACATATTTAGGTTAAAACATAAAACATACAAACCTATATATACAGTGTATATATACATTACACAACATTTTTGTTTTACAAATTAATATATATTTAGTTTACCGATTGATTGATTTCATTTATTTACAAATTAATAAATACATTACTCTAAACTTTTCGTAGCAAATTAATAAACCTGAGTTCATGTCTCAATTTAAGTTGACTTTTAGATACATCCATGTCTAAACTTTTCGTAACTAATTCATATTTTTTTGTTTAAATTTTTTTTTAACACATGCAAATTATACATTTTCTGTTCGTGTCCACAAAATAATCGGAAAACGGGAGTACCTCTACTTATCGAACCAAAAATACTAAATCGATTACAAATGTCGTTTTCTTAAGTTTTCACCGAAAAACCAAATATTCGGATTAAAACCACTAACGTACCAGAAACTAAAAACCCTACAGCAAAACACTGTTAAAGAAATGAAAACAAAGTTACATTGTTGTATAAAAAAACGTAAAAGAGACGTGAATTTTGATCATTTACAGAGTCAGAGGATCGTATCATTATAATTTTTTAGTTTTTCTCTGTTTTTTTCTTCTCGTTTCTCCAAAAACTACTTACACTACAGAGATAGACATGTCAGAAGGAAGAAGATTTATGATCTCATGGAATCACACTGTGAGGAAGAAGATTCCTTCAAATCAAAATCAACATTCACATCTCTTTGCTAATGTTTTCTTTACTCCTCTCACAATCTTACCGAACCATACTAAGTTCATGATACAGAGCACAGATGGCACGCCGAATACGAGAACATACCCGAAGATATGCATCCTCATAACCTATCACAAATCAAAACCAAATCCAATCACAAAACAAAAACCTAAATTTTTTGACAGTATTGAGTTCGACGAGGAAGATTTTATGCAATCGGATATCGACTACGAGTTATACCTGGTTGTAGTGGAGATAGACATGATAAAACATGTATATGAACAACAGAATCCTAGCAACCTGACACGAAAATGTTAAGAGTGATGAGTAAACAACACGAACTGTAGTGGATCTAACAGAGTCGAATGTTGTTTTTACGTACCAGCCAAACCAAGAAGATGAAAACGCCATTGACAACGTAAGCCAACGACTTCTTCATACCAGCTGTGTCCAAGTACCTTCAAAAGACTCTCGAGATAAGCCGTTTTTTTTTTGTTGACAGAAGAAATATTGATGGTAGTAAGAAAGGAAAGAACCATCTCAAGTTGATCTCTGGTGTTGTAATCTCAGAGATTAGGACCATGTAGGTATATAACTGTCCTTCCCCAGAAAACAAAGAGTAAGCGACTGCTACCCCCGATAGCGAGTGATGTACAATCTGAAATCAAAAATGTCATTTTTCAGCATTAGCAATCTTAATATCATGGACCGATGCCGAGCATTACAAGTAAATAAACCGAAAATGAAACATCGACGACTATTCGGGATGATTAGTGTTTGGTCAAGAACAGTTACTCACATACTCAAGTCCACCCAATGCAGGATATTTCCAGAAGATCATCCCGAGATCAGCGAGGAAGTAACCGATAGATAGCTGCATATAAAATATATACGTCATGGAGTCTACATCAGCTTTTGGATCAACATATATTCAATTCTTACCCCTAAACCAAGAGATGAAAGTCGTGAGCTCCGGAAAACAACAAGATCATTGTGCCACCTATCGGAAAAGAGATCGGACCAGAAGACAAAGTAGAGCGACATAGCCGAGATAAAAATAGCATGAACCGTTGAAATACCACTGCCAAATACAATGAAACAATCTTATTAAAACCACCAAAAATCCAAGATCCTAAAATGGAGACACACAATCATCAACAAACACAAACCGGTTATTCCATTCGATTCGTTGAATTTTCGTGAGTATGATATAAGTCTTAGAATGTGAATTGCTGATAAAGTGACAAAGATCATAAACCTGCAAAGAAAAAAACAACGAAGGACAAATCGTTAACGAAATCCGCGCAAAAGGATCAATAGAAACGTAAACGGAAAAAATCGAAAGAAACCGAATCAATTTTATACCACTTTGCAAAGGAAAATGCCTGTGAGAACAGAAGTGTAAGGAATAAATGGATCAGCCAAGAGATAATTCTTAACCAAATGTTGAGCTTGATGATGATAAGCCTTAATAGCACCAATCGTTTGCAAAGACGTCGTCGACATTGCAGAGATAATACAATACAGGATTTTTCAATCGATTCTCATCTCAACCTAAACCAAAAACCCCAAAAATGCCAAAATCGATCAATCTCAATGTCAATAATCAAACCTAAATCCAGAAATTTGTAGATATTCCTCAATCTCGATACGATAAACACAAAAACGCCCAAGTTTATAAGAACCCTAAATCTCGAAATTTGAAACTAATCCAAATGCAGATTCGATAGATTAGAGATTTAGAACAAAGAGAGGAATTACCAGAAACCGATTCGAGGATAAGGGAAACTTGGAATCAAATCGAAGTCAAATCCGATCCATGAATCGCAAAAAACGTCTCCGAAGCAAGAGGATTTGGGGATTGGGTATCTTCGGATAGAAATGCACGCAAAGGAGGCGAGAAAACTGTGAGAGTGAGAGGGAAAAGGGTAAAATGGAAGTAGAGAATCGATGAAGCTTTAGCTTTAATCAAAATGTGAATGTGAAGGAGAAGAAGAGAAATACAACAACAAAAAAAAAAAAAAACACTCGGTCTAAGGGAGAGAAGAAGAAGAAAAAAAAATTTCCAGCACGAAAAAACGAAAAAAAAAAACAATAAAAATATTGTTTTTTTGTTTTTGTTTTCAAACTTAATAAAAATATTGTTGAGTACTTAAATTATGTAAAAGCCAGAAGTAGGTATTACATTTATAGGTTTCTATATGCCAAACTTATGTTAAAACTCATATTTATTTTACAAACAAGAAATTGAATATACGTTTTTTTTGTTTTTTTCTTTCTTTGTCAACAGATGAATATACGTTTAATGAATGTATATGAAAAAAACATGAACCAGACAATACATGATAGAATCAGAATAAAATAAGAAATGAGAGATTTTTTATTTTATTTTATATAGTTTGATTCGTGTGAATCACTTCGACTACCATGTCTTTTTCATTTGGTTTGGTGTTCTCTTCTCTGAGGTCATTTTTGTGTATATTTTGCTATTTTTATGTGTGAGATACGAAAGTAGGCAAAGAAAAAAACATAAAATGTTTTGTTATAAAATGTTTACATTTCATTGTAAAAGCAAAAAAAAAACAAACAAACATATGAAACATCTTGTTACAATAAATTTCGAAATGAAAAGATGTTAAGCAAATTAAAGACTCATGTGAGTCAATGGATTAAAATGTGAATTTCAAGCAACAAACCAACCAATCAATGAGTAAATAAATACATGTACCAAACAATTTCCTGACCATTTCTAACTTCAGTGCCAAAAAGCCCAAAACTTTGAAATCGTGCATAATCAACCTTTTGTGATTTCAAAAATGCAATTTCAGACCAAAACAGACCAAAATAAGAAATCTACACTCAAAAACACAATTGCAAAATGATAACAAAAAAAGCACGAACAACTTGCAGAATAAAGAGTCTGATTCATATAATAAAAATACCATAACATCATATAGTTTCTTGCTCTAAAGAGCATACAATACCAAATACAAACCGAATTCATCAACACAAACCAAAATAATCCAAAATAAAGCAAAGCGAAAGAAACACACTGCGAAAAACCCAATTAGATTCACGCACAAACTCCTTTCTACCAGAAAAAAGGAGTTAAAACTGCGTTATTGGGGCGTTCCGATTTTTCAAATGATCAAAGTTTTAAGTTCACCTTAACCCAAAAACACAAAAAGTTTAACCCAAACCTTTCTTTTTCAGACGAAGAACATAACGTTCTCCAGCTCTGCATGCAGCTTGAAGACCGCTTTGTCTTCCACAGTCAGACCGGAGAACGCAGAGGCAAGCGAAGGCGGTCCTCGTTGCGGCTGCCTTATGTTCTTCTCACGTGAGCTCGCCTCGTAGTACATCCTTCCTCGAAAAGCAACTATGTCAGCGTAATAGACCGGAGGAACGAGAGAGACTGGTTTGGTGCAGCGAGTGAAAGTGAAACACATCTCGAAGATCAGCTTCTGCATCTGATCGGAAGATAACCCGAGTTCGTCCCACAGAGTGTAGTAATGAGTCGGTTTGCTTGTCCCGATCCCACCGTGGTGACTGCAGAGGTAAAAGTCGTATTCAAACGGGTGAATCACTTTGGTATCAACCACTGTACCTGAAGGAACATTGCCCTTGTCACTTGCATCATTGTTTGTGGCAGGGAAGAAACGGGTTTTATGACGCTTCTGTGCCACGATAACTGTAATCTTAGGATTGTACCCGTGCTTCTCAAAAGTCAGCTTCACGTCCAGTAACTCCTCATTGAGAACCATATCGAACTGAGCATCACTTACACCATCGCGGAATATTACAATCTTGTTAGGCTTTTTCCCGGTGGCCTTATAATGAGCTTTTGCTAGCTCGAAACAAGTATCGCCAAATCCTTGTATCTGCTCTTTTCGGTGAGGCTGTGCGATGACTCTAGCAGCATAACGATTAGCTTCAGGCCAGTTTAGTGTTCCCACAACAGCAACAATGGATGGACTCATCTTGTCCCCAGCAGCAGGATGATTGACGTCAGCGCCAATGAACATAACCTGATCCTCTCTTTTGAAAAACGAGAACATATCCATCAGTTCAACATTACTTCCACCGACCTTCGCATTGATCTTTAGGGCAAGATTTGCGCGGTACTGATCACCTCCTTTAGCAGCAGGACCTGTCAAGAAACATTGAGTCACCAGACCAAGCTTTGTCTCGGCTATCCACTTCAAAGTCTTGTAACCATCGACCCTCCCGGACATAGCACAGAGAACAAGCGTTGGCCGAGCCCCATTATGGTTACGGAAAGCTTCATCAATCACGCTTTGAAGCAATTCCTCTAAAGCATTGTAGTTAGAAAGCGTATCCATTCTTGATGATTTGTAAACAATAGGATTCTCCAGCTTCATCCCTAGCCTCCAACAACGTTCAATGAGTTGTTCAACAAAGCCATGAGGCATCTTGTTACCGGTGAAGTCAATAACAGCCCAATGCTTGACTACTGAACCCCTCGTGACTCCTTTCTTCATAAGGTTCCATTGGTTGTTCTGTCTCGCATTGGGTTCCTCACGGAAAGCTTTGCCTCTGTCTGTTAACTTCAGCGCAGGGGCCTTGAGTACGCGACCTGGCACTGGTGTCATCTTGGTCTCCACTTCCATACCAAAGTTCCCAATGATTTTTCCACTGTCATATACAAACATACAAAAGAATTAGATTCATACACACAAGCTATAGGGTTATCAACCGTCGACATTTTGAAAGAGAAAGGAAAGGAGAACTATTTGAACACATACCCGCTAGGTCCATCAACAGTATCTATCATCTTTTGTATATTCTTCTGCCTTTGCTGTGGATTGACTAAGGACAGTTTCTTTAACCACAAAGCTGAATCTTTATCCAAGTCATCCTTCGGATAAATCTGTCCCTCGACCAAATCACAGAATTCCATGGGCACAAAGTTTTGACGACCGTTTTTCCCCAAATCAAGGCAAGGAAGATCCTTGTGGACAATGTCTCTTCCATATTTTACCCTGAAATACTCAACAAGGGAGATCTTCCTCGGTGGATCATTGCCCTCTGGATCGATAAGATCGAATTTTATGTCCTTTGTGTCTAGCTTACTCAGTCCAACAATGGTGAGTTTCTGCTTGTTCTTCCTATGATTGACAGTGACTTTCAGCCGAGTTAATTCCTTCTCCACGTGCTGCCTAGAATTCTTAAAGTTGCGAAAATCAGGCCAGTTAAAGTACAACTTCAGATACTCGATGACTGACATTGCCTTCCGGAACGCCAACACGGAGTAGTCCAAACACAACGATAAACCTTGCGCTGTTGGCTTTAGAGTGTGTCTGTAACCTTTAGCAGCTGCAACACCAAAGCCAAAATCTTCATCGCGCTCGGTTTCACGAGTGAAAAAGCTTTTACCAACAGTCATCATACACTTTGAAGGGTGCTCCTTCATCACAACATCCAGTCCTTGCAATACATCACGCGGATTAACAGAAGAACCCCCCGTCATGTACTCTTTCAAATCACGGAGCTTAAGCGTATTCACCTCCTTGATGGTAAACGTGTAGCTTCGAGCTCTCATCTCTTCTGTCTGTGGGAAATCAACCTTATATGACCCAGTAGGCAGTTTCGCCGCGCTAAAAATGTTCTTCTGACCATCATACGCAGTCATAGCGAAGGGAAACTCATCAGGATTATCGGTAAACACCTTATCCCTGACCATAGCTAGCTCGAAACGCGATATCTTCTTCGTGGGGTTTTCGCCTTTGATCTCGACATCGTAGTGTCTTACGACACTTTCAGGATCGAAATTCACTCGAAAATGGTTGACATAGAGATTCACATGCTTCATAGCCACAACACCGCCTTTATCAGGACGCCTCATCGGCTCTATCTTATCCGTAGCAGCAACTTGTACAGATGGCACCGGACTCCTAACTTCAGAACCTGTCAATAATCAAATACAAAAAAAAAAAAACTTGCATATGAATCTGAAGCTAAAAAAAATCCAGAAACATTCATCAAACGAAACAAAATCATATAAATACGTTTCATGATTCATAACAAGTTCCAATGTAAAACCACATTGATTGTTCTTGAGTAATGAAAGCCCTAAATTCAATTCCCTAGAGGAAACAAAAGTGTTATCGTCGTTCTCAAATTCGTTCACTATTACTAAAAACCTATTAGTACTATTCATAAGCTTCCACATGAACAAAGATAAAGAGGATTGATACATACCACGACCGGTTTCAGAAGCCGCGACGGAGGAAGACGAAGAAGAAGAAGCTAAAGCCGTCGAATCAGAAGAAACCTGTGGCTTACGTCCCCAAGCTCCAGGAGCAACGGGAAGGCTCACTGGAACCTGAGACGAAGACGAAGAAGCTAAAACCGGCGAACCAGAAGAAACCTGAGGCTTACGTCCCCAAGCATTACCACCGGAGACTCCACTCACTTGACCCTGCGGCGCCGATTGCGTAATCGGAGCTTGTGGTCTAGGTTGTTGTTGCTGCGATTGCGTAATCGGAGCTTGTGGTCGAGGTTGTTGTTGCTGCGATTGCGTCCCACGACCACCACCGTGACCTGGCGGTGGTCCCCACTGACTCTGGCTTCGGAAATCCTGTTGATTCCGATCATAATCGCCACGACCACGGCCGCGATCGCCTCCCCCACCACCGTAGCCACGACCGCGATCGCCGCCTCCGCCGTAACCACGGCCTCCACCACCACCATCACCGCGACCTCCGCCGCCTCTACCACGGCCATCACTACGACCTCTGTAACCGCCTCTTTCCATTGGATCTGAACGGGAAAACAAAGCTTTGATTCGTAAGACTATTACTCAAGAGAGAAATTTTTTTTTTCTTGATTTAACTTATGAAGTAACCTAAAAACAATTCAAGTGAATATAAAGAGGGCTTTTTAAATATTTTATTTTATTTTTGTGAGAAGCTTAGCTCGTAAGGAGCTTTGTAGGGTTCGAGAATGTTCCTTGAAAAAACCGAAAAGCAAAGGGAAGAATAATCGTCTCTATTATTTATAATTAATATAGTTAATCTTCCTAATAAATATATTTGATTAGTTGCTGTAAATATGAAAATTTTGCTTTAATTTGTTAGTCGTGGGTGTTTAAATTGTAATTATATATCGATATATTTTGTTTGTAATTATATAGGTGGGTAGTAGTGGCGAAATTTTTGATATTAACGAATTATTGATAATGTTTGTTTAGCAAGTTTTAAAATGATTTAGAGAGGTTTACTCAAATGACCTTGGAAAGTTCGTTTTCCATAAAACAGACCTCCTCCTCAAAAAGTTGTGTTTTCGAGAATTTTTGCCCTTTTTACCCTTGTTGGTCTTGATAACAAAAAACGTATTTACGAAACTGCCATTAATGAATCGGCGGGAAAAGTTCCCGCCAATGAAAATAAGTCTACCATTCTTTGATGGTAGACTTATTTCCGACAGGTAGACTTATATTTTGGTCGATAGACTTATTTTTTGATCGATGGACTTATTTTTTGATCGATAGACTTATTTTTTGATCGGTAGATTTATATATGAACGGTAGACTTATTTGTCCACTTGATGGTAGATTTATTTTGGAGCGGTAGACTTATGTTGTGATTGGTAGATTTATTCCGAAGATTGATAGATTTATTTCCTTTAACGATAGAGTTAAATTTTCGTGATAGATTTGTTTTGAGACTGGTAGACTTAGTGACTGTAGTGATAGACTTATTTTACTGACTGTAGTGATAGACTTATTTTAGTGGTGATAGATTTATAGTAATTGGTAGATTTAATGATTTTGACGATAGACTTATTGAATCTTTTTCTGTTTTACTGGAACGATTTCTCGAAAAACATTGGTAGACTTATTTTTTCTGTTTACCTTATGGTAGATTTGTTTTTCGGATGGTAGATTTGTTTTTCGGATGGTAGATTTGTTTCTCGGATGGTAGACTTATTATCTGGAGATGATTTTCATATAGTTGTGGTAGACTTATTATCCGACGATGGTTGTTCATATAGTTGTGATAGACTTGTTTTCCGACGATGATTGTTCATGTAGTTGTGATAGACTTAATATCTATCACATAGTTGTGGTAGACTTGTTTGGTGACATAGTTTCATATAGCTGTGGTAGACTTGTTTGCTGACCTAGTTTCATACAGTTGTGATAGACTTGTTTGCTGATCTAGTTTGTTTCACATAGTTGTGGTAGACTTGTTTGGTGACATAGTTTCATATAGTTGTGGTAGACTTGTTTGCTGACCTAGTTTCATATAGTTGTGATAGACTTATAGTTTCATATAGTTGTGGTAGACTTGTTTGCTGACCTAGTTTCATATAGTTGTGATAGACTTGTTTGCTGATCTAGTTTGTTTCATATAGTTGTGATAGACTTGTTTGGTGACATAGTTTCATATAGCTGTGGTAGACTTGTTTGCTGACCTAGTTTCATATAGTTGTGATAGACTTGTTTGCGATGAGGTTATTCAAATTACAATGTTGTGATAGATTTGTTGTGGTAGGTGGTAGACTTATTTTGTAATTACGTTTTTACCCTTACGAGAGACACATATTTGCACGAAAAACCTGCAACAATGGTGAATTTTTAGGGTGCCGCCGCCATAGCTCAAACTCATTCTTTCTCCATCTTTGCTGAATTTCTCCACCTTTGATTTGATTTTCGAGCAAAATAAGAGGTTAATTTGTAATGGAATTTGGCTTGTTTTGATGGTAGACTTGTATTGAAATTTGGCTTGTACTACCATTTTGTACAGGAGAGGGTTGACAAAGCGAGGCTCTGGACTGTACAAGAGATAAATGACGACCAACTCGAAGTAACCCTGGGGTCATCATTGCATGTTGTAAATTTGGGAGAAAAAACTTGTACTTGCCTAAGGTTCGACAAGGATAGAATACCTTGTGTTCATGCCATTGCAGCAGCAGAAAAAGCGAAGATGTCACGGGTCGACCTTGCCCATGCGTACTTTCACACTAACTACTTGTACAATGGTTACTCAAAAAGTGTTATGCCAAGAGATGTTGCACTTCCCGCGCCAACAATTGTGACGGCGAAAGTTTGTAATCCTCCGGTCGTCCGTGAACCACCAGGTAGGCCAAAACACTCAAGGATTAAAGATGCTTTGGAAATTGCCATGCAGCGGAAGCGACCTAGAAAAGATCACAAGTGCTCAAATTGCCATGAACACGGTCACAATCGTGCTACTTGCACAAATTAATGTATGTGTCTACCAAAACATTCGATGTGTGCTCTCTCTTTCCTTAAAAACATCAAAGTTGTTAATACATTCATTACATAACAAAATATACCCTAAACAAGTCTATCATTGAAGGTAAACAAGTCTACCATCGAAGGTAAACAAGTCTATCATCAAAGGTAAACAAGTCTATCATTGAAGGTAAACAAGTCTATCATCGAAGGTAAACAAGTCTACCATCAAAGGTAAACAAGTCTATCATCGAAGGTAAACAAGTCTATCATCGAAGGTAAACAAGTCTATCATCAAACAAATACCAACAAGTCTATCATGAAATGCAAACAAGTCTACCATGAAATGCGAAAAAGTCTATCATCAAAAGTAGATTTCATTACATAACAAAATATACAGGTCTACCGCAATGTTCTGTAAATCAAATCAACGGTCACAAAAAGGACTTGTCTAATTAAGTCTACCATACTTTTGAAGGACCACCAAGTGTACCATAGTGACACATATATGGTCCTTTGAAAGTATACTAAGTTAAATGGTACTACAAAATATACAAGTCTACCGTAATGTTCTGATTTGTATTTAATCTACGGTAACAAAAAGACTTGTCAAAATAAGTCTACCATCATGTTGCATCTCACTGACCCGAATCTGTTTGCAAAGGGATCCTATCATCTGATTGCCCACGAGGATTTGGATCTGACATTTGGACCATTCGTTCCCCATCTAACTCGTCTAGCATCTCAGCTGCAAGCTTCAAGCGAAGATCCGGCATACTTGCATCACACATTCCATTCATGACGTGTCCAAGAGCTAAACACTCGATAAATTTCAGTGTGTACACACCACAGTCGCCCGTTTGGTAGTTCTGTGGTAGATTTCTCATCCTGTAGATGGAAAACGCCTGCTCCTTCATCTTCAGCCTTTGCTCTGGTGGTGTCGCCTGCTTAAGTAACAACGGAATCATCTTGGTGTAAGGTTTGCACGATTCGTAGATTGCGGTGTCGGTGAATGCTGTCAAGATGGAATCGTAAACTTGTACCCTCTTCTTAATGAAGTCTACCACAACAGCCACCCAATGTTGACAGTCGATATTATGTGCGATGTACAATGTGTCAACATCCTTTACCCAAACCTTTTTAGTCGCACCAACAGCCGGAGTTAAGCCATTGTACATATCAAAATAACCAGGGGCAAAAACCCATTTCTTCCCCAAAGAGACGAAGTCTTTTTTGTACTCTTGACACCAGTGGGCTGTAAAAATAGGATCGATAAAAGCTATCCTTTCACTTGTAAAAGGAGTTGGCTTTTGTAATGCTCTTTGTCGAAGCAAATTAAAACCAGCCTCCATATGCTGCAAATAAACATGTGCAAGCAAGTCTATCGTCAAATACCAACAAGTCTATCATCAAATAAATACCATTAAGTCTATCTTCAAATAAAAACAAGTCTATCATCAAATGCAAACAAGCCTACCAGCAAATGCCAATAAGTCTACCATCAAATGCCAATAAGCCTACCATCAAATGCCAATAAGTCTATTATCAAATGCCAATAAGTCTACCATCAAATGCCAACAAGTAAATTTCAATAAGTCTACCATCATGATTTCAACAAATAACAAGTAAATTTCATTACCGAAGTATTGAACCACCCATAGCTAGTATTCTCTGGTGGCCACATTTCTTTAGGTGTCATCAATATCAAGTACCATTCAGGTCCTTCAAGGGTATCTAATGGGTTGTCCCTGCAAAACACAACATTACTTCCAAGGATGAAGTTATTGTACATTGAATGAAGAAGGAGAAATAACTTACAACTCTGTCTTCACATACTCTAGCAGCCTATTTTTTTTGGCATCGTCCACCTTGGCAAACGGATCGTAGATAGCAGGCGAAGGGGTTACACCTAAAAATTACCACAACATGTCTTTAGATAAATCTACCACAACATGTAATTAAATCTACCATCACATCGAATACGAATTAAATCTACGCAAACAAGTCTATCATCAAACGCCAACAAGTCTACCATCAAATACAAAATAAGTCTTCCATCAAATGCAAACAAGTCTATCATCAAATGCAAACAAGTCTATCATCACATGCAAACAAATCTATCATCAAATGCAAACAAGTCTATCATCACATGCAAACAAGTCTATCATCACATGCAAACAAGTCTATCATCAAATATAAACCACCTTGCATGATCCTTATAGTAGTTGAGTTTCCATAGTATGGAGAAATCTGACTTCTTGCAAGGGTTTTTTTGCGACCGACTTCAAAAGGACCTTCCTTTGCGAAGTGAAGAAACTTATCCAATGCTTTGTTTATGTTTTTCGCAGCTTCATCAGAATCTGATGACAACGACGAGTCATTGGGAGGTGTCCTTTCTTCAGAGATACTGTGAACGGGGCTTGGTTCCTTCTTTTCCTCACTTTCATCAACCTAAATCAAAACCGAATAAATGTACCGTAACACCAAAATAAATCTACCATAACAGCAAAATAAATCTACCACAACATATAAAAATCTAACATAAAATACCAGGTGTGGTATTATAAATTCGTTCTTTGGACGACCAGCAGGTTTGGTCTGCTTTTGCACCTTCTTTTCCACCTTTTTATCAACCTAAGTCAAACCCGTAAAAAGACAAAATATTAAACAACATAAATCTACCACCACATGCAAATAAATCTACCGCCACATCGAAATAAATCTACCACAATATAAGTCTAAATAAATATACCATACGAGATTCTTTCTTTGGATGACCAGCAGGTGTGGGCTGGTTCTTTTCCACCTTTGTATCAACCTAAATCAAAACCGTGAAAAGAAAATATTAAAAGATATTAAACTACAAGTCTATCATCAAATGCAAACAAGTCTACCATCAGATGCAAACAAGTCTATCATCAAATGTAAACAAGTCTATCATCACATCAAAATAAATATACCAGATGAGATTCTTTCTTTGGATGACCAGCAGGTGTGGGCTGCTTCTTTTCCACCTTTTTATCAACCTAAATCAAAACCGTAAAAAGAAAATATTAAAAGAAATGCAAACAAGTCTATCATCAAATGCAAACAAGTCTACCATCAAAAGCAAACAAGTCTATCATGACATCAAAATAAATATATACCAGATGAGATTCTTTCTTTGGATGACCAGCAGGTGTGGGCTGCTTCTTTTCCACCTTTTTATCAACCTAAATCAAAACCGTAAAAAGAAAAGATTAAAAGATATTAAACTACAAGTCTATCATCAAATGCAAACAAGTCTATTATCAAATGCAAACAAGTCTACCATCTAAAGCAAACAAGTCTATCATCACATCAAAATAAATATATACCAGATGAGATTCTTTCTTTGGATGACCAGAAGGTGTGGGCTGCTTCTTTTCCACCTTTTTATCAACCTAAATCAAAACCGTAAAAAGAAAAGATTAAAAGATATTAAACTACAAGTCTATCATCAAATGCAAACAAGTTTACCATCAAATGCAAAGAAGTCTATCATCAAATGCAAACAAGTCTATCATCACATCAAAATAAATCTACCACCACATCGAAATAAATCTACCTGATTAGATTGTTTCTTTGGATGACCAGCATGTTTGGACTGCTTCTTTGCTCCATTTTTCTTTATTGGTGCACCATCTGGTTCAACTTTCACATTCTTCACTATCTTTGGTGTAACCTTTACCTTTGGTTCAGATGTCCCTTGTTGTTCTACCATCCAAGACTGTGGTCAAAGGTAAATATTGCAAGTTGTAAGAAAATTGTTGGATATGAGATAACAAGTTATAATATAAGTCTACCATACAATGACAATTAAAAATAAATCTACCATAACCATATAAAGTCTTTTATTTGATTAAAACAGAGACCTACGTACCAGGTCCAGGCCTTTCTCCCCAGATGCATTTCCACCACAATCCACCTTGGACTGTTGATCAACCTCTGCATCCAGGGCTTTCGATCTATTACCCTCTAAATATGTAACCCTACCTTCTAAGCTATCAAATTTGCCCAACAATTTCTGGAGCAGTTGAACTACTACACCACTATCTTCAGCGTGCTTCTCTTCAGGTGCTCCTTCACTAGGGATGTTGACATTCTTCTTCTCCGTAGATGTTCCTCCAGCACTACGACTCTCTGCATGGTTCACTTTCTTCTTCTTTGCAATATCCTTCAAGTGGATACTCATGTCAACATCGTCGCTTTCCTTTCCATGTTTTTCTTCGGAGCTCATCTTCCTCTTCCCATGCTTAACATGTTCCTTCTTCTTTTCTGATACTTTTTCCTTCTCTTTCTTCTTGTCCTTGTCCTTAGACTTAGGCTTTTCAGAAGACTCATCATCACTTTCCTGAACCTTTCTTTTCTTGTTAGCAGTGGGAGTTTTTAACTCCCAAACCGTTTCATCCAAACATCCACCTAGGATGTCACGAATCATGTTATCAAGTGCCTTATCATCCTTGTCATCCCACGGAGGATAAATCTCTGCCAAAGGCTTCATGACTAAGTGCCTCACACGAACCTACAAAGAACAAAAGCACAGTCAAAAACTGGACTAAAGTGTCTACCATAACATAAGAATAAGTCTACCATAACATAAGAATAAGTCTACCATAACATAACAGTAAGTCAACCGTAACATAACAATAAGTCTACCGTAACATAATAATAAGTCTACCATTCAACAAGGCTATCATCAATAGCAACCAAGTCTGTTAGCATCCAAATACAAACAAGTCTATCATCAAATGAAAGTAAGTCTATCATCAAATGAAAGTAAGTCTATCATCAAATACCAACATCAATTACGAACAAGTCTTTTATCAAATACCAACAAGTCTACCAGAAAATTACCTTGCCATCCAATAATCAAATGCCAACAAGTTTATCATCAAATGCAAACAAGTCTATCATGAAATGCAAACAAGTGTATCATGAAATGCAAACAAGTCTATCATGAAATGCAAACAAGTCTATCATCAAATACAAATAAGTCTATCATGAAATGGCAACAAGTCTATCATGAAATGCCAACAAGTCTATCATCAAATACAAATAAGTCTATCATCAAACACAAATAAGTCTCTCATCAAATAGTTGCAAGTCTACCAGAAAATTACCTTGTCATTTGCTTCCTTGTCTTCATCCAACACCTTCTCAAGGTTGTATCTTGTCCTGCTTGATTCCCAACATAGCAGATGAACTGTTGCTTCTCTTCTTTTCCCAAATTTTTCTCCTAGTATGGGAACTACCTCATATGCCCATACAAGTAGCACCGGCACACACCCATGAATTGAGTAAGAGCCTCCACCATAATTTGCAACTGCTATGGACCGCATTAGATGTTCAAAGGACACACGTCCCCATGGGTACTTGTTAAACACCTCTGTATCCATAACTCGTTTAGCTTCCTTCAGAGGAAGTCTACTACGACGAGCAATACCATATACTCCAACGTGCAAGATGAACAACAAAGCTACCCATTTCCTCTTCTCCAGAGTCCATGACCTACAGTTTTCAAGCACCATCAAAAGCTCATCCCAAGTAGGTCCATCACATGTCTTCACACCCATCTCTGTCCAGAAATCATTGTGGTTGATGTCCCAATCATCCTTATCATCAATCTCATCACAATTCATCTTTGTTATCTCTTCAAACTCATGAAGAGAAAACCTCACTGGTCGACCACCAATCAAGGACCACATCTCATAAAACCTTTCAGTTTGCAGTTGATTGGTTAGGAAATGATGAACCGTATGACCACTCCATATGAATTTCTGAGATGCCAGCTTGAGAATGACTCAAACTCCAGAAGTATTCATCACATCATTGTACACATCGTCACCAACGGCATCATGCATCGTTTTAAAGTCACCTAATTTGCAATTATGATTCATACTTTTCTTCTGCAATGGTGATTTTCCTGGCGCAAACATGCATTGAGGATATTGCTTTGGAGAGTCCATATATGCACAAGTAAACTGCCAAAATTAAATCTACCATAATACACTAATAAATCTACCATCAAATGCAAACAAGTCTATCATCAAATGCAAGTAAGTCTATCATCAAATACCAACAAGTCTATCATCAAATACCAACAAGTCTAACACTGAAATGCAAACAAGTCTATAATCAAATGTAAATAAGTCTATCATCAAATGTAAATAAGTCTATCGTCATCAAGTCTACCAGAAAATTACCTTGCCATCCAATAAGTCTATCATAAAATGCCAACAAGTCTATCATCACATACCAACAAGTCTATCATCAAATGCCATAAGGCTAACACTGAAATGCAAACAAGTCTATCATTGAATGCAAATAAGTCTATCATCAAATGTAAATAAGTCTATCATCAAATGCCAATAGGTCTATCCTCATCAAGTCTACCAGAATATGACCTTGCCATCCGATAAGTCTATCATTAAATGCCAACAAGTCTATCATCAAATATCAACAAGTCAAGGCTAACACTGAAATGCAAGCAAGTCTATCATTGAATGAAAATAAGTCCATCATCAAATGTAAATAAGTCTATCATCAAATGCCAATAAGTCTATCGTCATCAAGTCTACCAGAAAATTACCTTGCCATCCAATAAGTCTATCATCAAATGCAAACAAGTCTATCATCAAATGCAAACAAGTCTATCATCAAATGTAAACAAGTCTATCATAAAATTGACTATGAATTTTATGAAATCGCAAAACAAAACATTCACACTCACCTTAACTGCGCCGGAATCTGTTACGGAAGTGAAACTTCCCAATCTGTGAAAATAATATCGACATTAGGGTTTCGAGATTTTAACAAAAATTTCTTTACAACCGAAACAATGCACCGGAATTGTCATTTATACCTCATGTACAATGAAGATTCGAATACTTCGCCGGAACAAGATTGGGAGTCCGACGCAAACACAAAGAGGAGAGAGGTTGATAAACGAGAAAAGAGAAACGAAGAGAAGAGAAGTGGAGAGGAGTCCGACGCTTACATTCTCAGTCGCAGGGCTCCGGCAAATACGCCCGGAGAAGACGATGGTCCACAGAAGGAGAAGAATCGCCGGGAAGGAGAAGAATCGCCAGGGAGGGGAGTTTTCTTTTTTTGTTTTGGCGTGAAAGTGAGAGAAAAAAAAAGAACAGTTTTATTCTCATATGAACAGTTACCAGAAAACCTAATTATTTTTTTTCCTAGTGGCAATTGTGTAATAAAAAGTTTTACATATGGTTTACAAGACTTTTCAACTCTCCTCATCTCTACAAGGTCATTTGAGTTATTAAGTAACTTTTCAAGGTCATTTGAGTTATTTTCTCTTTTATTAGAAGGATAACTACCAAAATATTTGAAAAAATGATATGACTATGAGAAGCTTAGCTCGTAAGCTTTGTAGGGTTCGAAAATGTTCCTCGAAAAAACCGAAAAGCTAAGGGAGTACAATCGTCTCTAGCATTTATAATTAATAATTAATCTTTCTAATAAATATATTTGATTAGTTGCTGTAAATATGAAAATTTTGCTTCGTGGGTGTTTTTTTTTTTTTTTTTTTTGTCAACAGTCGTGGGTGTTTAAATTGTAATTATATATGGATATATTTTGTTGGTAAATTATGTAGGTGGTAGTAGTGGCGAAATTTTTTATATTAACGAATTATTGATGATGATTGTTTAGCAAAGTTTAAAAATGATTTATTAGAAGGATAACTAACAAAATATTTGAAAAAATGATATGACTGATTTAATAATTAAAGGAATATTAGGAAGCTCGTTAATTTCTAATATAGAATAATATTAATTAAAACATTGTAATACTTAAAATACCATACGTTACAAAACATAAGATGTGTGATAAATAGAAATTATTTTTATCTCTTTTTATATTATTCAAAATGAAAAGTAATTTGCGTTTTTGCCAAAAGTAAAAAATATGTTACGATCAACTGAAAGAAAAAAAGCGAAAAGAAAAGTCAGATTCCATGTGCTTTAAAGAGTCATAAAAGAGTAAAATGATGTTTACGTGGTCGAAGCAAAAATTTAGAAAAGTTAAAGAACGTGTCGTAGTGACTAGTGGTGGTGTACGTTTCTACTATTGTTTAACTGAAAAATTTGTGCAAGAATACGAGTCAAATAATTTAAGTTAATTATTTTCTTGCCAACAGTTTTTTTTTTTTTTTTTTTTACTTTCTGATCGTATTGAATCATCAACTGGTTACAAAAAAACAGGAATAAAAAATAGTTTTAGCCTACGGTCTGAGACCAAGAAGGCAAAAGAGAAAATAAAATAGAAATACAATAGAGGTCAAGTACCTCTGAACCAAAGTCCTAAGCAATCCTCAAGACCCCTCATCTCCTTACGGGCAATGCAAGTGTCTCGGACTACTCTATCAATCTTCTTTGAGAGTAGCTCTGAAGGAAGACGAGTTTCTGAAAAGATGCGCTCATTGCGTTGATTCCACAAACAGTAGATAGTAGCTTGAGCCATGATCAATCTTAACTTGTTTTCCGATTTGTTTGTGTCGTGCCTCTTTAACCATCTCTGGAAAGCAAGCCAATTTGCAAACCCTATATAGGGTGCCTTAATTCTCCTGAAGCCTGAAATCCATACATCTTGACTGTACGGGCAATATAGAAACAAATGATCCCTAGTTTCATCATAGATTTCGCATAACACGCATGTTTTTTCCTCCATAACTCCCCAATTTGCAAGCCTAGATTTTGTTGATAATCTGTCCAAACTTGCCAACCATAGAATGAAAGCATGTTTAGGAGTATTACCAGAAAACCATACCTCCTTATGCCAATCAACTTCTGGCAATGAAGCCGCCATTTGCTTCTTTGCAATCGAGAAACTGAAGCTGTCCTTAGTCGGCCCTGCTCCATCCTTCCATTTAAATTTATCTCTTGATCCTTCTTCTAGTGTTATTGTTGTCAAATGGCATAGGAGAGAGGCTGTCCTTTCACAACGGGCCCCCCTAAAATTCCAACCATTATTTGTTGCAGCAAAATAGACCTTAGAATGTAACGGAATCCCGTAAAGTCTTGGTCCAGATTGCCCAATGAAGGAAATAAGCTGCCCTAGTGGTGTCCAGTTATCAAACCAAAAGGAGCATTCATTCCCATTACCAACACTGCAAGAGATAAATTCCAACGCAAGAGGTCATAGTTTAAGCAGTTGGACCCAAGAAGAAGACCCGCAACTTGTTTCACTTAGACTCCAAAAGGAATTTTCCTTAAGCTTATGTTCCTTGCACCACGCGACCCACAACGATCCAAAATTAGTGAACAATAGCCAAATTAGTTTGAGCCCAAATATCTTGTTCCAAGAGTGAAGATCTCTCAAACCGAGACCACCCGAAGCTTTTGGCGAGCAAACCTGAGACCACTTAACCTTTGCTTTACCAGAGGCTGCATTTTGATCGGCCGACCAGAGGAACTTCCTACACATCTTGTTCATCTCTCTTATGCATCGCTTTGGCAGGACAAATGTTGCACACCAATACGCCATGATGCTTTGGATCACAGAAGAAATAAGTTGAGTTCTACCTGTAAATGACAAGAACCTTGAGGTCCAAGAAAGAAGCCTTGCTTTAACCTTTTCAATTAGAGGAGCATAGTCAGCCTTTGTCAACCGTCTAGGAAGCAGTGGTAGACCCATATATCTAACCGGAAGAGTTCCCAGAGAGAAACCATGGGCAGTAGACATAGCCAACCTATCAACCTGGGTACAACCAGCCAGAAATAAAGAAGTCTTTGCAGAGTTCATGGTGAGTCCCGAGACAGAGGAGAAGTAAGATAGCAAATTAACTATGGCATTTAGGGATGGAAAGGTTCCATCGAAAAATACCATCATATCATCCGCAAAGACCAAATGCGAGACCCTATGGCTTGAGGATTTGGGGTGAGCTCCAATCTGCCCAGAGGTGAATCTGATATCAAGGAGCCTAGAGAAAACGTCCATGCCTATCACAAACAGCGGAGGAGACAACGGGTCTCCTTGCCTTATTCCCCTAGTTCCTTTAAAGTAGCCACACAACTCTCCATTAATAGCAACAGAGAACCTTGTTGTTGAGATACATTGCTGAATCCACCTAATGAATACTTTAGGAAAGTTTGTAGCATTAAGCGTGTCTAGGATGAAGCCCCAATCCACCGAATCAAAAGCCTTCTTTAGGTCAATCTTTAACATCCCTCTCTTAGAGATGGACTGACTATTATATCCTTGGACCATTTCGGACGCCAGCAGCACATTCTCCACAATCTGTCTACCACTTACAAAAGCCGTTTGATTCTCTGAGATCATCTCCGGTAGTAGGCCTTGCAACCTTCTGGCTAATAACTTAGCAACCACTTTATAGACAGCATTTAGGCAAGAAATAGGTCTAAAGTCAGTTACATTTTCAGCATTTGTTACCTTAGGTATCATAGCAATGATAGTAGAATTCCATTGTGGCTCCATTTTTCCAGAGGTGAAGAACTTTAAAACTGCCTCAGAAACTTCATTTCCAATTATGTCCCAACAATGTTTGAAAAACTCACCCGTGTAACCATCCGGACCCGGAGCTTTGTCCGAAGGTAAAGAAAAGAACTCTTTCTTAATCTCGTATAGTGTAAACATCCTCTCAAATCCACGTCTCTGAGCTTCGTTACAACTGAACGGATGAACTGATCTAATAGCAGCAACAAGAGAAGGCTTCTTATTAAGTTTTGGACCCAGGAGATCGGAGTAAAAATCTAAGGAAGTAGACTTAATCTCTTCAATGTCTGAGCTATAAGTTCCATTTTGGAGTTTGATCCTTGAGAGCCTATTCCTAGCTTTCCTTGCTGCAACACATCTGTGGAAGAAGCCAGAGTTTTGATCACCTAACTTTAGCCATTTGATCCTTGATTTCTGCCTCAGGAAGGTTTCCTCTGCCTTAGCCAACTGCCTCCATTTTTCCAATGCAATTAATTCCTTTATCGCAGCTTCTCTGCTTGGCGTTGACAGCATTATATTCTGCGTAGGCTTGAGCTCAGAAAGAGCCTCCTCTGTTCTTTTTTGAATTCCAGAATAGGCAGAGTGGTCAAGCTCCTTGAGGATTCTCTTTAAGAGATTTAACTTCCTACTTACTTGCTGCATTGGATTACCAGTAACAAAGAAGCTATTCCATGCTTCAATGACCGTAACTTTGAACTCCGGATGCTGTAGAAGATGAAGGTTGAACTTGAATGGCCTCTTTGGTTTTGGGGATGTTTCTGGAATCCTGATGCAGCAAACTGCGTGGTCCGAGAAAAGTGGTTCTTGGAAAGAAACCTGAGCCTCAGGGAAAGAGAGAACCCATTGATCATTTCCTAGAACCCTGTCAAGCTTTTCAGCTATAGGACCTATTCTCCTATGGTTCCACCAAGTAAAAATGGGGCCACTGTAAGGCAGATCAAACAGACCCGTTACGTTGAAGCAATGCTGCATTTCCCTCCCACCAGCACTAACTCTTGCGAACTCATCTCGGAGTGAGTGTTCCATTGGCAATAGTGTTTGGTTGAAGTCACCTGTAACCAACCAAGGGGAGTTTTTGAGTTGAGAATTACCTGCCAACGATTGCAACTCCGACCAGAGCTCTCTCATTTGAAATGCTTTCGTCTCATTGTCTTAACGACGACCCTTGGCACAAGTTTCCTTTCACCGGATTTGTCGCCATGATCTCTGCCGTGTTCACACTCATAGTTGACTCTATCACCACTAACGTCTTCACCAAGTTGGAAAGGAGGGACCCGCATGCTGACATGGCATCCCTTGGCACTCCTAACCAAGAGATAAGGCTCACGCGTCCCATCATGGTCATGGTCTTACTCTTCATAATAGTGGCGACAAAGAGCTTGGTTCTACTTTGCAGCTTCTGCGATATCGTGTTATTGCCATCGTTAGTATTTTCTACTCTCGTTTTTCTTCTTTCAATTTTAGAAAATTAAACTTTTGGTTTGATTCCAATATATTGTTTTAACAAGAGGAAACACGAAATTTGTGCTCTAAGCTGCTATACGTTTGTATACATATTGACTATTGTTTCATTATTTTTAATATTTTTTTATGATTTTGATAGTTACAAAAGACTAGTTTCATTTCATTTTCAAATCAATCAGTTCAACGGATTGGAGTTCTTTAATATGAATGCGCACAGAGAACTTAGAAAATAACTAATCTACTATTAACATGCGCAAGAGAAGCAATCGAATATGGTTCTTATTTAAAACAAAAATAAATTTAGATATAAGTCGAGGACTAAAACTTTTTGTTTACCACATTGAATATGCGTTTCATAAAATTTGTGAACAAGGCTCACAAGTAATTTGAGACGATTCTGCTTACATATATTATGATGATTTAATAAGTGACTGATACTAAAAATGATTAAATTGAATAGGTTTTGGAGCTAGGAATAGTGGTGCACTCGATCGTGATAGGACTATCAGTAGGAGTCACAAACAATACTTGCACCATCAAAGATCTCATCGCCGCTCTTTGTTTCCATCAAATGTTTGAAGGCATGGGCCTCGGCGGCTGCATCCTCCAGGTAAATTCTTCCTTTCCAATTAATTACTAATTTGTCCGGTCTAATCTCGTCCATTGCGGTTCTCGGATTATGTTCTTAATTCGGTTTAGTTTTGTCAAAAGTTGTGTTTCTTGAATAATCAAATTTGATGAAAACATGTTTAGGCGGAGTATGGATGGGTGAAAAAAGCCGTGATGGCTTTCTTTTTCGCGGTAACGACGCCATTTGGAGTGGCTTTAGGGATGGCATTATCTAAAACGTACAAAGAGAATAGTCCTAACTCGCTTATTACGGTTGGGCTACTCAACGCTTCTTCGGCTGGACTACTCATTTACATGGCTCTAGTCGTCCTTTTAGCCTCCGACTTCATTGGTTAGAAGATGCAACGGAGCATCAACCTTCAGATGAAGTCATACGCAGCCGTTTTGCTTGGTGCCGGTGGCATGTCCGTCTTGGCTAAGTGGACTTGATGATGTGCCGGTGCTACCTTTGACTCTCTACTTTTTTTCCTTCTCTTTTGTACATCATATAATGGAAACATATATTGTGAGATAAAAGTATTTATGAAACCATGGTGTAACAGTTTTAGTTTGGTTGATAGAGAACTAAAAGGGTAATTGCTATCGGTTTTTAGTCTCCAGATTTTATAGTTGTAAAGTATTTTATTTTATTTTCAACTCATAGCTTTTTATGACTCATCTTTTTCTAGATAATTAACCACTAGAACAATTAACAATATCTCATCTTATCGCCCAACAATTCCATTGACTTTATCTTATTATTATTAATTACGACTATTTTGGCATTATTGGACTTTTGAGATATGATAGTTTTAAATTTATTCTTCAAACATTTCTTTTGTTTTTGCCTACACGTCCAAAACTCCAATGTATGTACTGTGTAGTTACGTTTCTAAAGCTAGTGTTATAAACTTATAATTCAATGCAAAACCACTTGACCAATCATATACAGACTCAAAGGAGATCAGCGTTATCATTATATTATCTTTTGATTTAAGAAACTAAAAAAATATTATTGCATCGAAAATTAATTTTGTTGATAACACATCAAAATGTCAATTTTATTTTGGAATAGGATTCCTTAAATGTGTGAAACAATCCTGATATTTAATACATTATAGGGTTTTTCAACAGAAATTCCGTACAAGGTTAAATATTCAGCAACGTTGCTACAAGAAATCAGCTCGTTTCCGACGATCAGTCAGAATATAGTCGGAAAACGGTGTTTCCAACAAGTTTCCGACCAACCAAAAATGATTCGAAAATAGTCGGAATTTCGTCGGTCATTTATTGTTCGAAATTGGGTTCGAAACTAGTCGTCGAAAAGTGGTCAGTAATGTTCCGACCAAGTTCCGGCGAAGTTCCAACCATCAAAATCCGACTGATTTCCGACCACAATCTTCCGACAAAATTCCGACCATATTTTCAAATAGTGATCAGAATTAATTTTCATTTAAAATGATTTATTAAAACGGAAATCAAATAAAAATAGTGAAAATAAAAATCAAAAGTTTTGAAATTTAAAAGATTCAAAGCTCTAAACAAAAGTAAAGTTTTATAAATTTCAAACTTAACATAAAATGCAAAATACAAGAAATAAAATGTAACTACTCTTGAGTTTCGTCTTCGTCTTCACCTGCTGGTGATTGAAACTCCGGGAACATGTTGACAACTTTCCTCGCCACACCAAATGCAAATTATTATGAGCTTTCATGGTTTAATAATAACACAATACGACCAATACATGTAACTGAATAATTTGTATTAATATTTATGTTTGTCGTATTATCATTTAGATTCAAAACAACAAAATATACTAATACAATACATTCCATTTGTATTCTATTTATGTTATCTCTCTAGTTCTTTCGAACTCAATTATTTTGGACTCGGCGTAGTTTAAACCCTAGGTTGGATTAGGCGGGTATATTAAACGGAATAAAAAGAGATTATTATTGAGTATCATTGTATTTGCACCAACCATGGTTAAAAGAGGCAATATCTTATCGTCGTACGGTATTAAACTGAATAAAAAGACGTTGAAGTGTCTTTTTCTTTCTTAAATTGAAAATTTGAAATGCATTTTTTTGAGAAATTTCGTTGCGTAAATATTTTGTGTAGTCGGGGACATTGGATTATAGCTTTATTGGTTGATCCAAGTAGAATAAACACACCCGTTGAGCGGGTTCAGTTGAGCTTAACCCGCTCAACGGTTGTAAGAAATTGGTACATAATTATGTCTCGCAAAGTCGCATCTAGTTGAGCTTAAAAACTCTTAACTGAATCAAATATCAAAATACCCGAACACCATTTCTTTGAACCATGTTTTATTTGTTTACAAATCATATCGTGGATCCGAACAAATACTTTTTTAGTTGCTTCAATGTTTTTGTGACGCAATCACATCAATATTTTTTTGTTGAAACATTCCTCACCTACCCGTATTAGCAACCCAGAAAAGTCAACTTAATGTTAGAAGTCAACTTAAAGTTGCATTATTTTCCTCAAACAAAACTATATAGATTTTGAGTATCGTACAAGTTCATGTACTTTAGAAAGTACATACGTGGACAGGACTATGGAGTGTGGCTTGCATAATCTCAAGTAAAATAATTAGAAAAACGCATATCCTATTTACTCGTATAAATTCTTGACATAGAAGATGTCTAAAACGACATAATAATAGATTCTAATAAAAAAACTAATGTCACACTAATTCCAAAGAAAACAGGGGCTGCTAGGCTCTCGGACTTCCGCCCTATTGCTTGTTGCAACTCGGTTTACAAGGTAGTATCCAAGCTCCTAGCAAACAGACTAAAGAAGTGCCTCCCAGGTATTATATCCAACTCTCAATCCGCGTTCATTCCGGGCCGTTTGCTTGTGGAGAATGTTCTGCTTGCAACGGAATTAGTGCAGGGATACAATTGGAAATCAATCTCTAAGAGAGCCATGCTAAAAGTTGATCTCCAAAAGGCGTTTGACACCGTCAAATGGGATTTTGTAACCAACGTCCTTAAAGCTCTAAACTTCCCTCCTCACTTCATCGCCCTAATCCACCAATGCCTATCCACAACCAGATTTTCGATAGCAATTAATGGGGAGTTATGTGGCTACTTTGAAGGTGCTAGAGGATTGAGGCAGGGAGACCCACTCTCTCCCTACCTCTTTGTACTCTCCATGGAGGTCCTTTCACAAATGTTAATCTCTAAATACAATGGTGGCAATATAGGAACTCATCCACTTGCCTCCAATCCCCACGTAAGCCACTTAGCGTTTGCTGACGATATTATGGTTTCCTTTGATGGTGAGAAACACTCTTTGGAGAATATTGCCTCTACGTTTGAAGCCTTCTCGAATTGGTCTGGTCTCTCAATGAACCGCAACAAGACATAACTTTATGTAGCAGGTCTGAATCAGGAAGAAGCCTTGGACATTTCTCAACTCGGCTTCAGTCTTGGTGATCTCCCAATCCGCTACTTGGGCCTTCCCTTGATGCACAAAAAGTTAAGAATTTCAGACTATGGTCCACTCATTGAAAAAATTTCTAACAGGTTCAGTTCTTGGAGCTCTCGGGCTTTGTCTTTTGCTGGTAGGAGACAGCTTATCTCGTCTGTCATCTACGGTACGATAAACTTCTGGATATCAGTGTTCACTCTCCCAAAAGGTTGCCTAAAGAAGATAGAAAGTCTGTGTGTAAGATTCTTGTGGAGTGGTGATATAAGCAAAAAATGCGCAACAAAAGTATCATGGAAAACTGTGTGTTTGCCAAAAACAGAAGGAGGTCTTGGGCTGCGGGATTTTCTGATCTGGAACAAGACCTTATGCCTCAAGCTCATCTGGTTACTGTTCTCGAACAGCTCTTCTCTCTGGGCGCAATGGATGACATCTAACAGATTAAAGGGAGAGAGTTTATGGAGTCTTGATGAAACAAAGCAGTCATCTTGGACATGGAAATCTTTACTTGCTCTCCGGCCCCTTGCAGCCCGTTTTCTCAGGCCTAGACTAGGTAACGGACGACACGTAAGTTTCTGGTACGATCGTTGGACACCTCTTGGACCTCTCATAAATTTATTTGGACCAAGAGGACCGCGTGAACTAGTCATTCCTCTTCAAGCTTCTGTTGCAGCAAGCTGCTCATCATTCGGCTGGATCTTAAGAGGAGCACGCTCACCATCAGCAGAATTGTTTCACATCCACCTCACCTCAATCCCTCTCCCATCCTTATCAACCATTGATGACTCCTACATTTGGCTTGTAAATGATCAGGAACTAAACTCTTTCACAGCTAGGCTTACTTGGGAAGCACTTCGACCTAGAGACTCTCCTCAACCTTGGACATCAAATGTGTGGTTTAAAGGAGCAACGCCAAGGCGTGCTTTCAACTTTTGGGTCGCTCACCAAGACCGCCTCCCAACAAGAACTCGCTTAGCAAACTGGGGCATGCAAATCAGTACCGATTGCTGCCTATGCTCTGCTTTTCAAGAAACACGGGACCACCTCTTCCTTAGATGTGAGGTTAGTGAACAGGTATGGGGACTCATCATCAAACGGTTAGGCTACAGACCCTTTCTATTTCACACTTGGACTGCATTTTACTGTTGGCTTGATCAAAGAGACAGCAGAACTTCAAGGACACTACGGCGTCTTGTTGCTCAAGCCACAATCTACGCCATATGGTCGAAAAGAAACAAAAGGCTCCACAACAGCAGCTCTTCAACTCCTCAAGCGATTTTCAAGATCATTGATCGACAAATACGTGACGCAATACTTGCCAAAAGAACAAAGAAATCTTTTGGTAAGCTTATGCAAAGTTGGCTCATCTATGAATAGAATTCCCTTTTATTCGTATTTTCTTTCTAGGATTTCCCTTGTTTTTTAATCTTTTTTGGGCAAGCCTTTCCTATTAGTTTTACCTTTTGTAATTTTTACAAACACTCTCATTTTAAATGAAATTCAAATACTTATCAAAAAAAAAAAAAAAAAAAAAAAAACTAATGGACTCGAATACTTGATGTTTCATTTAGAACTTACTACTTGATGTTTTCGGACTTCGTCAAATTGTTGTTCTCATTTCTCAATATTTTTTTTATAATTCTTATTGGCGTTACATCTTATTGTTTTGCTATACTTTATCCCACAACATATTTTCCTTGTCTATCTCTTCTTTTTTGACTAGGTCACATCTTTATCTTTATCCAACAAATACTATCATGCATGGTTTATATTGTGATTTTATAAAGTGAGGACATACATTTTTTTTTTTTTGTCACAAGTGAGAACATATATATACAATAATTCATATATGATATATTGTATATATGCATGGTGTCTTTTTGCCTAGAATTAGTCTAGACATATGTTATGTATAATTCAATATTTTCACAACAAATTACAAGTTGACATTAATTAATTAGCAATGTCGACATTCACTTTGATTGAGAGAGAGAGGCTTCATGTCACCCTTAGATATAAGAGTAACTAACACAATATAATCTTTGTATATCAAACTCAAAAACTCCACAAAGACAATGAGAAAGATAACTAAAGCTCCTCTCATTTTCTCTATCGTCTTCCTTCTCCTCTTCATCTCCCACTTTCCCGGAGCCCTCTCTCAATCCAACAAAGATTGCAAAACCAATTCAAACAACACATGCATCGACAAAAACAAAGCATTAGATCTCAAACTCATAGCAATCTTCACAATCCTTATTTCAAGTCTAATCGGCGTTTGCCTCCCGTTCTTCGCCCGTTCGGTTCCCGCTTTCCAACCCGAGAAATCGCACTTTCTTATCGTCAAATCTTTCGCATCCGGTATCATTCTCGCTACTGGTTTCACGCATGTTTTACCTGATTCTTTCGCTATGTTGTCTTCTCCTTGTCTTAACGATAACCCTTGGCACAAGTTTTCTTTCACCGGCTTTGTCGCCATGATATCCGCCGTGTTCACACTCATGGTGGATTCTATTACCACCAGTGTCTTTACCAAGTCCGGTAGGAGGGAAATGCAAGCTGCTGCGGCTCCAACCAACACAGCTAACGTGGCATCTGTTGAGACTCCTGACCAAGAGATGGGACGCGAGCAGGTTCACGCGGCCCATCATGGTCATAGTCATGGACATGCTCTTCATCATAATTTTCATGGAGATAATGATAAGGAGACTGGTTCTAATTTACAGCTTCTGCGATATCGTGTTATTGCCATTGTTAGTATTCCAATCTCGTTTTTCGTTTTTCCTTTTTTTCAATTACAAAGATAGAAAGTCTAACTTGATTTTAATAGATTTATTTTTTGGACAAAAGGAGGTCGTCGTGTGTTAGTTTTGTATTTTGCTGATTTGAACTGTTAAAACCCATTTTTCTAGGGAATAAAGCAGTTAACGAGGACATATGCCTACGCATCTGATAAGAATAGTAGTAAATAAATAGATGATTCACAGACAAAGGCTTTTAGTATGTCCTTTTTCTTAGGTGTTTTTTGTCGATTAATTTTCGTTTGACTTTGATTACAGTTTTTGGGATATTAAAGAAAACGATATTGAATGAGTCTAATTCTCTTTAGTTCAATTTTTAGATAAGTTTTTGGATCGAAACAAATCGCCTCAACCAGATTAAGAATCCTCATTTAGAAACGATTTTGGACAATATAGCTTCTCAAATCGTATTTAAAATACGTTTAGTGGAAGAAAAAAATCGAAGTTAAAATATGGTTGGAGTGATCTTAATATATAGAAGATAGAAAGAGCCCAACTAACCTTCAAAGCCTAATTAAAATCTTCAGTAATGATTTAATAAGTGGAAATGAATCAATAAATAAAGAAAAATTGATCAGGTATTGGAGCTAGGAATAGTGGTGCACTCGATCGTAATAGGACTATCAGTAGGAGCCACAAACAATACTTGCACCATAAAAGGTCTCGTTGCTGCTCTTTGCTTCCACCAAATGTTCGAAGGCATGGGTCTAGGCGGCTGCATCCTCCAGGTGAATTCTTCCGTTCCAATTAATTAGTAGTCTAGTCCGGTTTAGAAATTTTCTGAACCGGTTTAGTTTCTCCAAAAGTTGTTTCTTCAATAAATCGTAAATAAAATTTTGATGGAAACATGTGTAGGCGGAGTATGGGTGGGTGAAAAAGGCGGTGATGGCTTTCTTTTTCGCGACCACAACACCTTTTGGAATTGCCTTAGGGATGGGATTATCTAAAACGTACAAAGAGAATAGTCCTGACTCGCTTATTACTGTTGGGCTACTCAATGCTTCCTCGGCTGGATTACTCATCTATATGGCTTTAGTCGACCTTTTAGCAGCCGACTTCATGGGCCAGAAAATGCAACGGAGCATCAAGCTTCAGATGAAGTCATACACCGCCGTGTTGCTTGGTGCCGGTGGCATGTCCCTTATGGCTAAGTGGGCTTGATCTTCATCAAAATGGAGACATATCTTTTGTGAAAACATAATAAATGTAAATTAAAGCATCATATCCTAGTTATGTAATCAGTTTCTTAAATAATCAGTATTGGGTTATACACAACTTATAAAAAATATCATTTAATAGACATAATAGACATAATTTAATCAAACCTAAAAAAGACTATAGAATGATATTGGTCACACAATATTCAAGAAAGATGAAAAGTACCCAAAACAACTTATATTTTGAATAAAAAAAAGACACTCAAAACAACTTATATTTTGAAACGTAGGGAGTATATTTTAGTGAAAATTAATTTTTGTAAACCAATAGACCGTTAATGTTTTAGGACTCCGTAACATTGTTTTGTTATTGTTTCTCCCTCAACAAATTTTCCTCTTTGTCAAATGTACAACTAATTTTATTATCATCCTAAAAGTTGATGGGACCTATATAACATCGACAGAGGATCAAGTCTCCCTTGTATTAAGACTAACACACAATATTTCTTTCGATCAAACTAAAAAAACTTGGTTAAACAAAAAAAAAAAGAAGCAAAAATATGGCTAAAGCTCCTCTCTCGACTACCATCACTGTTTTCCTCCTCCTCTCCATCTCCCACTTCCCCGGAGTTCTCTCTCAATTCAACAAAGATGATTGCACAACTGAATCCGAAAACATATGTACCGACAAAAACAAAGCATTAAATCTCAAACTCATAGCAATCTTTGCAATTCTCATCACAAGCCTAATCGGTGTTTGCCTCCCATTCTCGGCTCGTTCATTTTCCGCTTTCCAGCCCGACAAATCGCACTTCCTCATCTTAAAATCATTTGCCTCCGGTATCATCCTCTCGACTGGTTTCATTCACGTTTTGCCTACTTCTTTCGAGATGCTATCTTCTCCTTGTCTTAACGATAATCCTTGGCACAAGTTTTCTTTCACTGGCTTTGTCGCCATGATTTCGGCTGTGTTCACACTCATGGTTGATTCTATCACCACCAGCGTATTCACTAGGTCGGGCAGGAGAGACCCACGAGCATTTGCTAACGTGGCTCCTGCAGAGACTCCTGACCAAGAGATGGGGCACGTACAGTTTCACGCGTCCCATCATGGTCATGATCATAGTATTGATCATGAAGATAATGACAAGGAGCTTGGCTCTTCTTTACAGCTTCTGCGATATCGTGTTATTGCCATCGTGAGTATTCCTACTCTTAGTTAGAAAGTTTTTTCGGATAAAAAGTCTTAATTTGATTTTCTTTTTAAGTACAAAGATAACTTTATTTTAATATATATTTTTCTAACAAAACTAGAAAAGAAGACTTGTGTTTTACAAATTTAATGGAATAACTGCTATAACTATTGTTTTGCCGGCTAACTATATACTATGAGCCTGATTGGGAAAGGACGTGGAAGCTGTAAACAACCAAAAATTAATAACTAAATTAAACCCACGATTATTTACATACCAAGGTTAAATTTATTTATTTTGGTCAACACGAAGGCTTAAAGCTCATTATCATTCGTTTAATTATCGTATCTATTTCAACATATATTTACTAATACTATATATATACTGTTTAGATTTTTTTTTTTTAAATATCGGAACTTAAATATATTTTGGATGTAAGTTTCAGCAAATAACTTAAAATTTGAATTGCTCAAATTTAATTATTTAAGATGACAAGATACCTGCTAATTATGTTTTAGTGATTGTCGTATTGAAATGAATAAATGAAACAGGTATTGGAGTTAGGAATAGTGATGCACTCGATCGTGATAGGACTATCACTAGGAGCCACAAACAATACATGCACCATCAAAGGTCTCATTGCTGCTCTTTGTTTCCACCAAATGTTCGAAGGCATGGGTTTAGGCGGATGCATCCTCCAAGCGGAGTACGGGTGGGTTAAAAAAGCGATGATGGTTTTTTTTTTCGCCGTTGTCATGCCTTTTGGAGTGGCTCTTGGAATGGCATTATCTAAGTCGTACAAAGAAAATAGCCCTGACTCGCTCATAACGGTTGGGTTGCTCAATGCTTCCTCGGCTGGATTACTCATCTACACGGCTCTAGTCGACCTTCTGGCCGCCGATTTTATGGGTCATAAAATGCAGAAGAGCATCAAGCTTCAAATTAAGTCATACGCCGCTGTTTTGCTTGGTGCTGGTGGTATGGCCGTTATGGCCAAGTGGGCTTGATGATGTTCAAGTGAGGGAGCTAGCTTATAGATAATTAGTATAAATTTGACCCTCTTTTACAGTTGTCGTAATGTAATATTATATTTAAAATAAAATAAAAGAAGAAGCACATTTACAATGAATGCAGATCCGAAAGATTAAACAATGAGGAAGCTAATAAAAAAAAATATAATCATACCAAACTAAGCTAAGTAAATAACTATCGCTTGACAAATAAAAAACCTTCAGTGCTGTTATGATCCTCAAAATCTGGTGTCGCATTGCATACTTTCATGAGATGTTAACTTCAATTACGTGAGATGTTTGTTTCATACTTTCATTACATGTTTGTAGAAATTAACTTCGATTTGAAAACAAATTGCGACTTCAATTGCTTCTCTAAAAATGTTTTTATTGGAAAAGATCTCAAGGGTTTCATTTCATTTTTCCCGATATGGGATCTCTTTAAATCGGATGATCTATATCAACTCTTTTTTAAATACTATATGTTAATGTCCAACTCTTTAATTGGTCATCATTAAAAAGAGTTGACTTTGGTTAGAAAACTAAATTGATTACAAGAAAATTAATGCTATTCTTCTAATTTGTGAGCTAAAAAAAAAATGCTAGTTAGCCAACTCACCTAAAATTTTATGTGAAAACAAGAAAATTCGAGCTAACTTGGCAGAGAAAAAATTTCCCACTAATCCCTCTTCTTTTTCCTATTTTTTCCTTATTTCTATTTTCTCCTTTTTCACTCAATTTTCCACCAATCACATTTTGATTTATCACCGTTTATGGCAAAAAAAGTGAAAAAGTTATTTTAATCAACACTGGTTAACATTTTTGGTAGCAAAAATTTTTAAAGGTATTTTATCTAACACTGATTCAAAACACTGACAACATACGGGTTTCGTAATTAATATTGAACAAAAACCATAAATTGGTTTCGTGGTTCGTTCGTGCTGATAATAAAATCAATAAACCGGAGCTACGCCGGTTCGAATCCTGTATATAGCATATAAGAATTTAGGGTTCTTTTAATTCGCCTCCTTCTCTCTCTCCTCACAAATTCTCCACCGCCCAATGAAGCGGCGATGCAATTCCAAACCCAAATTTCAAAATTCCGATCAATCAACTCCTTCAACACCGGAGGATTTCTCCTTCTCTCTCACGAAAATCGCCGTAAGTCAAATCTGCCGATCTATTGGCTACAAATCCACCGATTCCTCCGTCGCACTCGACACACTAACCCTAATCACCGCCAAATTTTTACAATCCCTCGCCGGACTCGCCGCGTCGTTCTCAAATACAGCGAATCGAACGGAGGTTAACCTCTTCGACATCGTCAACGCTCTCCAGAACCTCTCGTTATCTACTTCCGATTATTTTCCCGGTGGCTCTACGGTTCATAACAACACTTGCTTGATCAAATCTCCCGTTCTACGTAACTTATTCGATTTCGTGACTAATTCTCCTGAGATTCCTTTTGCTAAACCGTTACCGAAACGTGAAATTGATCGATCGTTGAACAGAGATTTGCCGTTGAATCATCATCGATCGTCGGAGATGATGAATTACGTTCCGGCTTGGCTTCCTCCTTTCCCGGAAACTAGTCTCTGTATCGAAAATTGTACAAAGGAGAGATCCGATCACTTGTGGGAAAACTCCGATTCCGTTATTTTGCTGGATAGTTCGAGATCGGAGAGTTATAATAGAGCAAGAAGCGGTGGAATTTTACCGGTGAGGAGAGCGATAGTGAGATTCAAAGTTGAACGAGATTTAAGTAGCGGTGGTGGTGTTACTATATTAGAGCGGTGGCGGGATGATAACGACGGCGAATCTGGCCGTGAATTTGAGGTTAAGAAGAAGATTTGTGAAGAGTTGATCTACAGTGCCGGCGAGTGGCCGGTTTAGTATTTTTCTGGTGACGAGAAAATAGAAAACGGAAAAATTTAAGATGGGATTCGAACCCGGGACGCTTGAGGACTATAGTGCTAATGGCTAATTGATGTTTACCGTGTGAGCTGCATCTCTGGAAGCTTGGCTAGTCCAATTGATTGATTATAAACTGTATTAATACAAAAGTTTCTTTCTTTCTCCTGAGTGTATTTTTTTATTCAAATATAAATACAGAAATCATCTTTTTATTTATTTATTGTGTGTCAAATGCAAGATTATAAACGAAAATTATGTTTCGCACTAGTAGTAGTTATGGAAAGGCGGATTTTTTAATAACCAATTAATTTTGTTGTTATTGTTTGTAAGCATTTTTGTAACTTATGTGGCTAGATGTTGATGAAGTTAACATGTTATTAAGGAATTGTTTTTATGGAGCATTAACAAAGAGTATCAAGCCTTTCAAGATCTAACTACTTTTTAACGATCAGGACAAAAACAATAATATGATTTTTTCCCTAAGCTGTCATTTGATCATGTGATTTTTAAGTTGATATATTTTCCAATCGAGCTAGTGGCTATTGGTTAACTAAAAATTTTACTTGATCTTAGGGGAGTTATTGGTTGATAGATTCCTATAGAATTTTAGAATTTTTAAAATCCATAGATATGTTAAATTTGTAGAGAGTTTTGTGTATTTGAAAAGTTTGGTTATTTGGAATTCTAAGAATCCAATGGTTTTATGAGGTATTTTCAAAATCTTGTTTTATGAGTAAAATTGTACAAAATCCATCAACCAATAACACTAGATTCTAATAGATTTATAGAATCAATAAATACCAAACTTTTTGAATAATAATGGATTTTAAATGGAATGTAAAAATCATCAAACCAATAACAAGGAATTTCATTAAGAATATCATAATCCATAAACCAATAACAATGAATTCTACAAATTCTAAAAATCTATAAGAATCAACATTGTTCCTGGACCATTGTGCAAATAATTTTATTTACAATCAACATAAAGAGTAGTTTTATTACTGAATTAGAAGTTTGATATGATGCTAAAACCAGACAACGAATTATGTTTTTTTACTTATGACTTTTTTCCTATCTTTCTGTAATGTCGAACAAAAAGAAGAAAATCCTACAATCCATACCTATAAATAATACACTACTACAAGTTGGTGAATTATAAACAGAAATGTCATGTGCTTTTTCTTTTCACCAAATTAAATGTGTTTTAAGCCACTTGAGTTACTTGACTCTAGTGTGCCTTGGATAGCCACATTCATGAGTTATGCCGTTTTTTTTTTTATTTTTCCTCAAATACTAAAAATCAATCCCAGCCGTCGAATACATCAGAGAAACAATACAATTCGTACACGTGGCAATCACAGTTCTAAAACCTCACTAAAGATTCCTATATAACAAAAAAACTAGTCGCCTTCCTTCTCAATATTTTACTGAATTGCCACTGATTTTCGGGATTTGTTTGTTTCTCCGACCCCGGCGATTTCTTCTTCTCCGGCGAAAATCCTCCTCTGAAACCTTCTCCGGTAGTGTTTGACTGAGCTATTACCAGTGGCAATCGGTATGATTATTCTTCTTTTTTCCTTTGCATTTCGTCGCTGTATGAATTCAGTAAATCCACTACTAATCTTCGTCGAATTTGAAAATTTTTCTACAGAATATGCCGGTGGTTTCTCTGACTAAGGTTACTACTTCTCCGGCGGCGATAACGGCGGCTGGAGATTTCACGGTTCGCGTTCCGAGCTTATACGGAAAACGCCTCGCGTCGAATCGCGTTTCCTTTGGAAATTTGAGTCGCCGGAGTTCCATAACTCATTCCGTAAGAAGCGAATTGCAGAGTTCTCGTGTTCTCGGCTCCGTCACAGGTTCGAAATCTGGCGTTTGCTTTTGTAAATTTGTTGATTGCTTTGTTTTGTTGATTTACATTTCTTTCGAATAGATTTATCGTTGGATAATTCAGTGGAGAATGGTCACCTTCCTAAAGGAGATTCTTGGGCTGTACACAAATTTGGAGGAACTTGTGTGGGAAACTCTGAGAGGATTAAAGATGTTGCTGATGTTGTAGTTAAGGATGATTCTGAGAGGAAGTTGGTTGTTGTATCAGCAATGGCTAAGGTCACTGATATGATGTATGATCTCATTCATAGAGCACAGTCTCGGGATGATTCGTACCTTTCTGCTTTGGATGCTGTTCTTGAAAAACACCGAGCAACGGCTCTTGATTTGCTTGATGGAGACGAACTCACGAGCTTCTTGGCTCGGTTGCAGGATGATATAAGCAATCTCAAAGCAATGCTTCGTGCCATTTACATAGGTACTGCTCAATGCATATTGTTAAATTTGTATATGCTCTTCTGAAATCTAATAACTCTTCTATCTCTGCAGCTGGACATGCAACGGAGTCTTTCTCAGATTTCGTTGTCGGTCATGGAGAGTTGTGGTCTGCTCAGATGTTAGCTGCTGTTGTGAGAAAGGTATGACGTGCTGCGATAAACTTCTAAAAGGAACAAAAATTTTGTTCTTCTCATTTTTTCTTGCTCATATGCTTGTGTCTTTTTTGCTCGTAGAGTGGATTGGACTGCACATGGATGGATGCGAGGGATGTTCTTGTTGTTAGTCCTACAAGCTCTAATCAAGTTGATCCTGACTTTATGGAATCAGAAAAGAGACTGGAAAAATGGTTTTCCCAGCACTCGGCAAAGGTTATTATCGCAACTGGCTTCATAGCCAGTACTCCGCAGAACATTCCAACGACTCTTAAGAGGGATGGGAGTGACTTCTCAGCAGCTATAATGGGTGCTCTGTTTAGATCTCACCAACTCACTATCTGGACAGATGTTGATGGTGTGTACAGTGCAGATCCAAGAAAAGGTACGTGCAAGCATTGCATATATCTAACTTCTGGATAGCCAGAACTAGTTTTTAAGTCATGATAGACATTTGTTCTTTAGTTTCTTGTCTTTTGTTATGCTAAGGAATATGTTTATATGCAGTTAGTGAAGCTGTTATACTGAAGACTCTTTCTTATCAAGAAGCCTGGGAAATGGTAAATTTGCAACCTCTTAAACTTGTTTAATGCCTAATTTTCCGGAAGTAATGTCCATGTTCTTTTCCCTGCACAGTCTTACTTTGGGGCAAACGTTTTACATCCTCGAACCATCATTCCAGTGATGAAATATGACATCCCAATTGTAATAAGGAATATTTTCAACCTTTCTGCCCCTGGAACGATGATATGTCGGCAGATTGAAGATGAAGGTGGATATAAATTAGATGCTCCTGTCAAAGGCTTTGCAACGATTGACAATTTGGCTCTTGTTAATGTAGAAGGGTGAGCTGATTGTTGATATTGTGTTTGACACTCAATGTTTATTGTGTTTCTTATACACTCTTTGCATCATCTTTGCAGAACTGGAATGGCTGGTGTTCCTGGTACAGCCAGTGCCATTTTCTCTGCTGTCAAGGAAGTTGGAGCTAATGTGATTATGATCTCACAGGTATTTGGATAATCTAGTTCAGCTTTATGGGTTTTCCTTTTCCCTTGTCAATTGTGGGTTCTCAGTAGGATTACATAATTGCAGGCTAGTAGTGAGCATTCTGTGTGCTTTGCTGTGCCTGAGAAAGAAGTTAAAGCCGTTTCTGAAGCATTGAACTCACGATTTCGTCAAGCGTTAGCTGGTGGACGTCTTTCCCAGGTGCTCCTAAACCTCTCTCTGTTCTTCAAAAGATATCACCCATTGTAGATGAGCGCATGTTGAGCACCTGTTTGGAAAACATCAGGATCTTCTTTATGCATCGCCTTATTTTCTCAAACTATGGTTTTATTGTTCTTTTCAGATTGAAATCATCCCTAATTGTAGCATATTAGCAGCAGTTGGCCAGAAAATGGCGAGCACTCCTGGTGTTTCTGCCACTTTTTTCAATGCGTTGGCAAAGGTAAATTAAGTGTAGTGTTTGCAAAGATAAACTGGAGTCATCCATTTCATTTCCTTTATTTTTTCTGCTAATAAGCTATGTTGATACATTACCTTGTCCTAAATACCTGCAGGCCAATATCAACATCCGTGCTATAGCTCAAGGTTGTTCAGAGTTCAATATTACAGTAGTTGTCAAGCGTGAAGATTGTATTAGGGCATTAAGAGCAGTGCACTCAAGATTTTACCTTTCGAGAACCACAATGGCATTGGGAATCATAGGACCGGGTTTAATTGGTGGAACCTTACTTGATCAGATTAGAGATCAGGTAAGTATCTGTGAGATTGTAGTTACTGCAGATCACGGTTTAAGCGGATTCATCTTTAAATTTCTTGTCACAGGCTGCAGTACTCAAAGAGGAGTTTAAAATTGACTTGCGAGTTATAGGGATCACTGGCTCAAGTAAAATGTTGATGAGTGAATCGTAAGTTGATGAACTTAATAGATTGCCTTGTAGGTGAACTGCATTACTGCTTTTTCCTTACAAATTCATCGTCGTTTTAGGGGAATCGACTTATCAAGATGGAGAGAACTTATGAAAGAAGAGGGAGAGCCGGCTAACATGGAGAAGTTCACTCAAAATGTCAAGGAAAATCATTTCATTCCTAACTCTGTTATGGTTGATTGTACGGCTGATGCTGATATCGCAAGCTGTTACTACGACTGGTTGCTGCGAGGAATTCACGTGGTCACCCCGAACAAAAAGGCTAACTCAGGACCACTTGATCAGGTAAAGTGTTTGATTTTTGCTTTAATGAATGTTGAATAGGAAGCTGCAAATCTGTTCTTTTTGATTATTTATACTAGTTGGTAACATTCTTCTCTATGAATGTAGTATCTAAAGATAAGAGATCTTCAAAGAAAATCGTACACGCATTACTTCTATGAAGCAACTGTTGGAGCTGGTCTTCCAATTATCAGCACTTTACGTGGTCTTCTTGAAACAGGAGATAAAATACTACGCATTGAGGGAATTTTCAGGTATAGGAGTTTCAGCTTTTGCTACGGCAGCAACTTGTTAAAAGATTACGACACAAGAATGGGCTGATTTTTCCGTCTTTACACCTTCACACTAAAATTTTGCTTTGATGCCTTGCTGCAGTGGGACATTAAGCTACCTTTTCAACAATTTTGTCGGCACAAGAAGCTTCAGTGAAGTTGTAGCAGAAGCAAAGGAGGCAGGTTTCACAGAGCCAGATCCACGAGACGATCTATCCGGAACTGATGTTGCCAGAAAAGTATGTTCAATGAAATCGAGCCAACACCCTTTGGCTGACCATTTAAACGATATTATACCTTATTGTATCTACTACTTGTGCAGGTGACAATTCTTGCCCGAGAATCAGGCTTAAAATTAGACCTTGACAGCCTCCCAGTCCAGAATCTTGTCCCAAAGCCTTTACAAGTAAGTTATTTGTATAATCATACAAGTAAACTCATTACCAATAAAGATGAAACCTTTTAAACATTTTTGGTTTTTTACTAACGACAGGCTTGCGCATCAGCAGAAGAGTTCATGCAGAAACTACCTCAGTTTGATGAAGAATTGTCTAAACAAAGACAAGAAGCTGAAGCAGCAGGAGAAGTAAGTAGTACATTTTAAACCAAAAATGCACCACCTCGAAAAAGAACTCATTGTCTCGCATTGTGTCTGTTTTTAGGTATTGAGATACGTAGGAGTTGTAGACGCGGTAGGGAAAAAGGGAATGGTCGAGTTGAAACGTTACAAGAAAGATCACCCGTTTGCTCAGCTCTCAGGCGCTGATAACATCATCGCTTTCACAACCACACGGTACAAAGAACAGCCTCTGATTGTCCGTGGACCTGGTGCTGGTGCTCAAGTCACAGCTGGTGGAATCTTTAGCGACATTCTTCGCCTTGCATTCTATCTCGGCGCTCCGTCTTAAGGCACAATCATTTCGATAAGCTAGAGAATTTGGATTTCAGAGGATTTGAAGAAATCAAACTTCATGGAAATAAAAACATCTTAGGGAAAAATGGTTTGTCTTGATTTCATCTCCTTTCATATGATTCCGACTCAACCGAAGCAAACATTTCTCAATCTACACTAGGGGCAAAATTTCTTCTACAGCTTGAAGGCTAAGTTGATACACTTTGTTTTGAAAATGGAACCAATCCGAGATCCAATGCGGTCATTGATGGAGGAACTAATAATACTCTTTCGGGTTTTCTTTCCTTTGAATGAGAGGGACACCATCTTCTCTCCATTTAATCCGTTCCTCGCACATGGCAGCCACCACCTCTACGTAGAGTTTGTGTTCCTGACCCCAAAATGAAAAAAGAAGAGCAAATGAAATCTTTTGACTTGTTTTTGATTCTGAAAAAGTGTTTTCTAGTAGTACCTCATCAAGAACCCTTTTGGCTAATTCCTCTGGAGTATCATCAGCACTAACGCGGACTGCGCTTTGAGCAAGTATCCGCCCTGTGTCGTACTCCTCATCGACAAAGTGAATTGTTGGACCTGAATATCTACACAACGAAAAACCGCTGAATACTTTCTCGGGTCTTAGTGAAAGAAAACAATCTACATGAGATTGAGTGTTTACCTAGCTCCAGATGCTAGAACAGCTTTATGCACTCTTATCCCGTAAAGCCCTTTACCTCCAAAAGCTGGAAGAAGCGCAGGATGGATATTTAGAATCCGTTTCGGAAAAGCTTGGACTAGCTCGACCGGTATAAGTTTCAAATATCCAGCCAGAAGAACAAAGTCTACCCCATATTCCCTGTTCATTACACAAAATGTCAATACAAATAAAGAGTTTTGTAACAAGGTACAAATAAAGAAGGAGAGAGCGATGTCGCGACCTGAGGACATCAACGAGCTCGGTAGAAGAGAGTCCATCAGATAATTCTCGTTTCGCTTTCGGAAATACTAAAACCGGTATTCCCTTACTTCTAGCATACTCAGCACCTCCACAATCTGTATTGTAGTGTTCCAAAAACAAACACAAGTCAAAAAAATCCAAATCAACTACACATTACACAAAACAAAACATATTCAAATTCCTTCAAAATCAATCAATTATACTTTCTAATCCATTAACTTGAAACTTAGCCTTGGACTAATAAAAATACTAAAATCAACTAAGCAGAAGAAAGTGAATACCTTTTTTGTTAGTGACCAACAAAACAACATCTCCATTAACTAAACCACCAATACAACCTTGATGAATCTTCTTGAAATTAGAACCACCTCCAGACACAAACACAGCAAGCTTCTTCCTTCTTGGTTCGTTTCTCGAATCATCCACCTCAATTTCAATCGGAGCAAACGAAGCAGCTTTTACAAGCGGAACCATCCTAATCGCAAACCGGTTTACGGGATTTCGAACATTCCGAGAAAACGTAACCGGAGCAATCGAAGATTCGCGGGTTCGTCGCGGCGGATTCACCGGTAAATTGAATTGAGTAGAGAACAAAACCCTTGATTCCATGGCGAAGAAACTAAACTCCGACGAGTGTTAACGGCGGAGAATCGGAGGATTTTGTCGGAGCTAGTGACTGACTTCCTCGGAGACTGATGTTTTAATGTTTTGACTTTTCAAAAAGGGATTTTTAGAGAACATCGTGCCGTTTTATAATGAAACAATTCTACCTCGTGCCGTTTTATCTTACAAAAGAACAGCGCTCGGTGTAATTCTTCTCCGTAAATTACAAATTCCCGGTTTGTACCGGTTTATCTCAATATCCAACGATCTAAAAAGGCCCATTAAGGCCCAATTAAAACGAGGCGGTTCATGAATGTTCATCGTCGTCTTCACTCTCCTACGGTCTCTCTCTTTCTCTATTTCTCTCCCTGAGAAATCTCGAGACTATAATCGTGCGATTTCTCGGGAAAATCGTTCGTTGTGTGTTTCCTCTTCGCCATTTTCGTTCTCAGGTACCAGTTTTCTTCGCCATTTTCGCTCTCTCATTTTGCATTCTGAGATTCCGATGAAACATTTAGAACCTTATGATGAATCCTACGGAAATTTTACCGTAACCTCGTTTTAGATTTCGTCAAATCGTTGTACATTGATGATTTTTGTTGTATTTTGAGGTTTCACGATGAGATTTTGTGCTGGAATCTGAACATTTTGTCATTTACAGAAACTATTTTTGTGAATTAGGGATTCAAATTGCTCCAGTAGCTGAAGATTTGGTTTTGTTATTTGCAGAGTGAGAGATAATGAGCTCTCAAGTAGTAAGGAGAGAGCGAAGAGAAAGGTCAAGATTCACTCCTCAGCAAACATGGGTACCAAGAGGAACCTCCTCTAACGAGACTGCGTTTACTCCGAATACAAGCTTAGTTCCTGAAAGCCTCGACGCTGGTACCGTACACCGTCCTGTTCATCGCCAAAGAAGAAATGTCTCGGGTCCTCCTCCTCCTTATAATCGTCAAAGAAGGAATAATGTTTTAGATAACCGTCATAGAGGTAGTTATAGGGTTCGTGTGGCTCGAACTGTGAATGAGGAGAATACGGTGTTGATAGACCCTAACTTGCCTCAACTTGTGCAAGAAATACAGGACAAGCTAATGAAAGGTTCTATTGAATGTATGATATGTTACGACATGGTTAGGCGGTCTGCTAATATATGGTCTTGTTCTAGCTGTTACTCTATTTTCCATTTGAATTGTATAAAGAAATGGGCGCGAGCACCGACTTCGATTGATTTGTTGGCGGATAAAACTCAAGGTAGTAATTGGAGATGTCCTGGTTGTCAATTTGTTCAGTTAACATCTTCAAAAGAGATTTTGTATCGATGCTTTTGTGGGAAGAGGAAAGATCCACCGAGTGATCCGTATTTGACTCCTCACTCTTGTGGAGAATCATGTGGGAAGCCTTTAGAGAAAGAGACGGCGGAAGAAGATTCTTGCCCTCACGTTTGTGTTTTGCAGTGTCATCCTGGTCCATGCCCTCCGTGTAAGGCGTTTGCCCCGCCTCGTAGCTGTCCTTGTGGAAAGAAGATGATTAGAACTAGATGCTCGGAGCGGAAATCTGATCTGACTTGTGGGAAGAGTTGCGATAAGCTTCTTAATTGTGGTCGTCATCGATGTGAGAGGGCATGTCATGTTGGTCTCTGTGATGCTTGTCAGGTACCAGTTAACGCGTCCTGCTTTTGCAAGAAAACCGTGGAGAATGTCATTTGTGGTGATATGAATGTGAAAGGAGAGGTTAAAGCGGAAGATGGCGTGTTTTCATGTAATTTGAACTGTGAAATCCAGCTTAAGTGTGGTAATCATTACTGCCGTGACATTTGCCATCCTGGTCCTTGTGGAGAATGCGAGTTCTTGCCTAGTAGAATTAAAACATGCTACTGTGGGAAGACGGGTTTGGAAGAGGAGAGACGAACATGCCTTGATCCGATTCCTTCATGTTCAAACATTTGCAGCAAGATTCTTCCTTGTGGGTTGCATAACTGCAAAGAGACATGTCATTCAGGTGATTGCTCGCCTTGTTTAGTCCAGGTCAAGCAGAAATGCCGGTGCGGGTCAACATCTCGGACTGTGGAATGTTACAAAACAGTTTCAGAGACAGAGAAGTTCATTTGTGCCAAACCATGTGGCCGTAAGAAGAACTGTGGGAGGCATAGGTGTAGTGAGCGATGTTGCCGAAAGAATGATGATTCTGATCTGCACATCTGCCAGATACCTTGTGGAAAGAGATTACAGTGCGGACAACATTCCTGCGAAACTCTTTGTCACAGTGGCCACTGTCCTCCTTGTCTCGAAATGATTTTCACCGACCTTTCATGTGCCTGTGGAAAGACTTCGATACCTCCTCCATTACCATGTGGCACACCTGTCCCAAGCTGTCAGCTTCCTTGCTCGGTTCCTCAGCCTTGTGGCCATTCTGCTACTCATGGTTGCCATTTCGGAGATTGCCTGCCTTGTTCAGCGCCTGTGGAGAAGAAATGCATCGGCGGTCATGTGATTCTCAGGAATATACCTTGTGGATTGAAAGACGTTAGATGTGACAAAATTTGTGGAAAAACACGGCGTTGTGGGATGCATGCTTGTGCCAGGACTTGTCACGCTGAGCCTTGTGACAGTAACGGTAATGCATCTGAAACTGGTCTGCGTGTTACTTGTGGACAGAAGTGTGGTGCGCCTAGAAGAGACTGTAGACACACTTGTGCAGCGTGTTGCCATCCTTCTGCGCCTTGTCCTGATCAGAGATGTGAATTTCCACTAACAATTGCTTGCTCGTGTGGTCGCATAACGGCTACTGTCCCTTGTGACGCCGGAGGAGGAAGTGGTAAAAACGGTGATTCTATCTATGAGACCTCTGTTTTGCAGAAGCTTCCGGTACCACTCCAACCTGTTGAGTCAAATGGAAATAGGATTCCCCTTGGGCAGAGAAAGCTTACTTGTGATGAAGAGTGTACTAAGCAGGAGCGTAAACGGGTTCTTCAAGATGCATTTGATATTACTACTCCAAGTCTAGATGCTTTACATTTTGGTGACAATTCCGCCATGACTCAGATCATTTCAGATCTTTATAGACGTGATCCAAAGTGGGTGCTAGCGGTTGAGGAGCGGTGCAAGTTCTTGGTACTTGGAAAGACCAAAAGTAGCACGCTAAAGCTTCATATATTCTGTCATATGGAAAAGGATAAAAGAGACGCTGTTCGGTTAATAGCTGAGAGATGGAAACTTGCTGTTAGCAATGCCAGGTGGGAACCGAAACGCTTTACAGTGGTTTACGTTACACAGAAGTCGAAACCCCCAACAAGGATCATCGGAGTCAAAGGTGTTATCTCAGCAGGTGGGCCACACCCATCAGCCTTTGATCCACTGGTCGATATGGATCCTCGGCTCGTGGTTTGTTTTATGGATCTCCCGAGGGAAGCTAACATCAACGGTTTGGTTCTAAGATTTGGAGGCGAATGCGAACTCGTTTGGTTGAATGACAAGAACGCATTAGCCGTTTTCCACGATCCAGCTCGAGCAGCCACTGCCATGAGAAGACTTGATCACGGTTCTGTGTACCAAGGAGCAGTTGTCCTTATACAGAACCCGGGACAGTCTCTGTCACTCAGTAATGCATGGGGAGTACCCGGTGGTTCGGTTAGGGAGTTTCAAAGCGGAAATCCGTGGAATAAAGCTGTGGTTAAGGAAACTGATGACTCTTGGGGAAAAGAAGATTCACCCATTGGAGGATCTGTATGGAAACCAACTAAGGAGAACACTTTGGTCACTCCTTTAGTCAACCGTTGGAGCATCCTCGAGCCGAAGAAGACTGTTTCGTTGGAGCCGCTGGCCCAGGCTCAGACCGAAGGGACTAGTAGTTCGAAAGCTGCTGGTAAACAACCGGAAGAGACTCAAGTGGTTGATGATTGGGAGAAAAGTATGTGATTGAGAGAAGAAAAAAACACAAATGAAGTTTGTCTCTGTGAAGTCTTCTTACTTTTTGGCTTTTGTTCATTGGACTAGTGAAAGCTTAGGGATCTCAAAACAGGATAAGTTATTGAGATTGGTCAACTTCTTTTGAAGTTTTTTGTTTGTTTGTTCCCAAAACATAGGATCAGAAATTAAAGATGAATGTCATTCTGATTAAGAGCTACAAGTTGCGGATATATGCTTTGCTTCTATTGCTTTGTCCCTCCAATTGAAGAAAAGAAGAGAATCTTTACAAAAAAAATAAACAAAAGGGTTTTTTGGATCATTTAGTGCTAATTTCTCCTATTTTTTGCCACAAAATTTTCTTCTTGGTCTATATAAACTTCATTCAAGAGAATGTAGTCTCTCTATTGAAACACAAAAAAAACTAAGAAGAAAATGTCTTCACAAAAGACTAACAAGAGTTCACACCACCATGAGGCAGATTCCAAAATGGAACATGATGTGAGTTGTTTCCTTTGCTTTTAATATTGAAAGTCTATAATATTTAACTTGCTTGTGATTTTCTTGTTAAACTGTGAAGACTAATAGAAAAGCATGGATATTTCAACCGAGTGGTCTTAACTTCGTTTGGGGAGGTGACTCAAGATATTGGGTTATACCAAAAGAACCAAGGTACATTCCGGTTCATTCCAAGTCTTAACCAATAAACTAAATTTGGGTTACTCATACCAACATTCTTAACCGGTTTACTGGACTGTTTGTTGGTTTTAGGAAGCCTGCTGAATTGAAGAGGGTGAGTTGGTTAGAAGTAACCGGTTCGTTTGATAAGCTAGAACTCGGAAAAACATACCGAATTGGTTTTAAAATCTCGTTTACACCGGATGCAACCGGTTGGGACGAAGCCCCGGTTTTCATGTCAGCTAAAATTGGAAAGAAAGGCAAGACGGTTTGGAAACGGATCATATCCATTAACCAGAACTTTCGTAAACAGAAAGGCCGATCAGAACCGGTCAATATACCTGAAGAAACCGATGGCCGATTTGAAATCACAGCGGTTAACCAAGATACCAAGCTTCAGTTTGGTCTGTATGAAGTGTGGACGGGACGATGGAAGACTGGTTTGTTGATCCATGAAGCCTTTGTTCAAGAAATGTAAGGGAATACGATCATTGTCGATTTTCATAGTCCCGAACACGAACCTTAGACCTCAATCTAAATAAACGAGCTTTCGATCATAGTAATGTAATCAAAATGATACCTTTCTTGAACAAGTCTTTAAATTTCAGTGTGATAATCTTCCGGCTTAAACCACAGTGAGAAATCGATTCCTTTCGTCTTTAAATTCTCAGTCGCGGGTGCAATTCTCTCCAGAAGCTACAACGGTTAAACCAGAAAATGTTAAGCATAACAGATTAACAGCACTTACTTACAAAACATTAACATTTCATGAAACCTTGGAATGAAGAACGCCGTTGGAAACCAAAACAGATCGATCGAACACGGAAAACTTCCCTCCATCCATACGAGTCACGGCTCCTCCAGCTTCCTCAACTATCTGCGTCCAAATTCAAACACGGATTAAGCTCTACGAAATACATAGTTTCGTTAAAAAAGAAAAACAAGAAAGAAAGATGACGAAATTTACAAGAACACCAGCAGCCATATCCCACGGCTTTAAACGGTACTCCCAATACGATTCCGCAATCCCGAGCGCCACGTGACACATATCAACCGCTGCAGCACCGAGCCTTCTCACTCCACGACTCACATCAGTAAACTCTTTGAACAGTTCCATATTCGTACTCCACGCGTCATCGTGTTCATACCCAAACCCTGTAATAAGAAGAGCTCTCTCAACCTACACTCAAATCCGAATAACCGTGTTACAATACCAAAACACCTTTCCACACACCAAATCGAAACTAAACTGAATTCCGTTACTTACAGCATCGGTATTACTGACGTGAATTTTTTGTCCGTTACACAATGCTCCACCTCCTAATAAGTAAAAACTAGTTAGACAAATCTTGAATTCAAAACCGAGCTAGACGAACATACGCTTGTCACGTTGTACAACCTGCTGTAGCAGAAAACGTTCGAGTATTCCAACACATCGGACCACCAACAAACTCTACCACAGAAGCAGCAGCGGGATTTCCGCGATATAAAACACCGACAGAAACAGCAAAACTTGGATATCCATGAGCAAAATTTGTTGTTCCATCTACATGCAACAAAAAAAGGAATTATAGACTATTACTCAAATACAGTATCAAAAGCCAAAAGAAATGAGATTTGTAAAAACCTAGAGGATCAATGCACCAAAGGTAATCGGAAGACGAATCGCCGATAATACCACCTTCTTCACCAAGAATAAGATGATCACTGAAATTCTTTTTCACTACTTCTAGAATTGCAGCTTCACTTGCTTTATCAGTTCTTTACAAAATTCAACAATGAACATAATATATAGATTAAGACCTCACAATACAGACAAGTTAATCATTTTTAGATTGTTATGTTTAAAGTACTTACTCAGTTACTAAGTCACTAAGACCTTTATAAGTTATATTCCTTGGTTTATTCACAGCTTCCATTACAACCTATCAAACAAATCACAAAACCCACCAACATATAACAAACAAAAAAAAGTGAAATTTATGAGTTAAAGTTAGGATTTTTATTAGGATTCTAGTACTATTGAACAAAACCAGATTCACAATTTCGTATGAAGACATGAAATTGGACAACCTCGGCACCGGTGTTAGCGGCGGATTCGACGACTTGGAGGAGCTGTGACGGAGATATAGTTCCGGTGGTTTTAGCGCCGATTCTTGGATAATGCGTTTGATCGGAAACTTGAGAGACAGTAGCTTTTGTTGTTCGGAGTCTTGTCGTCGATTTGAAGCTGTTTGAAGAAAACCCATGTCGGAGATTTCTAGTTACTGTCTTGTATGGAAATGAGTTTTTCAGTGGGAGAGATGATGATGATCTGGGTAATTGAGAGATTCTCACTGATATGTTTCCCGAGAAAATTAGAGACCTTCCCATTTTTTGTTTTTTCTCTTTACTTTTTTTGGGGGATTTTTAGCACTATATATGTGTACAAGTGAGTGGTTTAAATGAAAGAATCTAAAGTTACCACTTGAGAGACTTGAGCTATAGATGGAAGATAATGATGGATGCTCTTGTGCTCTCAATGGATTCTTGATTTCAAGACTCATGCATATGAATCCATTAACCAATACTGAAGACATATACTCAAATTCTATTTGAATGTGGCAATAGCTAGCTACTCTCAACATATACAAATAAAAACTATATCATTTTGAATTTGCAAATTCCTTTTATTAACCAATATTGAAGACATGTTCGTGGAACCAAGAGCCAATAGCTCAACTGGCAAAAAGATCTGAAGCAAAGTCGAGTAGTGCTGGTTCGAATGATCCTTGGGATGAAACTAAATATTACATGCTGTGACTTGGGAGTGATTACGAGTCAATCAAAATTCATTGATTGGTAAAATACGTATTTATATATCAAAATAGGAAAAACCAAGATGAACCAAACCAAGATTTAGTTTTCATAGGTGGAAGGTCGAAAACTAAAAAGGTAACTAAAACGCTAATCAATCTGATGTGGCAAGTGTTTTAGAGTAGTGTTGGAATGCTATGGTGGATTGATATGGATTTGAGATTGGATCAAATTTTTTGGGGAGTTTTCTAGTAGTTTAAATGAGTTTATTTGTTGGGATTTATTACATGTGGGACGTGTATGTTTTTATTGCTTGATTGTTTTTTTTTTTTAAACTACTTTTATTGCTTGATTATAATCTTGACCAAGAGATTAAGCAAAATGTATATATGAAAACGGACGGGGTAATAAAAAAAAAGGAAAATGATTGTAAATTTTACCTAACGAAACAAAAACCCTTTAATATTGTATTAAAAAAAATCGAATTGTTCAAAAAAAAAAAAAGCAAATAACAAAACATGTTTAGAAATTTTTTCAATATGCTATTTCTGACTAGTGGGCTTTCAAAATCTGCCATAATTGGATTTGGTTTTTAAACTCTGCCATAAATCGTACGTACGTCTACCGTACGAAATTACATTGCTCCATGTATTCATCCGTTTTTTTGGCTGATAAGAAGATATCTTTCATCTCTTTGGCTAGTAAGAATTTCAAAAATTATGAAGCATACACTGATCTACAAATTGCAGTGGCCGACCTTCATAACAAGCATGCGATATTCAAAAATTGGAACTTGGTTCTTGATCCAAATGTCTCCACTTATCTCAGCAATGCGCAACCAAAACATGTCCATGCTTACGTGTTTCAGAGCTTTACGGAGTTGGTTAGAGCAACCAGGAAAACAATTGTTCACTGTAATTCTAAGACTAACCCATGTGTTGTGGGAACCTCTGGAGAAGTCGTTTATAACTTTTTTTCTACCACGTATCCGTGCTCACGGGAGTTTCTAGTTTCACATGCAAGTGGAAAAAACATCTTGGGACAATATTTGAAATCATCAGCTCTCCTTCTCGGTCTCGTGAATGATGTTTTTAGAGGAATTCTTGGATTGCATATGTCAAACGTAATCCACACTAATCTCAACCCGGAAAGTGTTTACATAACACTTTTGGGGGTAAACTTACCGCTTTTGTTGGAGATTTAACCTATAATAAGGTTCCTGGTAAACGTCAGTTGTGTTTCGGTGGGAGGAAATGGGCAGCACCGGAACAAATGGAAGAGGTGATAAAAGAAGGTTTTCAGACACACATATATCGTCTTGGGTTGATGTTGGTATATTTGATAACGGTTGGGAAAGATCTGGACTTGTCGATGATAAAACCACTTGAGGAAGCTTTTCGTCTAGCCGAGAAGTGCCTGCAACAGGATCCTAACTTACGGTATTTGATTAAACCTTTAAAATTCCTTTTCTATATGATGTAACCTTCAATATTGACTTGTTTACTAACTTATTAAACTCTTTTGTTTTCTTTGTAGTCCTACAGCTCATGAGGCTCTTGTTCATCCCTATTTTTTATCTCTTCGCGACAAGATAGCTTTCATCTGTACAGCTAATTCGAATTCAAGGAGTATGAAACGGACAATGATCTACAAACTGCAGAGACTGGCGTTCATGCAAGGCATGCCATACTCAACAATTGGGGCTCGGTTCTTGATCCAACGGTCACCGCTTACCTCAGCAAAGCACCAGGATTTGTCAAGCGTTTCACGGGTCAGAGTTTTACAGAGTTGGTTAGAGCTGTTAGGAACTCGATTATGCATTGCTACTCTAAGACTAACCCATGTGTTGTGGGCAGTGCCGGTCCAATCATTTTTTATGCCCTATGCATATATGAATAAAAGTGTTTTTTTCGTACATTTTTCAATACCGTAAAAATAGTAATCTAAATAAAAAAGCATTTGAAAAGGCCATAAACATTAAAAAAAACATTTGAAAAAACAAAATCTTACGAATATTATTATTGTAGAAAAAGTTTATAATTTTTTTTTAATTATAACTATAACAAAAATTTAGCACAAAAATGCCCTTTAAATTTATGGCCCTAAGCGGTGGCTTCGCTGACTTGTCCTCTGGGCCAGGCCTGGTTGTGGGAACCTCTCGAGAAGTCGTTTATAGCTATTTTGCTACAAAATATCCGAGCTTGCTGATTGAGGTATATAAAATAGTCGATAACCATGCGCAGCTGAAGAATGATTTAGAGTCCTACATCCACCAAGGTTAGTGAAGTTTAGTTTAGGATTATGGATATGTGGTTGCTTTACTGATATTGTTTTGGATTAGGGTGATTATAAGACTAGCTTTAAGATTGGTATTTGAATTAGTTTGAACTAGCCTTTTGTGTGTGAATGGCTGGATGTTATGTAGACCTTGGTTTATAATGTTATTTGCGTTCTCGTTTCATAGTGATGTATTATTGAGTTTTTAGTGTAAAAAATTCGGTAGCCTGATCCGACTGGCAACTCAGCCAGAGTGGGCCAGACAGGAGATAGTGTCGAAAATTCGACAGTGTGCTCAGCCTGATCCGACTAGTAACTCACTAGTAACTCAGCGAGTCCCTAACGAATAAAAAACCATAAAGTATATATATATATATATATATATATATATATATATATATATATTTTAATTCCATTAAATTCAAAATTGGTCAAAAGAAATTTAAAACAAAAAATATATCCATTCACTTGTCTTCTCTCCCGCTACTTGCTCTTTCCCCTAGCTCTCACTCTTCTTCTTCCTCAAAATTTTTTCTCTATAACTCCCTTTCTTCACCACGGCGTATTCCTTCACCAAAACCCTAATTCCAGACCACCGATCACCCCACACACTCCCAGAATCCCTAACCGAACGGGAATTAAAAGCTCCGCTTGAAGGATTTGGATTCCATAAGAAATTCGATTTGCGTGTTTGATTGGTTTAGGAATCAAAAGGATTTTCTGGATAACTCTGTTGTTGCTCTAGTTTTTAAGATGTTGAGTAAAGTATCTTCAGCGTCGAATTTGGTAGAAAAATTGATGTTTATCGCTGATATCGGAGTGATAAAAGGTATAGAGATGCTGCAATGGTGTTTTTTTAAGAGTAAGAAGGTATTAAACCGACTTGGATTACATATAACGTTATTTTGGATTCGGATTTGGATTCCATAAGAAATTCGATTTGTGTGTTTCATTGGTTTAGGAATCAAAAGGATTGTCAATTCACGTTGGATAACTCTGTTGTTGCTCTAGTTTTTAAGATGTTGAGTAGAGAGTATCGAATTTGTGCAATGGTTTGGTAGAAAACTTGATGTTTATTCGTATACCCTCGGAGTGATAAAAGGTATAGAGATGATTCTGTAATGGTGTTTTTTTAAGAGTAACGTTATTTTGGATATGTTTGGGAAAATGGGAATAAGATTATTATGTCTCCTGTGGAGAAAATGAAGCTGTTGTAAAGGAGGATCTTTGCACGAACAAGTTTTGCAAGGCTGCAGGGATTATTCAGGTTACGTAGAATCCATCCGCTATTAGATATGTTTATGGCAAGTCTCATCGGCCCAGGGAAGAAGCTATGAATGAGATGGGAGCTTAGGGGATTTACTCCGAGTATTGAGCGGGATGGAATGATCGATGAAGCAAAAAAGGGAATGAAACCCAATGTCTACACTCTTTTCACCTGACATTGAATTCCATCATCTCCATTTACGGAAAAAATGCAGATGGTGGCAAGGGCATACGGAGTCTTGGACTACATGAAAGAGATGGGTTTCACTACAATAGCCTCATGTCTATGCATACTCGGTCAGCGAGGAGATCTCGAGACTAAGGGAATCAAACCATACAATCATTGTCATTAGCGCATACTGTAGGAATACTCGGATGAAAGATGCTTCTAGAATATTAGCTGAGATGAGGGATTGATATCACCTACAATATGTTTATTAGTAATTATGCGGCCGATCGGAGTTGTTAGGTACATGATCAAGAATGGTGTTAGGCCAAACCAGAACACCTACAACTCGATTGTTGATGGATACCGCAAGTTAAAAACGAGGCAAGCCTCACAGGCTTCTAGCTAAGCAATGGCCATAGATAAGTTGGGGTTTACGCCAAGGAGACTTTGGGTCGTGTCTGCTTCCATCTCAATAAGCTAAGAAGAGTGAAAATCAAAACGCTGCGTTTGGGTATTTAAAACTAGAGAATATGTAATCTATTACAACTTGAACAACCCCAAGCCTCTCTCTTTGTTTCCCTTGAAAGCTTCCTCAAGAACTTGTGGCAGTTCCAGGAAATCAATCTATCTATCACTCAAAGATATCAGTTTCATGTAGAACCGGTGTATCGCTCGCTAAGTTTGTGGCATCTTTTCTGCAACTTTACTCTTCAGGGAACAGAACAGATCTTCTCTAAATGTATCCGGCAATCCCCCCAGCACGAAAATCCAACATCATTGGATTTATCCAATTCACAAACTTTCATCTTCTCCTCATCTACTCAACCATAGCAAATGAACCAACTCAACCATTGCAGATACAATTACGAATTTTACGCACTAGGGATTCTTGATTCCAACACGATTACTGCAGATAGAATCCAATTCACAAACTTTGATCTTCTCTTCATCTACTCAACCATAGCAAATGAAAGTTTCATTACGAATCCGCACTACGTATTCTTCTTTATTCCAACACAATGCATCACTAATCAACACCATCTAATGATTCACTACTACACAATCATGAAACCAATTCACTCACCATCCACCATTTGAATGTGGCACAAATCCAAACATTTCATATCGAATTTGCAAATTCCCAGAGAGAGATATATACTCATCGTTATCTCCATGATCTCATATTCAATCCAACAATCACAATTTCAAAATCCCTAAACCCTAATTCCCAAAATACGAAACTCACCAGATCCAAATCAACTAACGATGCTGCTCAAATTCTCGTTGATGGCGAGAGAGACAGAGAGAAAGTGAAACCTGAGCTTCGTCGCACTGTTTGCGTTTGAGATTTGTTCCGCCGCTAGAGCAAAGCGACCTCACCGCCTCCGATTCCTCAGGACAAATCTCCGCCACAACGCACTCCGCAAAAGCTCTGTTCAGATGTCTGCAACCGGAATTCCTCGCCGGACCTTCCGGCATCCGACGGTGGCACTGTAACAGAGCTTCCTGTAATCGATCGCACGATCTCATCGGAATTTCCCTGGATTTTTTCTCCGGCGAATCCGTCTGGTTCATCGGAATCTCGTGTTTGTTTGTTTCAAAATTGCTTTTAAACTTCAAAAGTCAAAAACTGTATCAATGAAAGCCCATTTATTGTAAATGAAGTCAAGCCCATTTACTTTTCATTTGAGTTTATATTACACACCAAATGATAAAAAATTGAAATTGATAAAATGATAAAAATTCGAAATTGTAGGTTGAAATTTGAGAGACTATAATCTAAAATCCTCCATTCTCAGCTTTGGTGTGGTGTTTGATTCTAGATTGTGCTTCTCTTTTAGTTGCGGTTGTGGTCTTTTGTGGTGTGTGGCTCGTTAGGTCCGCTTGTCTAGTTCCGCTCTTAGTGATGGTGTGTTGTTGTGGAGGCATCTACTACCTTTCTCGTGCCTTGGTATTGGGTTTGGTTTCAGGTCTAAGCAATGGCGTCGGTTTTCAACTCTGCTCTTGCGAGGAGGTGGCTTGTTAGGGTCCGTAGATGGCTTTGGCTTGCTTGCGAGTGTCCGCGTGTTAGAGTTCATCTCCTTCTATGGCGGGTTCCCAGCGGTGGTCAAGATAACGTCTTGAGCTTAATGTGAGCACTGACCCGGAGTCGTGATTTAGTTGCTTAAGAGTTGTGTTTGAACTGTGGTTTCCTTTGATTCTCCTTCCTTCCTTCCTCTCGGCTGCTGGTGGGGTTTGGTTAGTGATGCTTTGTTTGGTAGTTCATCTTGCTCTTGGTTTTTGGCGAAGTGTAGGCATCAAATTGTTTCTTTAGGAAGTTGGTGGTATCGATGTGGGGCTTTGGTTTGGCGTTCGGTTATGTTTCTCTCCTCCCTCGTTTAAGGCTTGTGTATCCTTTGAATTGTTGCTGTTGTATTTTGTATGGGTTCAATCTCTTATGATTCCCGTTTGATCGTATGTTTGTCGGTTGTATCGAGTATGGCTCTCCTTTAGAACGGGTTGTGGTGGTATTAGTGGGTATGTATGTGATGTTTCATTTAGGCTTTGATAGTAGTTGTAGTATTTCACCGTCTCCCTTTCGCAGGGCTTCAGAACTCCGGAACTAATCTGTTAGTCGCTGGCTTATGCATTTCACCGTGATTTTAATAAAATTCACCAGATGGAAAAAAAAAAAATCTAAAATCCTCCCAATAGTAATGCATCACTCGTATTATTATTATTATTATTATTATTATTATTATTATTATTATTAAGTATTTTTAAGTCAATACCATGTGGTTGTTATGCGACTTAAAAGGTTTGTGACTTTTTAGTCTTTGCCAAGGTTCCTTAAGAGAAGTGGTTATCGATGTGACTATTTGCCATTGGCTTATCGGCCAACTAAGTCTTTCTTTTGTCTAGATGAGTGATCATGTTCTGAATTATGATTAGTCTAATATGTTTGATTTCACTAATAAATGACTGAATATAATATATTCACATATCGGATATTTATTATTATTGGTCATGGATGAGTTTGTTTAGAACATGTTAGATGTCAATTCTCATAAACATAATTGTGCAATCTTATATTAAAATGTGATTAATTATAGGTAAAAGGTCCCGTACCGAACGTTACAAAGCTTGATACCAAAAACTAGCTCAAACAAAGATCATTTTGCATATGTAATTAATTAGTATCAATTGTGATCTATCATCTCCGGAGAACCCTAGTTGTTACCGATTCAAGAAATCTTAATTTGGTTGTGTATATTTTCAGTCTCAAAACCATTCGCGTATGGCAGAAATTTAAAAGAAGGCTTGAGCCGGAGTCAATTGTTGTAGAGATAGTGTAGACGTTGATTTTCTCTGGTCGAACAATATAACGATCTGCCACACACAAAAAAAGAAGAAGATAGTAATAGTATGCATTATGCAAGATTGTTCGTAGATATATCTAGAACCCTTTGATAGTGAATGCTTGTTTCTAATTCTCTATCCAAAAACAAAGATCCGAACAATTCTCAATGATTTACATTCAAATAAGTTGGTTTTCTTATCTCATTGCATAGCAAGCACCATTGATCAATCATAAGATTCCATGTTAATAACCCATTGTAGAACCATGAAAGGATACACAATTGTCTAGTAAGGATTTTAATCACCCATGTGTTATTTTATAACCATAAGTAAAATCAAACACACGAAGAAAATTCTGTTTATAGATTGATTTGATAATTTATAAGTGTTTGTAATCAGACAAATTAAATGATTAAAAATCTAGATATTTCTGCGTCTCGTCATTAAACTAATACACATTTTGTTGTTATCTATTATATTAAATTATCAAGCATAGGTCTAGGCAAAGAACACATAGGCACATGTAAACGCGTTCCTACCAACAAACATGACCTTGTGGACGTGTTCATATACACAGTAACTTACACATATATGTCTATGCCTCTGTTTACACCATTTTATGTATATATCAAGCTTGTGATGATATAAATGCGAATTTTCAGAGAATGAAGTTATGATTCTCTCAAAGTAACACATAATATTGGATTTACAAGAAAGTAAAAAGAAAGAGATAAGTTAAAGTAATATATAGTTACCTCGAATGATGATATAGAGGGAGTCATAAAAGTCAACATGGTTTGACTTTTCTCATGAAAGCTAATTAAGTTTCTCATTTTGCCATTGTTGGTGATTTGAGTGAATGAAGCTGCAGGATGATCTGGTACTATTGTCCACACACTTACACTTACACTTACACTTACACACATACATATTTACATACGTAATCGCTTAAACGAACTTAGCTCGCCTATTTATTAAATTACGTGTATGTTTTTATAAAAAAAAAATCAAATTTTATATATGTTAGTAGAGGTGCGTCGTGCGTGTATGTAGCGATTATCAGATCATGCTGGCAGCTTCAGGCTCTCAAAACCAACATAGATAATAGAATCATGTAGATATGCAAATCTAACATGAATCCTATAATCGAAATTAAATAATTAGGGAGGAAGGAGAATGAGAATTACCGAATATTCCCTTTAGAAGGGGAGAGATAGAGAGAATAACATTAAGATGAAGAAAATTAGAGATGGGAAAAATAGAGCTTTTTCTCTCGCTCTTTCCCTCTCTCTCAGCGCTCTCTCTCTCTCTCTCTCACACACACACACATATATAATTATTTTAAATAGTAATACACGTTACAAAGATGGTTGTTTGGATAAATGGACCACACATAATTTACCAAACAAAATATTTAATGGACCACAAGTGTATTTCTTTGTGTGATATGGTAATTCTTTTTCGTTTTTTATGACCGGGTATTTCCATACTAAAATCCGGATTGATCCTAAAACATGTAGAAAACGTATGCAATAGCTAAGGAGAATCACATTTGTGTAGATAAGAGCATCTTAGTGGCCATATAAAATTATTAAAACACACACTCTCTCTTCCTCTTACTCAACTTTATACCTTCTCTTTCATCCTTTTACTCAATTTTTATTAATTTTATATTTAAACACTCTTTTTTACTTTTAAACACACTCTCCAAAAGATCCAATATTAGATCCATCTCTCTCCCTTTTACTCAACTTTTATTAATTTTATATTTAAACACACTCTCTTTCTTCCTTTTACTCAAATTTTATATTTCAATATACCCCACAAAAACACTTTTTTTCTTCCTTTTACTCAAATTTTAATAATTTTATAAACACTTTAGAGCCTAGAGGGTCTAAAAGTGGTGTTCTTATAATATAAAATTATTAAAATGGTTGTAAAATGGAGAAAGAGAGTGTTTTTGTGAGGTATATTGAAATATAAAATTAATAAAAGTTGAGTAAAAGGAAGAGAGAGTGTTTAAAAGGGAAAGAGAGAGATCTAATACTGGATCTTTTGGAGAGTGTGTTTAAAAGAGAAAGAGAGTGTTTAAATATAAAATTAATAAAAATTGATTAAAAGGATGAAAGAAAAGGTATAAAATTGAGTAAAAGGAAGAGAGAGTGTGTGTTTTAATAATTTTAAAATCACATTAGATCCCAAGGATCTGCAATAAGGATGCCCTAACAGACCTTGATCCGTAACTTTGATCCACATTTCGAGTTCTGTCCACTGGAAAGAGACCACTGAAACATTGTTTATATGGTCATTCTTTATTAACAACCGTGTAAGAATAAGATCAACTATAAAATTTGAGTAGTTAAAGCAGTAAAATTTCGGATGGGACTGTAAAAAAAAATTATATGGTAGAAATAGTTTGTAATTAATCAAAAAAAAAATTAACGGTTCATATAAATGGTTAGATATATGTGATTAACATAATAAAATTGTACGTAAAATATGACTAGATGACTAGAATAATATTATAAGCCAGAACTTATTTTCTCATAATGTACAATATTTTCAATCCAATTCATCTACATTTAAACAAAAAAAAATCATAGCATGCACACCTAATCACTACAAGAAAACACTGATTTAACGTCGGCATATTTCGACGCTAATTCGACGCTAAATCGTCTTAGCGTCGAATAACATTTCGACGCATAATCGTCGATGCTATTTCATTTTCGACGCTATTTCGATGCAATTTTAGCATCGAAATGGTATTCGACGCTATATTCGACGCTAAATTAGCGTCGGAAATTCAACGCTAATTCGACACAATATTTCGATGCTAAATCGACGGTACAGTAGCGTCGATTTAACATCGAAATGTATCGATGCTAAATAGATGCCAAATCGATGGTTATTTGGCATCGAATTAGCGTCGACACACGATTCAATCGATGCTAGTTCGACGCCAAATTAGCGGCGAACTAGCGTCGAATGAATGAGGTCTCGACGCTAATTCGATGCCAATTAACCATCGATTTGGCATCTATTTAGCAGCGAATGATAACTTTAAAAAAAAAAAATTATTGTTACAAAATTATTATAATTAAAATTAAATATTATCCGAAACAAAATAAAATTATCCGTAACAAAAGAAAATAAAACGCTAAACGGGGTGGAGCCTGTGGCGGATCTCGTGGACGATAGTTCGCAGCCTGTGAACCCGACCCCGAGCCTGATGCGGATCGGCGACGACCATCGGATCCGTCGCCAAATAGATCGCCGTATGAAGGAGTATGTGGTCGATCTCCCTATAAAATAAAACAGATTTAGTAAATTTAAAAATGTAAAATATACAATTAAAAATTAGGAAATAAATTTTATATTTTCCACATAAATTTAATATTTATGAAATAATTTTAAAATAACGTAAATTAACTTGTAAATTCGTTTTTAAAAAAAAAAATTATTTTAACATCCAAAAAAAACTCCTTAATTAGATTTATTAGACTTTACATAAATATATTTTATTAATTCTAAATTCAAATAAAATCTAAATTTAATTTTATCACTTATTAAATCTAAATTTTATTCAATTACATCTATATTCAATTCCATAACTTATCAAATCTATTTAATTTCATTTCCTAAAATCTATTTCATACCAAATTTCCTAAATTCTATTTCATAAAACAAATTTCTAAATTCCTAAAATATAAATTCAAATATATAACTTAGCACATCTATATTCAATTCCATAACTTATCAAATCTAAATTTAATTTCATTTCCAAAAATCTATTTCATACCAAATAATTTCCTAAATTCTATTTCATAAAACCAATTTCCTAAATTCCTAAAATCTACATATGTCATAAAACCAATTTCTAAATCAATTTCATATCAAATTCCATAACTAAAAAATAATTAATTGCAAATATATATAACAATTTTAAACAAATAAAATTAGGAATATTACCATCTTTTCTGGCGGTTGTTGACGGCGGTTGTTGACGGCGGTGGTGCGGAGGAGAGGAGAGGGAGCGGGAGAGAGAGAGGAGAGGAAGGTCGGCGGTGGAGGAGGAGAGGAGAGGGAGAGGGAGAGGCGCGGGGGAGAGAGATGCGCGGGAGAGAGAGAGAGGAGAGGGACTTCGTCGGTGGAGGAGGAGAGGGAGAGGGAGAGGGAGAGGAGAAGGAGAGAGAGAGGCGGGGAGAGAGAGAGGAGAGGGAGATCGTCGGTGGAGGAGGAGAGGAGAGGGAGAGGGAGAGGGAGAGGAGAGGGAGAGAGAGAGGAGCGGTGGGAGATCGGCGGTCGCTAGAGAGAGAGGAGCGGTGGTCGGCGATGGAGAGAGTGAGAGGAGAGGATGTTGTTGCAGTGAGAGGAGAGGAAGACTTCGGTCATTGTATACATTTAAATCGGTTTGATCAACATTTTGATGCTAATTCGACGCTAAACCCAATTTAAATCGGTTTAACCAAAAAAATTTGAATTTATTCGGTTTACCGCCATTGGTTAAATCAAATTAATTCAATATAGCGTCGAATTTGCGTTGGATTAGCATCATTTTTTCCATTCCATACCCTAAACCCTAAACCCCAAACGTAAAATGTGTCATATAGCATCGAATTAGCGTCGAATCGATGCTAATTCGATGCTAAACCGACGCAACGTGAATTATGTTTGGGGTTTACGGCTTAGGGTATCCGCCACTGGTACGAAAACGAGCTTACCCTTTTCAATCATTCATATAATAGAATAGTTTAAAAGTTTGCAATTTGAAATTACATATTTGGTTCAGTAAGGGTTATGAAAATATATGTAAAGCTATATAGTTATTTGAAATAACAGTCCTTACATGCATTTCTAACATCGAACCACACAAACATACTAATTTGTTGGCAAGTAAATCTTGTAGCTTCACGTTGAATCAGCGACATTAAAGATTTTATTGCTTACACCCGATACCCTAAATGAAAATTAAATATGATTTAGCATCGGATTAGCATCGAATTTATGTAATTCAATGCCATTTCGACGCTACAGTTGTAATATAGAGTCGAATTAGTGTCGAATTTATGTGATTCGATGCTAATTCGACGCTAAACCATTAATTTTTTTTTCCAAAATTTAGGTTAAATAAATCATACCACATATTAAAACATTCGATACCGTTTAAAGATTCTAAACCCGGTACATATAACGCTAACAATCACATGAACTTTTCCATATCAAATTTTCTATCATCTAATTCCTACATCTTTCTTATATACATAGCATTAAAAATTTATAACAAAACTAAGATATTGATATTTCATTAGTCATATATACAACAAAATTGACTTCTAAAAAAAAAAAAAGATTTAGCGTCGGATTAGCATCGAATTACATAAATTCGATGCCATTTCGACGCTAAAGTTGTAATATAGCGTCGAATTAGTGTCGAATTTTTGTGATTCGATGCTAAATTATTAATTTTTTTTTCCAAAATTTAGGTTAAATAAATCATAACACATATTAAAACATTCGATACCGTTTAAAGATTCTAAACCCGGTACATATAACGCTAACAATCACATGAATTTTTCCATATCAAATTTCCTATCATCTAATTCCTACATCTTTCCTATATACATATCATTAAAAATTTATAACAAAACTAAGATATTGATATTTCATTAGTCATATATACAACAAAATTGACTTCTAAAAAAAAAAAAAAGATTTAGCGTCGGATTAGCATCGAATTACATAAATTCGATGCCATTTCGAAGCTAAAGTTGTAATATAGCGTCGAATTAGTGTCGGATTTATGTGATTTGATGCTAATTCGACGCTAAATCATTAATTTTTTTCCCCACAATTTAGGTTAAATAAATCATAACACATATTAAAACATTCGGTACCGTTTGAAGATTCTAAACCCGATACATATAACGCTAACAATCACAACAACGACATATATAGTACAGACTTGAAAATATTTTACAACATATAACGATAACAATCACAACAACGACATATATAGTACAGACTTGAAAATATTTTACAAGTTAGAACCAGAAATTTTTCTTTCCCTTTTGTTGATTTGGTGGAGAATCTAAAAATCCGTCGCAAATTTCCCTTTTGATTGCATCAACATCTAGACTTAAGTTTGGGATTTCTGGACTTTGGGTAAATTCATAATCGTAGTAGTGGTCCTTACAGTCATTAGAAGGACTTCCACGGTAAGTATCTGACTTTTCAATTAATTGAGATGGTTGTCCGTCTTCGATTTGCCTGTACAAAACTTCGTCGTCAACCCGCTTCTGGTCATGACATTCTGGCTGCTTATCATATTTGTGTTTTGAATAACTGATCCCGTCTTCAAATTTGGGACTCACAACAATGGCAGGAGAGCATGAATCAGCTTCCCACGAGTAGGTGGGTATCTCTTTAGTATATTCGTCGCACTGAGATTCAGTTTCCCACGAAAATTTAGGAATGTGGTGGATGTTTGGCAAGCACTGGTTGTCCGGCACTATTGTTGACGTAGAATCTTCATTATGGATTGGTGAGCACGTATCAAATTCCCACGAGTAAGTGGGTATCTCTTGAGTGAATTTGTCGCATTGAGTTTCGGTTTTCCACGAGTATTTTGGAATATCAAAAAAATTTGTCACGTTTGTTGATTTAGAGTCTTCTTTACGAGAGATAGAAGACATTATGTGTATTTTTGGTAGGTGTACAAGTTATACATTCCATGCATCATATGTATTTATAGTAGAAGATATATGTTTAAATGAGTTGTCAAATCGGATTTGCTCCAAACACTTGCGTCCATATAAGTTTTGTATATGTAAAAGATTAAAGTAGAGATTTTAGCAACGATTTTGCATCAAATGTTAGCATCGCAGTAGCATCGAATTCGTTTACGTCGATTTTGCATCGAATTCGCGTCGTTTATGTGGCGAACCCGTGTTAAATGTGTCATCTACCTACCAAATTCGACGCAATATTCGACGCTATATTCGACGCTTTTCTGTCGACGCTAATTCGACGCCAATTTAGCGTCGAATTAGCATCTAACATAGACGTCCGATGCTAAATCGATGCTAAATCGACGCTATATAGCGTCGATTTAGCGTCGAATGGTTTCGTCCCTAATTAGTGACAAATTAGCGTCGAATTGTCTAATCGACGCCATTACGACGCAAAATCGACGCTAATTTAGCATCGGATTAAATTCGACGCTAAATTCCGACGCTAAATCAGTGTTTTCTTGTAGTGAATCAAATCCAATACTCAAAATCTCAGTTTAGGTTTACAAAAAAAAAAAAAACTGAATTTGATCTTTAAATGTTTTATTTATCAAGAATGTCAATAGAATAACGTGGCACATAAATAAAACATTAAAATTTATGTAATTAGATCACAATATTTTAGAAACAAAAGAAAAAAAAAAAGATGGATGAGGAAGAGAAGATAGGGTTTTGGGAATTAATGGCTGAGACAAATGAAAAGGATACAACCTAACCGGAATCTACATTGGACGCGTCTTCTGTCTTATTGCATCTCTTCTTTCTCTGTCTTCAGCCACTCACTATCCTTCCCAAACATGCATGTTCACACATTACATACACAAAAGAATACGATACTTCTTATATATTCACATATATATTTATAAATTATTATGTGAATATATAGAATGTTTTGAAAAAAATATTTTTGTTAATTGTTTTTTAAAAAGTATATAAACACACATAGAATGTACGTATATGAATAGTAGTCTATTTTGTCTACGCACAACACCGCGTTTGATTTTGATTGTCATATACTACTAAAACGACAATTTTCTAGTTAATCACAAAACTGACCATGTTCATATACATAATATTAGTATACATTACTAATATAGTATTAGTCTAATACTCTTATATAGTATTAGACTCATACTATATAATAGTATTAATTAAATGGGCTAAAAGGTAGTATGTTAGAATGACAAGATCGGTTGGAAGATGGAGTTGTCTTGAGTTAGTGTGTTGTCATTTGTCATCTCTAGTGTTTTTGTTTTTTTTACATTTGCATATAAATTGTAGCATTTTCACTTTTTCATTTGTACGTAAATTTATATAGTTTTTCCAAATTTTGTTTGATACACAATATGTTTATACATACACATAGATATTTATTTATTGATTATTAAAAGATTTCATTCTTCATGGTGAGTATAGATGTAGAGTAATTTATTTACCGGATTTTCTAATATATCTAAAACTTGACATCATTTCGAATGATCTAGTGGAATTGAAAATGTTTCTAGAGATAGCTGAATTCTTGATGGAAGGATTACATTTCCCCTAAATCCTTACCATCACGAACAACTTGGTCAATTCAGTCTATTCTTACAAACAAAATAGAGAAAACTGAAAATCTATTAATTGTTTTACTTTTGAAAGAAGGCGTTATGACCCAGTGTATCTTCATAAATTTGTATATCACGTCTTCACAATAATAACTACAAGAAGAAGAAAAAAACAAGTATAATATTGCTATGAAGTCTATTAATTGTTTTCCTTGTTTTTGTTGTTAAAATTGATGTAGATGATTTAATAATTGGGTCCATTGAAACGTGATTATGTTCTAATGTCTCCCATGATTGAAATCAGAATAGATAATTAGACTATATTAAGTGTAACGAACAAAAATCTCTACTCGTCTTTTTTGGTTGACAATTAGTTTGTGAATAAGATTCGTTAACCAAATCAACGACGTGATTACTCGTGTCTATCAATCAGCATCTGCCACCTTGCAATTACACACTCGAGCTGTATACTATTTTATTATTTTTTTAGTTGGTATTTAAAAACAAAAACAAAAATACTTTTATTTCATAATAAATACGTTTTAACACCAACCTCAAATAAATATTATTTTAAAAATACAATAAAAATATCTAAGATTGCTTTTTCATGTTTTTTTTTTACTTTACATACAATGATTTGACTAACCAAATCGTGGAAAAATAAGTTTACAAAACTGAAATCACAAAAATGAGATAACATTATGAGACATGAGAAAGGCAAAAAAAACTAAACCAAAGGTCTAAATTTTCTCGTTAGATGAATCAAAAACATCGGTCAATTTAGTGAGATCTTCATCATCGTCACTTGCTCAAATCATGGTTTCTAACTCCCTATGTAGAAAGGGTTTTGTTATTGACCCTTAATTCAGAGTAAAATTTTTGTTCCATATGTGTTAGCAAAACACTAATGCAAACTAGAGAAAAGACCATCACCTTCCACAAACCTTTCAATCTGGCACATTTTACCATGTACTAATATAAACATTGGAATAGAAACTCTTTGTTCATACATTTTTTGTATCTTTTTTCCTCGCATGTTTCGAAGTGCAAATTCATACCATTGTAGATTTTGTTATTTCTTGTCTTCCATAAAAAATCATGGGAAGAAAATTTGTTCTTTACCCTAGATTGTTGCAACATGCATTTTACAAAACAAACAACTTTGTGTTTAATTTTATAGTAAAATGGGCCTATTGTTACAAAATTGGCCCACTAGTAAATTCAAAGTTGCCTGCTAATTTGTATCATCAAACTAGAAATCTGCTCAAGTGATACCAATTGGTATAGAGAAAGTTAACTACTTTCAACTTTGAAAACTCTTAAAAAAAAAAAGGTTTGCAACTTCACAATCTGTTTTAGTGCACAAATAGACCATATATCCTCTTTATGAGATTGTACAAAGTTCTTATTCACTTCAACATAACAAATACAAATTTCATAAATACATAGTTAAATAACTCTCAACGAAGGTGATGCCTGTGAAACCAAAACAAGCTTAATACTATAAGCAAAAATGATCTTCAATCCAAAATCAAGAAAAAAAAAAGCTTTCTTTGAAGAACACACATATAATATATACCTTAGTGTTTCCTTTGTTCCTTTGCGGATTTTGCATCGTATAGTCGGAAGTCCTAGCTTCTGATGCGCCTCGAACCTGTGACAACCCGAGAATCCTACAACAACAATGGAACAACACTTTATCATCTCCAAGCCTTTTTCAAGAAACTCAAAAATTTTAATTCATAATTTTCAGAGAAAATCACCATAGTAAACTCCTTCAACTTCAATCACATCAATCTGTCACAAAAAAAAAAAAACACTAAAATTAGATTCTTTAATTAAAATGTGATTCTCGGTTTAACGAATTTGGAGACTTAAACCGGAACTTCAAGACCGATCTGGCTGATACTATCCATGAGCTCTTTAACTTTATTCTGATCGTTAGATCTGGTTTTCATCAACGGTCTACGTATCTTCTCCAACGGCAATTCCACGATCATCGGACCTAAACCACCACCACCACCGCCGCTAGATCCTCCGATCACCGGCGGCGATCCTGAAAAAACCAAAATCAGAATTCAGCTTCAGATTTAGACTATTCGAAAGATTTCAGGGCTTCGATTGTTACCGTTTGATGAAGAAGAAGCTGAAACAGAGAAGCTTCTTAAGCTAATTGGTACTCTCATCATCAAATTCGCCATTATCGTCTTCTTCCTTTTCCTTCTCCTCTTAATAATAATTTATTTTGAAAAAAAAAAAAAACATTTTGTGAACGAAATATAAAGAACTTAAACGACGTCGTTTTTGGAAACAGTGCTTCTTATGGCTTCTTCTTCTTCCTCGATGCTGCTTCTTCGGTGAAAACTCTCTCTCTCTCTCTCTCTCTCTCTCTCTCTATCTTCAGATATTTGGATTTTTGGTTGTTGAATTGATGGTTTTTGTTATTTTAGGAATTTCGCTACGGTGGTTAGGGTTTCTCAGTCATTTCGAGCGAATTCGAGAATCATCTTCTCCACTAGAGACTCGATTAGGGTTCTTCCTCAAAGGTGAAATTGTTTTCAAAAAATTTATGTGAATGATTGGAAAATTTGGCTGATTTGGTTTAATCGCTTGGGAAGAAGATTCGTTTGTTCTACTCGCGCCACGCACAATGAAGAAGCCGCCGCGAAAGCTGCGGCTTCTATTGCCGATACCGGAGCTCCAACCATGTATGCTCTCTCTAAACCCAGAATTTTGATCTCTTTTATGTTTTGATTATTTGACAATTCGTAGATTTTTTTCTAAAGGATTCAGCTTTATTTGGAATAAGCATGTTTATATTGTTGTGGTTTTTAGATTTGACAAAATCATAGCAAAAGTGATTCCATCAGAGATTGTTTATGAAGATGAAAATGTTTTGGCATTTAGAGACATAAACCCACAAGCTCCTGTTCATGTTTTGGTAATCCCCAAGTTGAGAGATGGCTTGACCATGCTTGGTAAGGTGAGTCTTTTTATTAGAAATTGTCTCTAGCAGTACTAAATCGAAATTCGCGGTCTATTACTCTCTCGGAGTTGCACATTTGAAAGCAAATACGGAAAACGGATAGGATAATGTCTTACTTGAACATAAATTCTCGTAAAATGTCAATCGCAGGCTGAATCGAGACATGTAGAGGTTCTTGGCCAACTTCTACACGCATCGAAGATTGTTGCTGAGAAAGAAGGCATCCTCGATGGGTTCCGTGTGGTTATTAACAACGGCGCCGAAGCCTGTAAGTCGGTTTCTTTTCCAGTCAAATCAAATATCATCTTTAAACTGAGGTAACTTCATCTTCTCATACAGGCCAATCTGTTTACCATCTTCATCTACACGTCCTCGGTGGCCGACAAATGAAATGGCCACCCGGTTAAGAAGCAAAGATTCATGTTAAACCAAAGCATTCACAGATCAGCGAGCTCCGAAATTGTTACATGACTATTCAAGAGGTTCAATCAAAATCATCAACTTTTTCGGTTGCATTGTTTTGTACCATTGTAAGTTTCGTAAAGACTACTAGAGAGTTTCCATTTTCTAGTTTTCGAAATCTTTAAATTAAGTCAAAAAAACACTTGCATATTTTTCCCTTTTTTTGTTGTTAAAATAATAAACACACAAAAACTGAAAACATAGGAAAAGGAAACAGAACATTTGAAATTAGGACTCAAGTAACCAAACCTTAATTCGGTTCGGTTTGGTTCAGAAGATATCCCTAGGCCTCGACCTTTATATATTAGTAGCTGCGATGATTTGTGTATTTGTACAACGATGAATAGAAAAGAAGAAAATTTGGAATCGATCCCGACTGCTCTCATTAACGAGATACTCTCGAGACTGCCTGCAAAGTCAATAGCTAGGTTTCGTTGCGTGTCAAAGCAATGGGGATCCATACTTGGCGGTCCATATTTCATCGAGTTGTCAAGGGCTCGTCCACGTATCTTATTTGCCTGCCGAACTCAAGAAGGTGAATGGAGCTTATTCTGGTCGCCTCAGCCTCATAATCCATATCAGAAGTCGTCTCTTGTAGTAGCCGCCGATTTACATATGGACTTCTCTCCATGGTTCTCATGTAATGGATATCCATCTGGTTTGATCTATTTCTCTGGTATGCATGGGATATGTAATCCTAGCACGGGACAATATGCGATCTTGCCTAAACTAACCATGTTCAGAAAATCGTACGAACTTTTAGGGTTTGATTCTATTGGCAACCAATACAAGCTTTTGTCCATGGATTATTATAGATCAGATCATCAAATTCTAACACTAAGAACTGGAACTATGAGGTGGAGGAATATCCAATGTCCCTTACCCCATCGGCTTTGGTCTGGGGGGATATGCATCAATGGGGTTTTGTATTACTTAGCGAGTGATATGATAGTTTGTTTTGATGTTAGGTCTGAGAAATTCGAGTTTATTCTTCTGCCACATTCCTTTAATTATCAGTCTAAAGTTGTAAACTACAAGGGTAAATTAGGTGTGATTAGTTGTAAGGATGATGACGCCAGTAATGTCATTGAGTTATGTATGTTGGTTCTAGCGGATGCAGAGGAACATGAATTTTCGAAATATGTCTACACTTTGCCGAAGAATGAACTCTTTGATCACCGCAATGTTTCCGTTGCTGGAGTGACAACTAATGGTGAAATTGTACTGTCTATGGACTATGCATCTAAACTGTTTTATGTTTTCTACTTCGATCCCGAAAGAAACACTCTCCAAAGTGTTGAAATTCAAGGCTTTGGAGCGGTTGAGAGATTTGGTAGAGTTTACGCCTTTTTAGACCATGTAGAGGATCTTAACTTCAATATTATGAATGCAACATCTATAAGCCCACCAGAACAGAAGCATAAACTCATGAGTACATCATCTAAAGAAGATCATCAGAAACAAGATCACCGTACGTTTGAGAGCAATAACAAAGGTGCAATATCTATTAGCCCACCAGATCAGAAGCGTAGACCCACGAGCACATCAACATCATCTAAACAAGCTCATCACCAGCAACAAGACCGTCATACGTTTTGAGAGCATTAACAAATTTGATGCTTTGTGTCTTTTAGATGATGATGATGATTGAGTGTTACTCTTAATTTACAGGTTTGGTTTGAGCTTTATCACTCTTTTCTTTTTGGTTATCATCTTCATGTCTTTTTATTCGTAATGTCAATATTTTCATAAAAGTAAAACTCTTTTTCTTTTTGGGTAACCATCAAGTGTTGAAATAATCTGTTCGTCTTTGTAGACCATGTAGAGGATCATACCTTCAATACTATGAAGAGAATATCTAAAAGCCCATCAGAAAAGAAACGGCGTAAATCCACGAGAACATCTAAACAAGATCGCCGTCATAGGCTTGAGAGCATTAACAACAAATCTGAGAGTGACTTTTCATTTACAAGTTTCATGCTAGCTTTATCGCTTAGTTGGATTACCATTTTGTTAGTTCTGGTTATCATGTTCATGTCCTAATTGTGTTACACCTTACTTTTGGGATCAAACATTGCATATTCACGAAATCTCTTTTTTTTTTTGTAATGTTAATATTCTTTTTGTTCAAACCAAAGAATTTACAATCAACGGGCTCCGAAATCTGTTCAAGAGGATCTAAATGATCAATTAGAAAGTTTCCATTTTCCAAATCATAATCCAATAATGTTTACTTATTTAGTATATATATGATTTGTGTGTTTTTCTTTCCTAATAAATCTTGTTTTTGAGAGCTTTGAAAAGAAAAGAAAAAACCGATTAAGGTAGCTAAATAGTTGTGTCCGGTTTAGGGTTTAAGACGGCGAAGCAAAATCTTTAGAGGGTGTGATTGGTTTGTGTATTTTAGTTGATTTATTAACCTCTCTCTGTCTCTCTCTCTCTCTCTCTCTCTCTCTCTCTCTCAAATACAAGACAATGAATAGAGAAGAAGAAACTTCTGATTCAATCCCGATTGATCCTCATAATCGAGATATTTTCAAGATTGCCTTCAAATTCAATTAAGAGGTTTCGTTGCTTGTCGAAGCTATGGACGTCCATACTTCACCGTCCATATTTCACAGAGTTGTTCTTGACTAGGTCCTTGGCTTGTCCACGTCTCTTATTCGCTATGGAAGAAGCAACCGGTAAGTGGATCTTCTTCTCCTCGCCTCAGGCTCAAAATCCGTCTTCTCTTGTAGTAACCGCCGATTTTCATACCAAGTTCCCTCGAGATCAGAATCAGTCGCTATATTATAGTAGCCAAACCACGTGTAGCTATTCATCTGGTTTGATTTGTTTCTCTGGTATGCTGATCTCAAAAGAGGTGGTGTCTGTGGTATGTAACCCTAACACGGGACACTACGCGATCTTACCTAAACTTGGAATGTACCGAAAGTCGTATAATTTTTTAGGGTTTGATCCGGTTGACAAGGAATACAAGGTTTTGTCCTTGGCTCGTAAACGTTTGAGTTATGCTAGCGATGGTGATAGAATTATGACATTAGGGAATGGAAAAATGAGTTGGAGGAGGATCAAATATCCATTAGCTTGTGAGCCTTTGGGAGAAGGGATATGCATCAATGGGGTTTTGTATTACTTAACTCGAAAAGTTGATGAAAGGATGATAGTTTGTTTTGATGTTAGGTCTGAGAAATTCAAGTTGATTCCCGGAAAGTGCTTGAATTATCGGTTTGGTGATTTGATAAACTATAAGGGTAAATAAGGTGTGATTAGCTTGGAGCGTGTGTACGCTAGCTGGTGGGAAGGGTTCGCTTGAGTTGCATATGCAGGTTTTAGAGGATGTCGAGAAACATGAATGGTTGAAACATGTCTACGCTTTGCCGGGGAATGAAGTATTTGATTTGGAGGCAGTGTTTTAGTCGCTGGAGTGACAACTAGTGGTGAAATTGTTTTGTATTATAATACATATAAAAAGTTCATTGTTTTCTACTTCAATCCCGAAAGGAAAACTCTCCAAAGGGTTGAAATTCAAGGTTTTGGAGCATTTCAGAGACTTTACGTCTTTGTAGACCATGTAGATGATCTCAATGTTCACGATGCAAAGCTACTCAAGTGAAGCACCACTTTTTTCCAGTGAGGACATGTCTTGATTGTTGTTTGCTATCTGATCTTTATCTTTATCTACTTTTTGCAGGTTTGGTGTGAGCTTTATCACTCTGCCTTAGCTTGCGCATCCTTTATTAAATATTTCTTATTAGTGTTTCATCTTCAGCCCTAGCTAGTTTTTTTTATTCTTCTCGTCCGTTGTACATCAGTATGAATAAGCTTTCTTACAACACAAGCCAACCATGTCCCAAGATAATAAACGTTCTTTCAATTCGATAAAAAGTAGAGAAAACTTAGAACCCACCCCAACTGATCTCTTTATCTGCAGATAAAGATGCTTTTTATTGGGTTGTTCTCGGAGATAAAAAAAAAATGAAAAGGTGCTTATCCATTTAACTTTCTCATCAAGATGCCTAAAAACCGAAATCCTTAAATTAAACTCAAACAAACTTACATATTTCCCCCTTTTTTTTGTTGTTAAAATAAACATATAGAAATTGAAAAACAGAGGAAAAGGAAACAGAATATTTGAAATCAGGACCCAAGTAACCAAACCTAAATTCGGTTCGGTTCGGTTTCGGTTTTCAGAATATACGCCCTAGGCCTCGATGCTTTATATATTAATCTCTGCATTGTTTTGTGTATTTTTATCTCTCTCTTCGTACAACGATCATGAATAGAAAAGAAGAAAATTCGGATTCCATCCCGATTGATCTCATTAACGAGATACTCTCGAGACTGCCTGCAAAGTCAGTAGCTAGGTTTCGCTGCGTGTCGAAGCTATGGGGGTCCACACTTGGCGGTCCATATTTCCCCAAGTTGTTCTTGACCATGTCAAAGGCTCGTCCACGTATCTTATTCGTCCTCAAAACTGAAGCAGGTGAGTGGAGCTTATTCTCGTCGCCTCAGCCTCAGAATCCATATCAGAAGTCGTCTCTTGTAGTAGCCGCCGATTTTCATATCAACTTGTCTCGAAACAATATGTGGATGTTATTTATGGAGAATCCATATGGCTATGCCTCTGGTTTGATCTATTTCCCTAAGATTTTGATCTTGAAAGAGCGTCTGTATAAGCCGGTGATATTTAACCCTAGCACAGGACAGTATGCGATCTTGCCAGCAGTAAACAACATCATATCATTGTTCGACTTTTTAGGGTTTGATCCTATTGGCAAGCAATACAAGGTATTGTCCATGGATTATTATAGATTAAATAATCAAATTCTAACTCTAGGAACTGGAACTATGAGGTGGAGGGATATCCAATGTCCCTTAACCCATCATCCTTTGAGTGAAAGTATATGCATCAATGGGGTTTTGTATTACTTAGCGAGTGATATGATAGTTTGTTTTGATGTTAGGTCTGAGAAATTCGAGTTTATTCGTCTGGCACATTCCTTTAAGGCACATTCCTTTAATAATTATCCGTTTAAACTTGTAAACTACAAGGGTAAATTAGGTGTGATTAGTTGTAAGGGTGATGACGCCAGTAATGTCATTAAGTTGTGTATGGGGATTCTAGAGGATGCGGAGAAACATAAATTGTCGGAATACGTCTACACTTTGCCGGAGAGTGAACTCTTTCACCACCGTAACGTTTCCGTTGCTGGAGTGACAACTACTGGTGAAATTGTATTGTCTATGGTCTATGCATGTAAACCGTTTTATGTTTTCTACTTCAATCCCGAAAGGAACACTCTCCAAAGTGTTGAAATTCAAGGCTTTGGAGAGCTTGACAAGTTTAGTAGAGTTTACATCTCTCTAGACCATGTAGAGGATCTTAACAACAATATTATGAATGCAACATCTATACACCCACTAGAACAGAAGCTTAAACCTATGAGCACATCATCAACATCATCTCAAGAAGAGCATGACCAGAAACAAGAGCGTCCATGTAGAGTTTACATCTCTCTAGACCATGTAGAGGATCTTAACTACAATATTATGAATGCAACAACTATACACCCACCAGAACAGAAGCGTAAACCTATGAGCACATCATCAACATCATCTCAAGAAGAGCATGACCAGAAACAAGAGCGTCCTACATTTGAGAGTAATAGCAAAGCTCCAATATGTATGAGCCCACCACCAGAACAAAAGCGTAGACCCACAAGCACATCAACACCATCTAAAAAAGCTCATCACCAGCAACAAGGTCATCGTACGTTTGAGAGCATTAACAAATTTGATGCTTTGTGTCTTTTAGCTGATGATGATGTGGGGGAATCTGAGTATGACTCCTCATTTACAGGTTTGGTTCTAGCTTTATCACTCTTGTTTTTTCCGGTTATCATATTCGTGTCAATATTTTCATAAAACTCAATTTTTTTGTGGTAACCATCAATTGGAATAATTTTTTCGTCTTTGTAGACCATGTAGAGGATCTTATGAAGACAATATTTGTAAGCCCACCAGAAAAGAAGCGGCGTAAACCCAAGAGAACATCTAAAGAAGATCATCGTCACAAGGAACAAGATCGCCGTAGGCTTGAGCGCATTAACAAGAAATCTAAGTGTGACTTCTCACTTACAAGTTCCATGCGAGTTTTACCGCTTTGTTGGATTACCATTTTGTTAATTCTAGTTATCATGTTCATGTTCTGATCTTGTTACACCTTACTTAGGATCAAACATTGCATTTTAGGTTATTTTAGATTGTTTCATTTATTATCAACTCGTTACTAATTTTCAAATCATTTTTTTTTTTTTTGAAATTTTATTTTTCTGGAAGTCAAGCTATTTTTGTCATGTGATGGGTTAAATATCAGTGATTAATAATTGATGCCAATCTATACTCGGCCCGGTTCAAAAGTGGTAAAATTCGGTTCGGTTTAGGCTTTACAAAAATCATTGGTATGCTAGGTATATTATTTAACTAGGTCAAATCGACTGGTTTGAGTTTCTGATTTAAGTCGGCTTGTATAATCTCGTCCCGGTTCAGGTAAACCAAATAAAAAAAGTTAAACCGATATATGTCGCTAAATTGCCGAATAATTGTGTACCGGTTTAGAATGGAAGCGTAGGGTTTTTAAAAGAGAGGTTTCTCTCTTTTCTCCGTCGTGTGCAATTCGGAGAAGCAAATTTTGACGGCGGCGAAGAAAAATGCCTCGAATCACCACCAACGAGTCTTACGGTTGTCCTCCGATCCGTGCTTTAACCTTCGACTCTCTCGGCTTAATCAAAGGTCCGTTACTTGTCTCTTGAGCTGTGAGGTGGAATTTTATAGAAATTGTTTTTGATGGGGTTTTGGGTTTTTGGTGTGCAGTGATTGAAGCTCGAGGTAAAGAGAGAAGTACTCCGATTGTGGTGGATACATGGGGACAGATGAATGCTTCCAGATGCGTTCTTGCTTCTTCCATGAATGATCGTTTAAGAAATCCTGTAAAAGTTTCTTCCTTTTTCTATGTTTATGTAAACTATAGCTTGTTCATTGGCTTGTTAGATTTGAACTTTGTGATTTCTTGCTTCTGTAGATAATTATAGCAGCTTAATTTGATGTTTCCATTGTGTTTCTAGATAGTAATTAGAGAGTTACAATTTCTTCTTAGAGTTATAGTTGATCACTACTTATGTAAATCCATTTATGATTTGGCGGAAGTTTTTGAGCTCGAATTCGATTTGTGCGTAATATAGCAAACTCTTTAACTTTTGTTTTCTTCTTCGAATTGTAGCTTTTGGCTGTTGCAAGAAAAGATGGCAATGTTGAAGTGCTTAATCCTTGTAATGGTGATGTTCACTATTCATACTCTGTATTTGGTGACGGTGGTAGTCCACCTGAAGATGACGCTGTTTCTGGCCTGCACTTATTCAGAAAACAGGAAGATGATGAGGCAGAAAGGTATGTAAAATGATTTCGTTTCTTCAGTGAATTTTGTTTTTGTATGTTGTGTTGTTGACATTCGACATTTCTTAACAAAACTTTTGGTCTTATTAGATCTTGCACATTGCTTACATGCACGAGAAAGGGAGATGTGAGCATCAGATCAGTTAAATTTCACGACGATTCCACTGATGATGCTGCTGCTGCTCCCACGACTTGGAAAGCATGTGGTTCTGGTGAAGTATTGGTTGGTAAAGTGGATGGGACCGAAAACTTCGGTTTATTTGGAGGGTTAGTAGTTAACAACTGAATCGATTTTGCTTATATTAGTGGATCCTTTTGTTATGTCTCGATTCGCTAAATTGAAATGAATGTCTAATGCAGAAGACGTGTTGAAGTCAGTATATGGGATCTTGAACAGACTATTAAGATCTGGAGCGCGAAATGCGTAAGCTCTTTTCTTGTCTTTATCTCTTTCAAAGCCTCTTTAATGTCTCTTTCTAACCATTCTCCACTTGTTGCAGCCTCCTAAAGACAATCTTGGGATCTTCACGCCAACCTGGTTCACTTGTGCTGCGTTCTTGAGCAATGATGACCACCGTAAATTTGTCACAGGAACCAAATCTCACCAGGTTAAACCCTGGCCTGAAGTTTCTTTTTTTCCTTTTAAGTAATCGCTTTGTCCTGATCACTGACGGTTTTGCTTGTGTTCGATGCAGGTTCGTCTTTATGATGTATCTGCTCAGCGTAGACCAGTCCTGTCCTTTGATTTCCGTGAGACTCAGATTACAGCAATCTCTGAAGACCCAGATGGTCATACAATCTATGTCGGGAATGCTTCTGCTGACCTCGCTTCCTACGATATACGAACAGGTTTCTTTAATTCTTCTCTCTACAAATGTAACATAAACCATGTTGTCGTATCAAACAAGTAATCAATCATCTCTTTTGCAGGAAAACTGTTGGGAAGCTTTTTAGGAAAATGTTCGGGAAGCATAAGATCCGTTGTTAGACATCCAGAGCATCAAGTGATAGCTTCTTGCGGGTTGGACCGATATTTACGGGTTTATGACGTAAAGACACGCCAGCTCATCTCTGCGGTAACACTCATCCACATGATATACTTACTAATACTTTCTGTGAAGTTAAGGTTTGATTCATTAATCAATGCTTGGTTTATAGGTTTTCTTGAAGCAACATCTTACAGGTCTTGTATTAGACTCGGGCTTTAGTGGAGAAGGTTAGTTTTTTCTTTTTTCCCTGTTGACAAATCGCAGTTTTTTTTCGATTACTATGTTTGTAAGATGTTTGGTTTTACGGTTGAAGCAGATATAGCTGTAGCAAACACAGTGGTTGAGGCTGAAACAGAAGAGAAGATGACGATCATCGAGGAGGAGGATGAAGAGGAAACAGAGGAAGCTCCTAAGAAAACAAAGAAGAAGTCGAAGAAAGAGAAACGAAGTAGAGAGAAAGTAACTGAAGGTGAAGAGGAAGATGATGAGCTAAGAAGCAAGAAGACAAGAGAGCACAAGAAGAAAACCAAGAAAGTGAAACAACACAATCAAGAAGACTAGTTTTTTGGAGTTTTTAAGAGATTATTTAACTTTTGCTCTAGTCTTGGGCTACAGTTTTGGACAAACAATGTTTAAAGAAAGAACAGAGTTTGTATTGCTTTCTATAAACGACTACTTACCTCAGAAAACTCTGCAATGTGCTTTTAAAAATGCTGAAAAACGTTTCAAACAACAATCCAATATTGAACTTGTTGTTAGATTGTTACAAGATGGAAAAACCAAATGTCTATACAGTATATCAAAACATGAAACAAGAAACTAATGTGAAATATAATTAAATAAATATATAAGGAAAATTCCTTTAAGATGTAAACTTCCTTTGATATGCCTCCAAGGTCGGCTTTGGACCCACATTCTTCAGAAATATTTGAAAAGTAAAAGAAGATGCATACAAGAAAATGTAAATAAGTTTTTAAAAAGAATATGTAAATATTGAAGAGTAAAAAGAGATGCATAAGCATTAAAAAAAGAAGTGAGTTCTTAAACTAGACCAGTTCTTAATCGAGAGAGAAGTTAGGAGTCTTAATTTGGACTTTGGTAATCATGAAAATATATAACTGTACTAAATTAACCCAAAAAATGTAGTAGATGTTTCAAAAAAAATGTCATGATTGGTCCTACTACATATCGATGAACAAAAATAAATTTTAGAAAAACAATTAAAAAGAAGATTTAATGAAGTAGGTGTAAAAAATTAAAGTCTTTACTTAATTTCCAAAAGTCATTAAGAGTTTGCTCGAAGACTTATTGACCCATTAGTAGACAATTACCATATTTTCCCATCAAATAAATCGAATAATCAATTTTTGTTAAATTGCCTTTCTTAAAAATGGCAAAAGCCAAAATATATTTTCAAAAAAAAAAAAAATTGGCAAAAGAAATATACACTACACAAACGTGTTTTTGTTACTTTCCGAGAAGTCTCCAAAAAAGTCAATTTTTTCATCTTCTTCTTCTTCAAATAAATCATCTTGCTCAGATTTCGTTATTGTTGACCCATCATTGTTTCTTAATCTCTCCTCTGTTTTTGTCGGCGACTTCAAAAATCTTCTCCGATCAAAACCCTTTTTCCGACCATGGATCTCCAACCAGAAGAGCTTCAGTTCTTGTCAATTCCTCAACTTTTTCAAGAATCAATCTCAATCAAGAAACGATCTCCAAGAACTTTCTACCTCATAACCTTAACCCTAATTTTCCCTCTCTCCTTCGCAATCCTCGCTCACTCACTCTTCACTCAACCAATCCTCTCAAAACTCGACAAATCCGACCCACCAAATTCCGACAAATCTCGTCACGATTGGACAATCCTCTTAATCTTCCAGTTCAGCTACTTGATCTTCCTCTTCGCTTTCTCTCTCCTCTCCACCGCCGCTATCGTCTTCACCGTCGCTTCTCTCTACACCGGAAAGCCAGTCACTTTCTCATCAACCATCTCTGCGATTCCAAAAGTGTTCAAAAGATTGTTCATAACTTTCCTTTGGGTTGCTTTGTTGATGTTTGCTTATAACGCGGTCTTCTTCGTCTTCTTAGTGATCTTACTAGTAGCTCTTGATTTGAACAGTACCGGATTGGCGGTTTTAGCTGGAATTATGATCTCTGTGCTTTATTTCGGTGTTCATGTGTATTTCACTGCTTTATGGCATTTAGGTAGTGTGATTTCGGTTCTTGAACCGGTTTATGGACTAGCCGCGATGCGAAAAGCTTATGAGTTGCTTAAAGGGAAGACTAAGATGGCTATGGTGCTTGTTTTTGTTTACTTGGTGATTTGTGGGTTGATTGGTGTGGTTTTCGGTTCGGTTGTGGTTCATGGTGGAGGAAAGTATGGGACTTTGACTAGGACTTTGGTTGGTGGGTTGCTAGTTGGTGTTCTTGTGATGGTGAATCTTGTGGGTTTGTTGATTCAGAGTGTGTTTTACTATGTTTGTAAGAGTTTTCATCATCAGAATATCGATAAGACGGCGTTGTATGATCATCTTGGTGGGTATCTTGGTGAGTATGTGCCACTTAAGAGCAACATTCAGTTGGAGAATTTAGACATTTGATGAAGAATCAGGTACTCTTATTATTGCCACTATCTATGTGATATGTAAAACATTGGAGAAGAAGAAAATGTGGAATTTGAATAATAGTTGCTATGTAATGTGTGATGTATAGACTCCACAGTCTCTGTTGTTATTTTGATTAATCAATGATTTTAAGGATTTTGAGTTTCTTGTATTTGAAGATTTGTTTGATTCTTCTAAGATTGCTAATGATATATCTCTGAATCTGTGATGATGATAAAATTCTTGTGGGAGATTGGTTTAGATTAATATAAACCTGAGAAAATGTTGGTTTAGAGATAACAAAGGATTTACGGTTATTTTGTAGAGTTGAATCTTTTCGGGGTGGTATCATTTGAGTTGTGATTTTTCGAATAAAAATCTTCTATATATTTTGTTTGTTTAATGTTTAGTTCATTAAACTTGCTTACTTTCGATGTCATGAGATTAAGCTCATGCTATGTTTTCTCATATCATAATTATGTTTTTTTCAAATTGAACTTAAGAGAATTACTTTGACAAACGTTATATATGAGAGCAAGAGGTATGTGAGAAGGTTTTTGTGCTTCATTCTATTACTCTCTTCATATCTCGTAAACTCCTGCTTAGAAGATCATTCAGATTACATAAAAATCTTTTGTTTTTAATCTGATTTCATATATAAAATTGTTTCATTCTTTTAGTTATTACATAGTCTTGAGAAGTATGTTAATTATGACATAGTCTTGATTTGTGTTATCTCAACTTAAAAAATGATGATAATCATGTTTTAAAATATATTAGAAATGATTATGGCTTATGTTGGCATGTGTTGAAAATAAATTATATCTTTAGTTGTGTTGACAATTTTTAGAAAAATATGTAGTCGGAAGGTTCCTTCATCACGAGGAAAAGGGAGACGAAGCCCGGTCAAATTGATTGAACCCTTGCCACCGAAACCTTAATCTTGGTTCCAAACACGAGATCGAGCTTCATGCTCAAGATTTGTTCAGTCAATGACCCGACAATGTATGTTTTGCGAAGGGCCTCGACAGTGATGATTGAACGATCTACATGTATAGATTTTTCAAGACCTACTTGATTGATGTGAATAATCTCTCATTTCCTAGGGATAATAATGTTTATAGAGTTAAATTTTTCAACTAAAGTCTCTTTTAAGAAAGATCAAGTTGACCGGTAATGGAGGGATATGTTATTTAACTAAAGTTTGCGTAGTAGGAGCATTGTTTTTATAGCCTTGTTCATTTTGTAAAGGAAAAATTGGTTTCTATACCTTGAAACTTGTTAGAAATTGGCAATGTATACCAATTTTTTCAACATTTGAAAAATACCCTCTTTTGTATAGTAAAATGACAATTATACCCCAAACTAATCTTTGCAAATTAATTATATTTGTTTTTTATGAAATGATTTAATTTTTAAAATTAAATACAAAGTCAAATTATAATTTTAAAACTAGTAATTTGGATATAGTTTATATAAAGTAATCAAATCTATCCAAAAAATTATTATAAATTAATTATCCAAAAATAATGATTAATTTATTTTGTTGAAAAATTATTGAAAATTATTATAAATTAAAATTACAAATATTGTTTATGGTAAATTATAATCCCGAATTGTATAATTAATTGTATAATTACAATTTTTAAGTGTAATTAATTATGCAGTTTAATTTTTACTTAATTTAGATAATAATAAGTCAAATCGATGAACATAAAAAATTAAGTCAGTGGTTCAGAGAAGTCAACAAAGTAAAAAATCAACTAACAAATCTATAAATCGGCTGTTTAAAATAAATCGTTGAACAAATAATTTCAAGTCGACAAACTCAACAAATTAAGTCAATAGTTTAAATAAGTCGACAATATAAAAAATAAAGCAAATAAAATGTAAGTCGACACTTTATAATAAGTCAACAAAGTAGAAAATGAAGTCGACAAAAATTGAAATAATTAAGTCGGTGGTTAAATAAGTCGATAGAGTAAAAAATCATGCAAAAAAAATATAAGTCAACAATTGAAAATAACTCGACGTAATTGTAAATTAAGTCGACGAATATAAAAAAATAAGTCAATGGTTTAATAAGTTGACAGGGTAAGAAATCAAACAAAAGAAATATAAGTCAACAATTACAAATAAGTCAACGGGGCTGAAAACTAAGTCAAAGAAGCTAAAAAATAATAAGTCAGCGGTTAAATAAATCGACAATGTAAAAAATCAACTAATAAAATATAAGCCAACTGTGTAAAATAAGTCTACTGTGATTTTTTTTTATAATTTTAATTTTAGCTTTTATATACTGATTAATTAATAGAATATTTTTAAAAAAATTAAAACTAAATACAAACTTTAATTTTCATTTTAAGTTCAATGATATTTAATTATTTTACATTAATATAATAATTTAAAATATATATAAGTGTATTTACGTACTTTTAAATTTTAAAAGTATAGTTTTCCAATTTTTATACGATTAAGTGTAGTTTTCAAATTTTCATACAATTTTTACTGTGATTTTTTCTGTAAGTGACTAACAGTCACACCCTTAACTTCAGGGACTTTATCGAGGTGAAAAAATAAGCATTACTTGTGAGAACCAAAAATGGGTAGGTTGATTTTAATCAAATTAGGAATGTTTATCAATGGGGAAATGTTTTACTAATTAATTTGATTCTTAGAAAAAATAAAAAAAACATTTCATCTTGTATGAGGCGGCGGAGAGTTTAGGGGTGGGCACGGAGCGGATATCCGAAATTTTGACGGTATCCGCGATCCGCTCCGCTCCGCCCGGATCAACATATATCCGATCTGTTTCCGCTCCGCTATATTTCGTATTCGATCCGTATTCGATCCGTTAAAATTCAGATATTTGCCGAATATCCGATCCGATCCGTTTTAGTTTAAAAATAATTATACAAATTAAAAAAAATTAAAAAAAGTTTTAAATTAACAAACAATTGACTATTTGTCATTAAAAATGATATTCTCTTATTAATTTATTTATTTTTAATATTAAAATATTATTTTGATGAATATAAATTTGTAAAATTTACATATAAATATAATAATTATACAATGTATATATGTAATATGTATATATACATATATATATATACACATAAACGGAGCGGAGCGGATATCCATTTTTAAAATTTTAGTATTTGTGATTTGCTTCAATTATAACGGATATTGATTTTTAGTATTTGCTTTGCTTTGCTTTGTAAATATACGGATATCCGGATTTTTCGGATCGAATCGAAACGGATCACGGATGGAAGCGGATCTAACGGATATTTTGCCCAGGGCTAGGAGAGTTATCTACTTATTAAAACAAAACAAAATCTCAAATTCCACTCTAACCCTACCTATAAATAACATAAACACAAGACAAAAGTTGCAAAGAGGAAAATAAACCCTAAAAGCACACATCGTATTCTTTGTAATGGATTTCTTTGCCGACAAAGTATCCCTCAACCATGAAATCAACCACAATCCTGAAGACGTAGGAACAATCAAAGTGTACGTGAGTATCCTACTGTCGGAAGATCCTATAGTAGATTGCCTGACAGTTCTGGCCTTCTCATTGCCTGCCAAAGAAATTTTGGATAGCTTCTGGGAGTACAGATGGGAACAACTGAATTGCTTAGAGAACGATGAACGTTTCAATTGCTTTCAGGTTGGTTTTGGGAGGAGGAAACTCAATAGCCTTGTGGTTGATGTCATTTTTACCACCTTTACCTATTATCCAAAACTATTATCCAACTTGTGCTTTTGTGTTTTATGTTACCTTTAAGTCCATGATTCCTACTACGATTGAAGATTATATATCATTTGAAGAGATATTTGAGGAGGATATGCAAGTCCCACTTAAACCAGCAAGTAAGGATACGGTTGCCTCTTTGTCAATGAAAGTATACAAGAAGACGACTTCCAGCTCCGGTTTGTGCACAATTTGTTTGGATCAGTTTAAAATGGGAGAAAGAGTCGTGACCTTACCTTGTGGACACGAGTTTGACCATAGCTGTATGGTTGAATGGTTTTGCAACAATCATGTGCCGTTTCGAGTTACCATGTCAAAATTAGATGAACTAGTACTTGGTTCAATTTTTTTAATTTTTTCCATCTTTGGCTTCTTGTTGCATTATTGTGTTTCAAATAAACTTGAATTCATAATCTTTCTGGAGTTCTTTTATATCTCTTCTTCTCTCTTTTTGTGTTCGTATATGAACATTTCGATTTGTAAAGAACCAAAAGGTATACAAATTCGAAGCCGAGGAATACCTTTTAATTAGTTCGATAGGAAAAAGGAAGAGGCTAAGAAAAAATGTTTATTACAATTTTTTGCACAATGTAAAAGACTATATAACTAATTGTGACTGTTGTCTGAAATCCAGTCTAGAAGTTGGAAATAATGGAATCAGGATTGGATATTCGGATGAAATGATAAATTAAGTGTAAATGATGTATGTCAATAATATAAGTTGCATCTTTGCATCTCTGTCTAATCATTTTGCTTTTAACTTGTGAAACGAACTAATTATAGAATACTAATCAATAGACAATATTAATGCAAGAGAGGCACAAAAGAGGTCAACAGAAGTTTAATTCACATATGATAACAAGAAAGCAAGGGAGCAAACCTAATTTCAGCGTGCCAGTCTTGTAACTAAATCACACATCAAGGCTAAGATTTTACGTCCTAGATTTTCTTAAGCTTAGGAAATTACACTTATTAAAGGGTTGAGCTGATACCGATTTACCATTAAGACGGCCTCCGTACTTCGTTTCTGTTTCTGAATTCCATTAAGCGTTAATCGTACCAAATAGGTACTTAAATTCAAGCAAAGCGGTTCCAGCGTACAAGATTTATTTATCGGGTTCATTCCCATCCATACGAATAATACTATATCAGCATGCAAGCCTTGCATTTTATTAAGTTTAGCGGGGAATTGGCGTCGTACTAACAAAATGCATAATCACCCAATGATATATCAATTGAAATGGAAAGATTGAGAAGAAAATTTGATGATGATTTAGTAGTGGTTTAAGATAAATGCTTAGGTGTATCACTAAAAACTTATGAGCTTGACTTTGGCGTAATAGTTTCCAAACATAGTAATTGACTTTACATTGGCTTAGTCTTTACAAGTTGTATCAATGCCACATTTGCTTTATTCTAATACTAACATGTATGATTACGATTAGTTTACTTGTGTTTTTAATTTAGCACAATAAAACCTTGTGACATTTTACAGAAAAAATGCAGTTTTAATCCCAATTCCCAAAACGAAAAGCCAACAACTATTTTCCGAAATCCAACGTTCTAAATTCAGCTTATCATAATATATGAGATGTTTCACTTTAAGAATGGTTGTAAACAAAGCAAAGCTATAAAGTTGAAACTTTTGGCAAAAGATATATAACGAGACCCAACTCTCAGTGAAAAACCCCTTCCTTGATTGCTTGGGATAGCTTCTTCTTAGGCATTTTCATGTGCATATAAAAGAGCACAATCGACACAGAGGTCACTTTCAGTATCACAACTTTACTTTTCTCAGTGGATTATTGGAAAAATATAACAATAATATGTTGCAAAAAAACCCAACCTTTTAGGATCCTTAAAAAACCTCACCTTATCACAAACTAGACTAAAAGATTGTAATTTGAATCTAAATATGAATACATACTTTACACTCAAATTAATCCAACAGATTAAAAAGTATGAGAGTGCTACAAAATTAGCCATGTAGAGAGAGAAAGTAATCAAATACTCAACCATGTTGAGATAATACAAAAATAAATTGTGGTTAAGCAGACATGTGTTTCCTTTGTGATTTAAAAAAGGAAGGGGTTAAAATAACACAAAACCAGAACAGAGAATCCAAATTCCAAGTCGCTACTTTAGCTACAGACTCTGCTTCAAGCATAATCGTCCCCAAACACTGCGATTATGCGCATCAGCTTTCTCAATTGATCCCAAATGGGTTAATCCGAAGAATAGTAGACGCACAAGGGAAGAGGTCAATCAACTAACCCTAAAAGCGAGTCAGACTATTGGCGATTAGAGATTTTCCAAACGGGAACGAAGAAGAAATCAAGAGATGACCCAAACCGGTCGGTTCGAACCGAGATTAATTCAATTGTTATTATCGGTTTTAAAGCACGTGAGTATCACACTCTCATATTTTTATAGAAAAGGTAACATGAATAACATAAAAAACTACTTTCTCCCGCCAAAGCCAAGAAGGAACTCTCTCTCTCTCGCTCGCTCTTTGATCTTTCTCGTTAATTTTCCTCGTATTCATGTACTTTTCAAGCTTTTAGATTCCGTTAATGGTGGATATACATATTGAAACCTGAGTAATCATTGATTCGTTAATTTCCTTTTCCTCGATGCAGTGCCGGTCCAATCATTTTGGATGCCCTATGCATATATGTAAAAAGTGTTTTTTCGTACATTTTCTTATACTGTAAAAATAGTAATCTAAATAAAAAAACACATTAAAACTCCATTGAACCGTTTATAATTTCAAATAGTTAGTAAGAAATAAAATAAAAACAACAAAATAGAATTTATTTTTGAAATATTCCTCTCCTTGTATTTTTGCCTGCAAAATCATTAATTAAACTCACGTTGTCGAGTTTTTCAATAATCTATGTTTCAATGGATGACAAAGCTAACCCAATCAATCCCTCTTGTCAAATGGTAGACCGCAAATAATTTTGTTATCAGCTTCAACTTCAAATTTTAACTAATAATTTCAAATTAATTTTTTAAAATAAGTAGTTAACATGTTTGCTTCAAGAAGGCTATAAACATTAAAAAAAACATTTTAAAAACAAAATCTTACTATTGTAGAAAAAAATTATAATTTTTTTTAATTATAACTATAACAAAAATTATAACAAAAATTTAACTAAAAAAATGCCAATGCCCTCTAAATTTAGGGCTTAAACGGTGACATCACTGGCTTGTCCTCTGTGCCGGGGCTGCCTCGATGTTATGTGTTGATTGATGAAACGAGATATATCTAGTTCAACGTTATCGATTTTCGATTCCGTTTATGGTGAATTTGATTGGATTTGATTTATGCATATCTTTCTTTAGATTAGTGTGTATTAATTTCAAGAATTCCGTATTTTGGCTTGATTTCGTTGAGTTGATTGAAAAATAACTGCTTCGTGAAACCGCTATATGGAAAGTCCAACTTTTGGAATTGTTCGATTGGTCAACTTCTTTTTTTTCTTCTTCTTGTGTTTGTTGTTTACTTTGAGTTGGATCAGAATTGCAATATAAGAGTTGGATCAGAATCACTATATATGAGTTGGATCAGTTCTGGAGTCGTTTCTCATCTTTTGGCGATTAAGAAGATGATTTTTTTAATGTATTCAACTATGGGTTTTGTGTTGTTTGCAGAATGGAAAACAAGGAGATACATGTTGCTATATGGCATGCATGTTCAGGGTATGGAACCCCTTCTTTCGTCTACGGTATATTATTATCCGCAGGGACATGTCGAGAGTTATGGTGGATCTACATCTACACAGGCGCTTTGCGAATACCTTCCCCAAGTCAAATGCCAGGTTCTTTCATTGCGTTTACAGGCGGATCCTGCAACAGATGAAGTTTTCGCAAAAATCCTTATGAAGCCTATGCAGCCTCAAGAGATTAGTGGCGAACCCTCTAGGTCAAAAGAAGCTGAACCTGATTTCATCGATTCAGCTTTCTTAAAGCTTTTGATGTCATGTGATCTTGGTCGTCCTTTGAGAGTTGAAAAGATATTCGACAAGGAGAAGGAAGACAAAATTGTCTTCATAAACGATATACACAACCGCCAATGGGAATTTCAACATGTCTATGACAATGCAAGCATGTCTCATTATCTTACTGATGGATGGAATCATTTTACATCTTCTAAAAAGCTTCACCAAGGAGATGAGTTGGTTTTCATGAAAACCAAGGATGATAAACTCACTGTTGGAATAAGGAGAAATGCTGTCTCAATTAGGCAGAATAATGAACCTACTGGATTTTCTTACATTAGAGATGTAGCTCATGGAGATCACATTGCGCGGACTGGAAATAGATTATATGATGTGAAAGGTATAGGACAAGCCATGGGAAAGGCATTGAGCAATGCTGAATTTGAGGTGGTTTATTACCCTATGGCCGGAAAGTCTACCTTCTTTTTTGATTCGAAAGCCGTTGAATTCTCTATGAGCGTCAAATGGGTGATTGGTATGAGGGTCAAAAAGAATCTTGTAGTGAACCACCGTCTAGGGGCGAGAGTAACTCATCATGGTTTCATTAAAGCCATACGTAATGACCTTAATTCTCCTTGGAAACGACTCAAGGTAACATAAATTCACTGATTAATGATGTCTACTTAGAACGAACTCACTGATTTGACCATGTCACTGATTTTATGCCATGTCCCTTCTTAAAGGTCCAGTGGGACGAAATTGAAGCTGAACTGGAGAATTGCTGGGAAATTGCGCCGGATACTCCCACTGTTCCTGAACAAAAACGAGGATTCATGTTGTTTGGACAAAGAATCGAATGAGGTTAGGTGATAAGGATCTAATGATGGAGTTTGTTTCTAGATTTCTGTATAGACTCCCCTCTGTTTGATTCTTTTAATATGGTTTTCTCAGGTTTTATATAGTATACAACATATTCAACAATTGTAAAAATAACACAGTTTAGTGATACTGCCACTATATTTGTCTTCATATTCTCAACGAGTTTGCCTTTGAGTTTCCTCAAGCTCTTGGACCATAGATTCATGATCTGATCCATTATCTTAGTTGTAGACTGTGGAATATATTATCTTGGTCTTTGCTATTATACACAAGGGTTTGATTTGTCGTTTCCGTAAGCGCTCCATCCTTTTTAATTTTGAGTAGTATGATTTCAGCACAGATACTTCTCTGACCAAATCATCCGCAGAACCAATCTCCGAGTAAGTATTTCACTTCGAAACTCCGTTTTATATGTCTGCAACAAGATAAGTTGTGTCAACACCAAAATTAGTTGTGGAAAAGTTCTTCTTCTTGAGTAGGTGAGCATGATACTGCATACATATCAGCAGCATATTTGTACAATCATGGATCCATTACGAGCTGTTGGGAAAATACCCAATATTCTTTTGTGAGAATAAGATAGGAATAAGACAACTAGAATTTCAAGACCAACTATTTTTATTATTAGAAAAGATTTAGTACAAGAGAAGTTTGTAAGTGAACACTCTTTTTAGGTTTCTCTCTTCTCTCTTCTCTTCTTCACAAATGAAACCAAGCACCCATATTTATAGAAGTGGTGTCTTAGGCCATCACCATTGGAGACATTTTACCAATGTCTCACAATATAAAAATATTAAAAACACATTCTCTCTTCTTTTTACTCAACTTTATACCTTCTTTTTCATTTTTTTACTCAACTTTATATTTTCTCTTTCATCCTTTTACTCAACTTTTATTAATTTTATATTTAAACACACCCCAATTATCTCTCTCTTATGTCTTCCCCAAGACACAATCTCTCCAACTAAACCCACTATCTCCTCTCTTTACTCAACTTTTATTAATTTTATATTTCAATACATCACACTATTTCAACAAAAAACACTCTCTTTCTTCCTTTTACTCAAATTTTAATAATTTTATATTATGAGACACACCCACATTGTCTCCAATGTACATGCTCTTAAGTCCTAGATTATTCTAGAGTTCTCTCTACATTTTTACAAATATACTCTACCATATTCTAGAATTATCTCTAACTCTCATCCTAATATAACTTAGCATGATAATTCTAGAATTATCCATAACTCTCCTTAATCTTCTTTAGCATTCTAGAATTTTCTCCATAATTCTAGAATTGTCTTCACTTTTCTCATAATTTGTTTAGGCTAAAGGAGGGAATATCCAACACGAGCGATGTAAATTTTGGGGTGAAAACCTGAAAGAACACATTCATGAAGCTGTTTTAGAAACCAAACTTTATCAACATCACTAAGAGTCTCATCAGAAGGTGAAATCTTGATCTTGATACGTCAGGACGGACTGCTATGGGCAGGGGTCACTGATTTTTTTAAGTTGACAGCTGTATAATGGACCTGGAAACAATAACAACATGTTGAGAAATCAATCTCTGAGCTTTACAAGGAAGTGAAATATGCGGAAAACATGCCAAATGTAAGATATCTCCTGAATCGCAACCTTGCAATGGTATACCACAGCAAAAGCAATTGAAAGACCACTTTGACTTTGGCTTTCTCCACCTTCCATTTTGACATTACTCAAAACAACCTCACCTGCAAAACACATATGGAACAAGCTCAATTTTTGTTTCCGTTGTCATCTTCTTATATTTATATGCTCCGGTTACAGCCCTTGAATTACATAGAACAACAACAGAACAAATTTAAAGCAAGGAAAACAAAGAGAACAATGAAACCATCAGTGCAACCTTAGATATAAAGTCACTCAATTGTTCAAGATTTTAGATGCTAAATCCATTATATCACATAAGTTTCCGACTAGCCAAATATGTGAACCTCTCAATTCCAAGAAACCCAAAAATATTTTGCAAAATGCCAAAATCAAGTCAAAAAATCAAGCATGTTTTATGTTTGTACCTCTTGGTTGGGTTAAAATCTCTTGAAGAATTTTTTTTCCTTCCAGAAAACGATATTTACTGAGTTAGCGAAAATTAAAATGTAAAGTTCCGGTTTAGTCAGGATTTTCGTATTACATGTATGAACTATACATATTGGGTTTTTAATGCATCCATATTTTAAAATAAAATAAAGTTAAACGGTTCGAACGCCCATTCATCCAGAATATTTCCTCTGGAAATTTCTAAAGAGGCCTTTTTGTATTTCTCACTTGATAAAATAATAGTCACCATTTGCAATCTTTTTTAATGGAAGTTTGAAAAAATTTGGGTAACCTTGATTTACAATTTTTTCTTTGAGAATTGCAACTTGTAACTTCTTCTTGTATTTTTTTTTTGTCAAACTTGCTGGCTTATTATATATTTGATGCATCTAAAGTCTCTTGAAAGTTAAATAATCAAGGACAAGATAGATTTGGTCCATTTGGAGATTGACATATATTATATAAATATATACAAAAACCAGCATACGTTAGATTCAAGTATAGCATTCCTTATTTATACAAATTATACGTAGATCGGTATTTTCATATGAAGACAAATCACGGAATTTACCTACGATTTTTATTCAACCCCAATCACCAAGTAATTTGGAATAAACCATTTTCCTCCAAAACTTTTTTTTTTTGACTCGTACGACGTTTACATAACCATTGAAATTGTGGATTAAATATTACATATACTGTAACTGAGGCTTAAAAATGGTAATGAAATAATAATGTAGATTCTTCTATATCTTTTTTTTTTTTTTGAAACTGATTCTTCTATATCGATGCCCCCTTGAACGTGTGGTATGGAAACATAATTCGATATGCATGTGGGTCAAGCCAACCTCATGGACTTATGAATTTGTAACGTTTATCTTTCTCTTTCTTTTGTTGACCATAGTCATTTGTATACTATTATTATATACAACCATCCATGGCTGGCCATGACTAATCAATTAATTTAACATTTCTCTAATCAATCGTTTATGAATTGATTTTATAAACAAGATAAAAACTCAAAGAATTTAAAAGTATACATATTGAAAAAGAAATGATAAGAGAAAGTCAGGCAGCTCTTTATTTAAAACTTATGAAATGTCTATTAATTGCATGGCGGCATGGGTAAAATAATCGTTTAATCTAGCTGAATCAGGTAAGCACTATTGTAACTAATTATTCACAGAATTATGGGAGTGTCTTGTGTAAATTGATATCATTAGAAACAGGCGAATTATGTGGTGATATCATCGGTGCAAATGGTTTGCATAGGTAGAATAACGTGAGTGAAAAAAAAAATTCTTTTGCTTTTCTTGCATAGACGAATTATGTGGCGATACTATCAGAAGTAGGCGAATTATCAAGGAAGTACTTGCTTGTCCAAATACAAACATTAACCTATAAGCATAACAATAAGCAATAAATTGTCCAATTAAACAGATCCACAAAATTATAGAAGTGTTGTTTAGTGTGAGTCATATTTCTCTGCGAAAGATTTAAGTGGTTGTTCGACGTCACTTTAGTCTAACCTAGGTGGGACAAATATAAATATTTGAAGATCTTAATCACAATTTTAAGCACACGTTGATATGGAATATTCCAAGGACCTTTTTTTTTGGAATACTCTCATAAGAAAATATCTTAGTAGTACGTAACCTTATAAGATAGAATTACTCATGCGCACGACAATGAGTGGTTTACATATGGCCTATAATCAGTACACCATATTTTAACAGCAAAACTGCTAAACATCATCGAATAGCTAGAAACAAACGTAATGGCTAGAAAAATTATACCTATGAATACCTTTTTAACAACAGAAAAGAGTATTATCTAGAATTCCCCCAAAATGTTGATGCTAAATGCTTAATAGTATAATTATAACTAATATAGTAAGACATTTGATCTCTAAATTGATTCGTGTCATACAATCTATGCTATGGGAAGTTTACGAGACTCCGCTAGTAACAGTTCATGTTAGGTTTCCGTCTAATCATTATGTTATATGCATTTATTATTCAGAAAAAGACTAAACGTAATTTTCTTAGACATATAATTAGGTAATATATACATTTTGATTCACATAGATTTTAGCAGTGTACTTGTTTACGCAAATGTGTGTGTGTGTTTTTTTTTAGTGTGGGTAAGTTTGTAGAATGAAACAATCTTGTTACATATTTTATTAAACAAAAGCTATTTTCATTTAGTACCAAAAAAGAAAGATTCTATGTAACCAATTTTTATTTTTGAATTGTTGCACAGCTCAGCTTCTTTTGTCTTTTACATTGTAAACGAATTTTCACAGAACGTCAAGTAAGTTTCTTTCTGAATGTTTTTCTCTAGCAGATTTTATCTTTATCTCTTTCTTTGTTTCTTTGTTTCTTTATTTGTTTTGTCTCCGATAAAAGACAAACTTTAGGTAAATATTTGGTCGTTTTCTACTTTTTATGACTGTGTTATTTATTGTGTTACGTCTGTGTCTTTGCTTCATGGTATTAAGCATGACACGTGATGCACGTGTGGTGACTCTACGCTTTGTTACACTGACCTATCACATGAAAAACGAAAAGTCTTAGAAACATATATAACTAGCTAAGACTCATGCATATATCATTTTATTACAGTAATTAGTTCGAGTAACTGCGGTAATTCAACTCATCGGCGCCATTAATTCGGGTTCTTCACTCTTGAATTCATATGGTACCATGGAAGATATCAAGGCACTTTCCCAAAGCTTTGAGATTGTCTCTTTTATTTACATAAACGGAGATCTTAATGTAAAAGCCGATAGTCTTGCCAAACAAGCTGTTAGTGTAGTGCTGGATCCCTCGGGATAGTATCAATAAAAGTTAGCTTTCCGATAAAAAAAAACTACCGTAATTCAAATCTGAAGCATTGATCATTCAATAAAAATTGGACCAGTTTTGTTTGTTTCTTTCGGGGCCAAGGACCACTGTTGGTACTGTAAGTCTTATTGCCATATATAGCATACCAAGCACATGGTTGTACATGATTCCAGTAACAAATGAATCCAAAGAAATTTTGAATTTTTAGGTAAACACCTCCAAGGCTCCAAGTATGATCATTATTGTAGGACACATCTCATTATGATCACACTCTTGTCCGAGTCCATAGTCACAAAATTTTACTATGAATCATTTTAGTTTAAAAAGAAGAGATAAAAATATAGGCACTATCAAGTGGAGCAATTCATATGCGATTGGTTGATTTTATTATGAGAATAGCAGTAAAATCATTTTGGATCCTAAATTTAATCCTAGCTATATCACCAAGTGAAGATGAAAGCCACGCATACCACATTAAAATTTTAACAAAACCTTTGAGTATCCTCCGATACTTAAATAAAAAGTTCGAAACAAAGTAAAAAAGTATGACAAACACACCATATCTAATGTCGATGCTTTTAGACTTAAATGTTTCTGGTGTTTAAGTTTATATTCGCTCAATAATATGAGGTAAAGATCTTTAGAATGTTTCATTTAGCTACTCATAATGGTATCATCTTTTAGACCTACTAAAAACAGGGTGAATGGACTATTTGATAAGTATATCCAGTCTAAAAAATTAGCTGGATGATAAAAATTTTGGATCACCAAAAAATTGGTGTATACAATCTATTTTAGGTGGTATATAGAATTTTACATATAAGGAAGTACATTCACCGGATTAACATATTAATTGGACACCCTCATATATGGTGCTAAGGTTGTCCACATATCTTTCTTCGAGAAATTGCCTAATGCGTCCATTGGTGGTGTAATATGTTTTTTTGTGTGTGTGTTTGGTAGACTTCAGAGTTTGCTCGATAAATTGAGGTGGGAAATGATACCTAATAGAGAGTTTTTGTCCCCCAATGATCATATCAATATGATCATTAGATGATTATAAGATAATTCCGATAGTTTTTATTTTTATTTTTACTTTTATTTTGTCTCAAATATGATGAACAACTTGGAAGCATCTACTATTATCTTCTAGTCGTAGTTTTTTTCATGACATGCACACCTATATCCGTTAGATTTAATCATTTAAATTCGCTTTAATTATAGGAACATCTTTTAATTAAATAATACGGTGACAGGGCTATTATTATGAATCTCTAAAGAAACTGTAAAAAGACATAGAGTAATGTATGTTAAACATGCACCAATCTACCAAACTTAGAGTTGAAACTACAAATTTAGAGTTGCAACTACAAAATTTAAAATTTATATAAACTTGTGGATTGAGAAACCGGTTTTGATTGTCTTCCACCACGATCTGACAAATCAATTATCAAATTAATTAAGAGAGAATCATTTGATTTCAATCATTTTGCATATATTGTTATTATATTCTGACAAGAAAACAAAAAACTCTCATAAAAAGCGAAAGGGACCTTTCTTAGTTCTTTGTATATCAATAACCGCATAAAGTTTATCTTAAAACATACTCCAAGATCTCAACTGAAATTTAACGCTTATTCATAAATCTGAATCTTAGAGATTTAAGAAGATGCTTTAAACATTATCACATACGCAAAGAAGATGCGGTAATGATTACTGATATGTACTAGCCGATGCCTTGGCAAAACAAGATCTTGTAACATTGAACAAACTCCCTTTAGTTGGAGTCTTAAGGCATTATGAATCACGGTTTGAAAAAAAAAAAAGAACATTTGAATTATGGCGGAGTGTAGGTGTTATCTATATATAATTTTTTTGTGTAAATGACCATATTTTAAAAAAAAAATTATTGTTGTGTTAGGAAAATGTTACTAACCATGTATTTTAAAATGTATTATAAAAAACGCTGATAGAACTCATTTCGTCCACCAACTAAAAACGTATACAATTTTGTTTACTAGTGTAATTCATGTATAGACCAAATTATTTAACAATGAAGTTAAAATTCACAATAGTTTTATTAATGTAGGTCTTACGTTTTGGTGAATATGTTTTAATTGATTGACAACTTTTAATACATCAAAACATATTAATAGAAAAAGTTTATGGACAATTAGTAAAAATTCATCAACATATACCATTAGAAAATTCAAACATTTGAAGCATTTTCAATAATTTTAATCAAACAATTATCAAGAAACTGAATTATGGTTGACGCTAATTTCTTTTTTTATTTAGTTACCCAAAACGGTAAAGTACGAGATCGCATATAACGAGTCTACAACCTAAAATGGACAACGTGCTTTGATCTGGTCAACATGTTCGTACTTTCAAACTTACAAACTGGAAATTTATAATTAAGTAACATTGAAAGAATAAATAAATTGTGATACTACAGTTTACAAAGTGGATAATGGATTCGATCAAGGTTATCTTTTAAGTTGTGTGCAAATTCAAGTTAACCTTAACATAATTATGTTAAACGTTTAATTATACTCTTTCCGTTTCAAATTAGTTGTCATTCTAGACTTAATTTTTTGTTTCAAATTATTTGTTGTTTCCAATTTTCAATGTATATTTATTATCAATTTTTCTATCTTTATCTTTATATTTAATCTTGTTAGTTATATCAAATAACATAATGTATTAAATATGGATAAAACTAAATTTTTAATTATTTTCTTAATTTGTGTGAAAAATGTAGAATGGTAACTAATTTGAAACAGAGGGAGTATTGGTTAAGAAATAGACGCAATCGAGAGTTAATTTCTTTGGGTAATTTCACTTTAATAAATATATTATATGTTTCTATAAACCAAGAAAAAACAAATTATTACTAAATTCAAATACTATAGAATGCATAATTTCCCCCTATAATAATGTTATACTCCATGCTTATTAGTTTTTTAATGATTTCCTATTTCCGTTTAACGTGTTACAAATAACTTGTATTTTCATCAAAGAAAATCTTCTAAATAACATAATTTAAAGCCATCTGTTAAACTTTCCCTAAGTATGTCCCTTTTTATTAATTAGTTAACCATTTTTTTTGACAGCTCAACAATTTAACAATTTATTCAAGGAAATTTATTGTTTCTCCTTTTCCCATCAAATCTAGTTGCCAAAAGACAGCGAAGAATAATATATTCCCAATACACATGGAAATAAAATTATCAAGTTAATTACTCTATTAATTATTAAATTTCCTTTCATAATCGTCTCTGTTGTTACTCCTCTCTCCTCTCTCCTCTCTCTCTCTCTCTACTGTAAATCAGATAGCTCTCTAGAAATAGATTAAAAAGAAATCAGTTAGTTCTCGTGTCTTTATTCTCAATAATCATCTGAAAAAAGATGATTATTTTGTAAAGAGAACACAAAATTAATCTCCAAAACTCAATTCTTATCACTTGGAGGATCGTCTCCGTTTACTTTTCTCCAGCTTGCGTTAGGTACAAAATTCGCAAACAAAATTTCCATAGTTTTGTGTTAGTTAGTTGATTCCCTGGTCCAAAATCAAATCGGACCCACTAAAGTAATTTGCTCAATAACGTGGAAAACATCTTCTTTTAAAGAAATTTTATTTTAAAACTGTCTCTCTGTTTCTCCATAGATAGGAAAAAGCTTGGGTTTTTGGGGTTTTCCCTCATTACAATTAGTTTTTTTCTTTTTGGGTTTCTCTGTTTCTGTGTAAATTTCATTTTCTATGTTCAGAAATGAATAAAAGTTTAAACCTTTAATCGTTTTTATGCTCAATCGAATTCAATTTACAATTTTGAATATTTAGTAGTGAAGATCTGGGCTTTGAGGAATTTAGAGATTTAGGGGTTCTGGGTTTATAGCAAAAAATTTTGTTGTTGTTTTTAGAATCAAAGATTAGATTTTTACAATGGCTACAAGAGAAGAAGCAACATTTAGTGGTGAGATTGATGAAGAAAGTGATGAAAGAGGAAGTATGTGGGATTTAGATCAGAAACTTGATCAGAATATGGATGAAGAAGCTGGTCGTCTCAGGAACATGTATAGAGAAAAGGTTAGAATTAGATACTACATAGTTTCAATTTTGGCTGGTTTAGTTGCTCTTTCGAATCAAAACGCTTATCGAAATCGCCATTTTTTATATATATCGAAATTCGGTTGCTTCAAAATGTTCAATTGTGTGTTGCATTGGTCTTTTGATTGAAGGTAGAGACATAAAGGTCAAATTTTTTAGTTGTTTTGGGGAGCTATAACGTATTTTCGGGTTTTTGAACCGCAGAAATTCTCGGCGATTCTGCTACTGCAGCTTTCGTTTCAGAGCCTCGGTGTTGTATATGGAGATTTAGGAACTTCTCCTTTATATGTTTTCTACAATACGTTTCCTCGAGGGATCAAAGACCCCGAAGATATCATCGGAGCGTTATCTCTAATCATATATTCCCTTACGCTTATTCCGCTTCTCAAATACGTTTTCGTTGTATGCAAAGCGAATGACAATGGTCAAGGTAATATACTAGTATTACATTTTAGGCGTTTCTGATATAAATCACATTCATGGTTTTGATTACGCGTATTGCTTTAGGTGGAACATTTGCTTTGTATTCTTTGCTATGTAGACACGCGAAAGTGAATACAATTCCGAACCAACACCGTACAGATGAAGATCTTACAACTTATAGCCGTTCTACGTTTCACGAAGATTCTTTCGCTGCAAAAACCAAAAGATGGTTAGAGAAAGGTCCCTCTAGGAAAACCGCGCTTCTTATCCTTGTTCTTGTCGGTACTTGCATGGTCATTGGCGATGGAATCCTTACTCCCGCTATTTCGGGTAAATATATATATACATTTTGTTCCACCATTTTACACTTTATAAAGAAAGTATTTGATTTGATTCGTGTTTTAATCGGTTACAGTTCTATCTGCTGCCGGCGGGCTACGGGTAAACCTGCCTCATATAAACAATGGTAACAATCACTACGTTAAAGCTCATTCTTTTACGGTCCCTGTTTAGGCAAAGTTTTTATAATTGATTATTTTGTTACAGGCGTTGTTGTTGTTGTTGCTGTTGTGATATTAGTGAGTTTGTTTAGTGTACAACATTACGGAACAGACAGGGTCGGGTGGCTTTTCGCGCCTATTGTATTTCTTTGGTTTATCTTTATCGCAAGTATCGGTATATACAATATATGGAAACATGACCCGAGTGTTTTGAAAGCTTTCTCCCCTGTTTATATATATCGGTATTTTAAAAGAGGAGGCCAAGATCGCTGGACCTCGCTTGGTGGCATCATGCTTAGTATCACAGGTAAAAGAAACAGGTCAAAATATTTATGTTATTACCATTTCTTTGTTATTCATTGTTTCTTGTAATTAAATTTTCAGGGATTGAAGCTCTCTTTGCGGATTTATCGCATTTTCCGGTCTCAGCGGTTCAAATTGCGTTTACTGTAATTGTTTTTCCTTGCCTCCTATTGGCGTATAGCGGGCAAGCGGCCTACCTTAGAAACTACCCGCATCACGTGCAAGACGCGTTTTATCAATCCATTCCAAGTTTGTTACCTCTTTGATTAATTTCATTTTAACGAACTTTATCTTGAAAATGCGAATTAATCTGTTTTTTTGTTGTTGCAGAAAGTGTATATTGGCCAATGTTCATAATTGCGACGTTTGCTGCAATAGTTGCGAGCCAAGCTACAATATCGGCGACTTTCTCGTTGATCAAGCAAGCGCTAGCTCACGGATGTTTCCCGAGAGTTAAAGTCGTGCATACTTCTCGGAAATTCCTCGGTCAGATTTATGTTCCAGACATAAATTGGATCCTCATGATCCTTTGCATAGCAGTCACTGCTGGTTTCAAGAACCAGAGTCAGATAGGAAACGCTTATGGTACCGCGGTTGTGATAGTCATGCTCGTGACAACGCTTCTCATGATGCTGATCATGATATTAGTTTGGCGGTGCCACTGGATTCTAGTCCTCTTATTTACCGTTTTGTCCCTTGTCGTCGAATGCACTTACTTCTCGGCAGTGCTTTTCAAGGTTAACCAAGGCGGATGGGTTCCGCTCGTCATCGCGGCGGCCTTTCTGGTCATCATGTACGTTTGGCACTATGGAACCCTGAAGAGGTATGAGTTTGAAATGCATAGTAGAGTCTCCATGGCTTGGATACTCGGGCTCGGTCCTAGCCTTGGTCTTGTCCGAGTTCCTGGGATTGGCCTTGTTTACACCGAGCTAGCTAGCGGAGTCCCTCATATATTCTCTCATTTCATCACAAACCTACCTGCGATTCACTCCGTCGTGGTCTTCGTCTGCGTCAAGAACCTTCCCGTCTACACCGTTCCCCAGGAAGAACGGTTCCTCGTTAAAAGAATCGGACCGAAAAACTTCCACATGTTCCGTTGCGTTGCGAGGTACGGATACAGAGATTTGCATAAGAAAGACGACGACTTTGAGAAACGGCTCTTTGAAAGTCTCTTCCTTTTTATCCGCCTCGAGTCAATGATGGAAGGCTGCTCGGATTCCGACGATTACAGCGTCTGCGGTAGCCACCAACAACAACTGACTAAAGACGGGCTCGGGAATGAGAATAGGAATTTGTCGACTTTTGATACATTTGATTCGATAGACTCGGTTATATCTCCCGCGGAGGTAACCGTGACCAAACGGACAAGCCATACGGTGACGGGGTCGAGCCAGATGAGCGGGGAAGTAGACGAGCATGAGTTTATAAATCGGTGTCGAGACGCAGGAGTGGTGCATATAATGGGGAACACAGTGGTTCGAGCCAGGAGAGAAGCCAGGTTCTATAAGAGATTAGCTATTGATTATGTGTATGCGTTTCTTAGGAAGATTTGTAGAGAAAATAGTGCAATTTTCAATGTTCCTCAGGAGAGTCTTTTGAATGTTGGACAGATTTTCTATGTGTAATGCATATAATATATATCATGTAAAATGTTAGAAACTGTTTAAAAGATTTTAGATGTGGTTGATTGCCATTTAATAAAAAGAAAATACCAATAAACTCGTAAGTCAAATCTTTATGGCATCAAAAAAACAAAACTATTTTCTTCCAAATTTATTCATTTGAGTTTATCAATTCTTTCTTTATTTTCTAACGAAACAAAAAACATTGAGATATTTTTTACTAAGATGGTTTTGTCACATATCAAGATAGGACAATCGTCTAGTTAAAATCACAAATTAACTAATTGATTTGATATGCTGATGTAAATTACGTGCACGTTGCCGTGAAATTATTTAAAGATAAATTAATTAAGCTGGTATTATATGTGTACGCATCCAATTCTTAACAATAGTAATCACAATTAATGTTGATATGAATCTGAAAACACATATAAACATGCCAGTAGATAGAGGTTAAACTTCAGATAAAATATGATCCTTAGTAAGAAAATGGTGGCCGGAACAGGTCTTGTTAGCGTTGGCGATTGGGAGCCGCGACCGCAGAAACCGCGGAAGAAGATTGTATTTTTCCTTGCTTTCACACTCTTTTTATGTTCACGTCTCTACCATAAAGCTTTTCGTGTCTTGACAACATCGCTGCCGCGATTTCGAAACGTTTCCGCGGTTGAATCGTCTCTGATCGCTGCCGAACAAGAATTGGACCATACCGATTATGTTAGTACTTTATATCATTTTATAAGATCTATGTAAATGAGTTAAATCTAATTATATTTAGTATTCTAAAATATTTAAATTAAAATGGCTGGTATTCATTTGAGTTAAAAATTGAATTGGCAATTGATTATATGTATTTATTATATCATCCGTAGATTACTTAAAAATAATTTGTTTGGTTTGTGTTTGCCAATTGATTTACATCTTTTGCGATTGCACTCTGCAAAAATAATAATGAAAAAATGGATACTTTTCAATATCGAAAATGTGATGTTTTTTAGTCATATAAAGCAAGCATAAAAGTTGTGTTTCAAACAATTGAGACCTTAGTTTGGATTTTGGATATATGACATTTCCGATACATATTCTTTTTTTGGGTAAAATATATAGTTTTAACTTATGTTGCTATATATATAAAGAGACTGCAGTCAATTTTTTTTTTTTGTTTGGTAAATTGATAGTTTGAGGTAGAAGATATGAGCAATTTGAGGAGAATATTGAGGGAAGCATCGATGAAGGAGAACAAGACGGTAATAGTAACAATAATGAATCAGGCTTGGGCAGAGCCAAATTCGACGTTTGACGTATTTCTTGAAAGTTTTCATGCCGGTGAAGGGACGAAAAAGCTTCTCCGTCACGTCGTGGTCGTGTGTTTGGACGAGAAGGCTTACTCACGGTGCAATGACGTCCATCCTCGCCGTTGCCTTTGGCTGAGAACTACCGGAGTTGATTACTCCGGTGAGAAACTCTTCATGGTGCCGGATTATTACAAGATGATGTGGCTTCGAACGGAGTTGCTAGGTTCTTTCCTTAAGCTCGGATATAACTTCCTCTTCACGGTAAAATTATTGCATAAAATTCTTAAAACAAACACAATAAGTCACTTAACAAGTAAAAGTAAAAACCAAAGAAACTGAAGAAAAATAAAACATTTGATCTAGCTATGAATTAAGATTTATGTAGAACTAGAAGGTTAAAAAACAATATATGAAATTTTTTATTTATACAAATTTAAATTGTATATATTGTAATTAACTTTTTGGTTTGTCACATGTTTGAATATTTGAAAAATAGGACATGGATACAATGTGGCTGCGAGATCCATTTCCTCGGCTTTTTTCGGAAGTAGATTTCCAAGTTTCTGGCGACTACTACCATTTCAATGGAAATTCCAGTGATCTTCGCAATGTAGCACATGGAGGCTTCAATTTCGTCGTGGCGAACCACAAAACAATAAAATTTTACGATTATTGGTACACGGCAAGGCTGAGATTCCCTAGGAAAAACGAGCAAATCGTGCTCGAACGGATCAAACATGATAATTACACTAAAGAAATTGGTCTCAAGATGATGTTTCTTGATCTGGTTTACTTTGGAAATTTCTGCCAACCAAAATGGGATATTAACAAAGTCTGCCTTATGCATGGTAGTTGCTGCGGTGGGAAGAGGATAAGGTAAAGGACTTGAGACAAGTTCTTGAGGATTGGAGAAGTTATACGTCGGCAGCAGCTTCAGGGAAACCTAATAGCCGGAAATTAGAGTTTCGACGCCCGATGAATTGCTGGAGAAGGGCAAGGCGGCATTAAGGGGAATATGAGTTCAGGGGAAAAGAGGGTTTACTAATTAAGGTAGAAGGAACAATAAAATTATTTTAACTTTACACTAAGAACAATAATAAATTGACATTTCCGCTTTTAGTATGTGCTATTCCATTATTTTTATGTAATTGGAATGATGTAAAATATTCAAAATTGATAGCTGAATAATATCTACTAGATTAGGACCCGTGTTGTGCACGAGTTTAATTGTAACCGTCAATTTAATTTTAAAATTATTTGATTATAGGTAAAGAGAATAATTTGTAAAAAATGTTGATATGATTATGCATTAAAAGATCCGATTGAATAAAGTGTGTATGTATTTTTGGTAATTTTTATAATTGTGTAATAAATTATTGTTTATAGTATTTTATATTGTGGTGCAATATTAAGAGATTAAGTTAGATCTACATTTAATTATTTGACTATGTATAATTAAAATGTTATTTGTTTTACAACTATATAATTTTGGACTTATTATTAAAACTTTTCTTTTTAGGTGCCAAAATTTTTGCATTGGGAATTTAGACCTTTTGAGCTAAACAAATTAACAAATCCAACGAACAAAAAAACATTATAATGGAACTCTTGTTCTCACAATTTAAGAAAAAAACATTTGAGAATCAAGAATAACTCATCTTGGTCTTCTTTCATGACAACAATTGAGAATGTAGATTAGCTCTTCTTGTCACTCTTGCCACTCGAGAGTCCAATCATTGCATATCTTGCAAATCTAGTCTAAAGAAGAATTCCACAAATCAATTGTAGTAGTTGTAGTAGGTTGGTTGACACGTAAACGTGTTATGAGGTTAACATATACTAAAAAATTAGAAAAAAATTCCATTATTCTTGTGGATAGGAAATCAAACCTCTCTTTCCTTATCATTGCAAGCTTCTTTTCATATCTCTTTTTTTTAAAAAAAAAGCTTCTTTTCATATGATCTAGCAACTGATGACATAATAATAGGAATCGTTATTTACATCATTTATATTATGAAATGTATTAGAGAAAGTGAAAAAAACATAGAATGCAATAAAAATCTATAAATTTCAAAACTATAAAAATCTAAGAATTTTGTACATTACAAAAAAATTTTGTTATGCTCATCATGTATATTAATTTTCCTAGACATCCAACTCAAAACCAATTGGCAATGAGTGGATTGGCCCATATCCCTTATATATTGCTTAGATTTCCTTCCAACTTTCGATGTGGGACTTTTGTCCCTAATACGTCCCCTCGAGATGATGGCTCTTTGGCCGTTAATCTCGGAATATTCGGGCAAGGATCGATCACTACAAGAAAACAGGGTGATTTATGACGGCCAAAACCGTCGGAATTCCGTCGGAAAAGCCCCTTTTCCGACGGTATTCCACGGTCGGTTCTATCTCGTCGGAAATTGAGTTCCGTCATAAATCCGTCAGAAATTTATGACGGATTTAAAAAAAAAACCGTCGGAAATTTGTTTCCGACAGATTTATGACGGATTCCGTAACCGTATACCGTATACCGTATTCCGGATATCCCCGTGTACGGATACCGTATCCGTCGGAAATCCGTCGGAAAATTTCAATTTTTTTTTTAAAAAAAATTCTCCACCGGTGAATTTTCCGGCGGCGATTTTTCCGCCGGAGAATTTCCGCCGGTTAGTTTATCTTCTTCTTCTTCTTCTTCTTCTTCTTCTTCTTCTTCTTCTTCTTCTTCTTCTTCTTCTTCTTCTTCTTCTTCTTCTTCTTCTTCTTCTTCTTCTTCTTCTTCTTCTTCTTCTTCTTCTTCTTCTTCTTCTTCTTCTTCTTCTTCTTCTTCTTCTTCTTCTTCTAAATAAGAGAATGTGTGGTTGGGTATAAAATTAGGGTAAATCCGTCGGAATTACCGGCTACACATCGGCTTAATTAATATAGGCGGGAATGCGGAAATCCGTCATAAATCCGTCATAAATTTCCGACGGATTTATGACGGAATACCTTTTTTTATTTAAATTGAAGAAAAAAAAACTCAATCCGTCATAAATCCGTCATAAATTAATATAAGTTTTGTATAATATATGTGTTATAGTTACTTATAAATAAAAGTTTTATAACTTTAAATAATTATATGTAATGTTTAGGACTAAAATGTAAAAACACATAATATTTTGAAGTTTACCATTGGAGAAGAATACACAAAAACATCAAATTTATTTTTTATATATAATATTAAATTAAAAAAAAATCCGTCATAAATCCGTCATAAAATTCTGACGGATTTATGACGGATTTAGTTTTTTTTTCTTCAATTTACATAAAAAAAAGAATTCCGTCATAAATCCGTTGGAATTTTATGACGGATACCGTATCCGTATACCTCATATCCGGTATACGGTATACGGTATACGATATCCGTCATAAATCCGTCATAAAATTCCGACGGATTTATGACGGAATGCCTTTTTTATTTAAATTGAAGAAAAAAACAAAACTAAATCCGTCATAAATCCGTCATAAATTTATGACGGATAAGAATGTTTAGAGTAAGAATGTTCTTTATATACATAATCTATGAGCTGAAAATGTTTTTTTTTTTGTATTATGTAGACAATATATATTGCAGACAAGGTTCTACTTCACAAAAACGTAAGTTCTAAAACAAAAGAAAATGATTAAATTTCTCTGTTTTATCATACAATAATTTTTTTTTTGTTAGAATACAACTGAAGTTGATAATTAAAAAAAAAAATTGGTGATTGTTTAGCATGTTTCAAGCTCGCAACTTGTAATCCGAATACTGCAAACCAAAATATTCATGCATATGGAGCCATCTTAATTGTAAGTTGTTTGCAATAACATGTTTTATTTTATTAGAAACCAATATAGTTTCTCCATGGCTCCACTACTAATTCAAACAGAAACTTTATAATAAAAATATAATATTAAATTAAAAAAAAATATCCGTCATAAATCCGTCATAAATTTCTGACGGATTTATGACGGATTCTTTTTTTAAAAAATTTAAATAAAAAAAGGCATTCTGTCATAAATCCGTCGGAATGTTATGACGGATTTTTGACGTATACCTCATATCCGGTATACGGTATACGATATCCGTCATAAATCCGTCATAAAATTTCTGACAGATTTATGACGGATTTAGTTTTTTTTTTTTAATTTTTTAAAACGCAATCCGTCAAAAATCCGTCATAAAATTCCGACGGATTTTCCGACGGCCGTAAAATCCGTCAGAAAATGCCTTGTTTTCTTGTAGTGGATGGACCAATTTTGGTTCAGATTGTATTATGGATCGGGTTGGACTGTGCGGATCGTGGGCTCTGATACCATGTTAATTTTTCTAGGCATCCAACTCAAAACCAATTGGCAATGAGTAGATTGGCCCATATCCCTTATATATTGCTTAGATTCCCTTCCAACTTCCGATGTGGGACTTTTGTCCCTAATAATGTAAATGAGTGTAAAATAATAAATCATTCCGCTAAAACCAATTCAAATGTACCATCAGATTTGGCATTGTAAAAGACTTCAATGGGTCAAAATTCTGATGAAGAAACAAAACAAAAAAGTTATGCAATACAATAAAGAATAGTTTCAAAGTTAGAGTTGATATGCCGGACTACTAGAGTCTAGCGAGAACTGATCTATACATGGATCGATCGATCGATCGCACACACTAAACCGTTTTTTCCCCACAATCACCATATAAACAAAATAGACGCAAGTAATTTGGAATTATTTAGCAGAAGTGATGGTCAAGTCTTATAAATAAGGCAATATCACATATCAATCATCCTCATGCAAATTCATTCAATCAGTCTAAATACTCAACTCATCTTCAGTTTTTCTTAGCCAAATTCAGATCTTTCAAAATGGGTTAATTAAGACTTCGAAACTGAAGGTAAATTTTAAAAGAAATAAAAAAGTTATGTCGAGAAAGTTTTCACTTTGAAAAACAAGTTCTTTATTATTATTTGGAAAATTTTCAACTATCTTATTTGTTATTGCGTATAGGCCATCAAGCAAATACAACAAAAAAGGACGAATTTAATTTTGCACACTATATTTTCCACTAAAGTGTCTCGTATACGTTTGTAAGAGAAATCATTTATAGAAAAAGAATGAATCTTCATTTGATTGTATTGTATGTTCACTCTTATACGCCACACTAAAGTCAGAAAGCTAAATTACCTTACCTGCTAATAAATTACGTTCACGGTGGCTTGAAAAGAGATGGTCACACCTACTTCTATTTGTCCAGTGAAATTAAATACTTGATGCTTACATATAAGTATCGTTTTCACCAATGTTTTTTTATTTAATCTGGGTTTGCATTCTAGCAAACACAATACAGTATTTGGATTTGTGCTTAATATTTCTTTTTCTAATTCCATATTTCACTATTGCTGCAAGATGCAACAAAAACCAAAAACAAACATGAAGGCTTCATTAATTGGTTGCATTTGGCGTTTACGTCTATAAATGATTTTTTTCTTTCACACGACAATGACCAATCATGTTATAAAACAATACACATGAATGAGTCCGTAATACATATAAACATGTATACTAAGAGAAAGACATTTGACTTAAGACAATATATGAAATATGATCAACAATAAGAAAACTGCGGCCAGCTTTTTGCTCCACCGTCATTAGCAGGAGTCGCAGCGGTCTAGGGTGGCAGACGCGTAAACAGATGTTGCTGCAACTTCAAGCAAAATGGAGAGAGGTCAAGTGGATTGTTTCTGTAATGGTTTTGACAATTTTGCTCTCTCTAGTTGTCTACCATTTTGCATCTCTTGTTCAGCCATTGCCTCTACCGCTACCGCAAATTTCAAGCTTTCCCGCGTTTGTACCGCCGCTAATCGCAGCCAAACAAAGCACTAACAGCACTGATACGGTTAGTGAATTCATGATATATATGTGTGTTACATATACATATCATGAAATTCTCATATATATATCAGTATTACATCAAATACATGTATTATATATACGTATACACAAAAATTACATGCTTATGTCTAAATTTTGATATTTAAAAAAGTGACACAGAAGTTTTTTTTTTTATCTGTAGTTTACAAAATATAAATTCAAAATTCTCTACCCATCTTCTATAATTTGTTACAATTTCAACCGGTTGTAGAATCATTAAAATCTGACGACTGGATGGAAATGGTAAAGTATTATTTAAATTGTGTAGAAAACTTCAAAATGTATAATTGTGTCAAGAATATATAATATAATTTGATATAAATTAGTGTACAAAAAAAATTATATTTGTAGTTTTGTTTGGTTGATAGTTTGAGGCAAAAGATGATTTGGGAAGTATTTTATACTATTTTGGTTTTTTCATTTAAAATTGTATAGAAATTAATTTCTGTTATAATAAAAAAATCGCAACATTGTTGTAATTTCATAATAAGAAAATTATATTTAGTACCCAAACCAAATTTGATGTTGAACCTAATCGAAAAATTTAAATATGTGTATAAACATTTAAAATAATAATAATAATAATAATAATACGAAAGGAAACCATATTCTATCGTCTTTATATATGTTTTAATTTAAAAACTATTATTCATGAACAAAAAATAAAAAATATATATATAAAACCAAAACTGAAAGAAATCATAATAGAACACTATTTACGATTTTTAACCATAAATGATAAATTTCTAATTTATTTGATTTAAAAAAATGGTAGTAATCCACCTAGAACGCGGGGATTCATATATTCATGTTATATAACAATATACATGAATGTACATATAAACCAACATAGATACTAAGAAGAAGACCTTTGATTTAAGAGTTAAGGCCATATATGAAATATGATCATCAGTAAGAAATCTGTGGCCAGCCTATGCCACACCGTCATTAGCAGCGGCGGAAGCGGTCTAGATCCGCAGTCGCTAAAACAGACGTTGCTACAACTTCAAGCAAAGTGGAGAGAGACCAAGTCGATTATTTCTCTCTTGGTTTTGATAGTTTTGCTGTCTCTAGTTTTCTACCATTTGGCGTCACTTGCTCAGCCATTCCCTCAACCGCTGCCGCAAATTTCAAGCTTTCCTGCCGTTGTGCCACCGCTGATCGCAGCGGAACAAAACTCTAACGATAACATTGATACCGTTAGTATAACCTTAATCCATTTACATATCTATCTTATCATCAAAAGCATGTTTTTATATCATGTTGTAAATTTGTGTATATTATACGTAAGCACACAAAAAAACATGCCTATCTTTAATTTTTAAATATAAATATTACAATAGTGTGGATAGTGGATACTATATGATATATTCTTATTAAATTAGTGTAGATTTTATCCCCCCAAAAAAAAACAATTATATCCATAGTTTTGTTTGGATGATAGTTTGAGGCAGATAAGAGAAATTTGGCAATAATCCTGAAAGAAGCATCAATGAAGGAGAAGACAGTGATCTTAACGATGATGAATCAGGCTTATGCAGAGCGAAATTCGACGTTCGATGTGTTCCTTGAGGGCTTGCGGGTAGGCGAAGGCACCGAGAGGCTTCTCCGTCACGTGGTGGTGGTGTGTTTGGATGAGAAAGCTTATTCACGGTGCTTGGAGGTCTTTCCTCGCCGTTGCTTCTTTTTCAGGACTACCGGAATCAATTTCTCCGGCGAGAAGCTGTTCATGGTACCGGATTATCTCAAGATGATGTGGCGCAGAACAGAGTTCTTGGCTTCGGTACTTAAGCTTGGATATAACTTCCTCTTCACGGTACATTTCGGTTTAGTTTAATCTTTTGAATTTTCGATTTATCAAATCGGTTTTGAAATATTATGACTGAATGAAAAGTTTTGGTCTATCTAATATTATTTAAAAAAATTATTTGATTTTGAATAAAAATTACAAAATAATATATTGATATACATACATGTATAGGACATGGATACAGTGTGGTTGCGAGATCCATTTCCTCGTTTGGCTGCAAATGTAGATTTTCAGATCGCTTGCGACAACTTCAACGGAAATGTTAGTGACGCTCGCAATTCAGCCAATGGTGGATTCAAATTCGTCAAGGCCAACCGCAGAACAATTGAGTTCTACAACTATTGGTACGAGTCCAGACTTAGATTTCCTGGCAAAAATGAGCAGGACGTGATTAACCGGATCAAATACGATGAATACATAAACAAAATCGGGCTCAAGATGAAGTTTATAGACACGAACGACGTTGGAAATTTCTGCCAACCAAACTGGGATATTACCAAAGTTTGCGTAATGCATGGGAATTGTTGCATTGGACAGAATAATAAGCTTAAGGATTTGAGACAAGTTCTTGAGGATTGGACAGAGTTTTTGTCCAATAGCGATCAGAATAGAGGATTTCGACAGCCGATGAATTGCCGGAGAAGTCTTAGGCGGAGGGCTCACAAAAATAGTCAAATGGGGAGCAAAAAAAAAAAAGCCGGTATGCTTTAAATTCACACCAATAATAAAGTACTAGAAGTCATTTTGTTTGTAATTGATATATATTTAGTGTGTATTTTATGAAAAGACTATGTGGAGGTAAGAAAAACGATAAACTTTTTTTTTTTTTTTTGAATTGAATGTAAAATTATATTCAAACAAAAAAATCCGTTTCTACAACAAGTGCACCTTTTTACGAAAGATTATGTTGTAAATAAAATTTGAAATTTATGAACGGTAGCAAACGATAAACTTCGAAAGAAAAGAAAAACAAATCGTTGGATAATGAGCAATCAAAAGTTATAAAACTCACATGACACCGTTGCTTAGTCAGGAGGATCGAAATGGGTTAAATTGTGGAGAGTCTGATTGACCTTATGCCGTTTTGGCTATCTAATGTAGCCAGGTAAGATAATGAAGCTATCAACATTAAAGTAGAAAACATAAAACGGCTTAGATGTATAGTCCATCGACAAAACAATCTCACCATTAGCAGTCACTCCAGCAATAGAAACAGGGGCATTAACGTTGTATAAAAGAAATACGAGTATATATTAGACATTCACTACCACAGGTCTTCAAAGAAACATTTAAAATTTGTCATTTTGAAAAGAGGAATTTTGCAAAAACTCAATTAATGTGCGATCAAACATTATTTCTTTCAGTTTACGTGCAATAAAAATTAGAGCAAGGAGATGAAAAGCTGAAAGAAAGTATGAAATAGCCAAGTGTTTGATCCCAAGCAATGTGTAACACTATTAAGACATGAAAACCAAAATTAACAAAATGGTAAGCCAACATCGTGATAAAGCTCTCACGAAACCTGTAAATGAGAAGTCACACTTAACTTTGTTAATGCTCACAAACCTACGGCGATCTTGTTTCTGGTGATGATCTTCTTTTGATGTTCTCTTCATAATATTGAAGCTAAGATTCCCTACATAGACCAACAGATTATTTCAATGGTCAAACGAGATGAACTAGAAACAATAGTGATAAAGCTTACACCAAACCTGTAAATGAGGAGCCACACTTATCTAAAAGACGCAAAGCATTAAATTTGTTAATGCTCTCAATCATTGGACGATCTTGTTTCTGGTGATGCTCTTGTTTAAATGTTTTCGTGGGTTTACGCCACTCCTTTTCCAGTGGGGTAATAGATATTGCACCTTTGTTATTGCTCTTAAACGTACGCTGATCCGGTTTCTGGTGATGATCTTCTTTACGCTTCTGTTCTGGTGGGTTTGAGATTTGTTTATTATAAAAGCAGATCATACCAGAGACATAGCCACATGAAAATCGTAGGTGTTTGCTATTGGTAGGGAACTTCATATGAAAATCGGCCCCTACGACAAGAGACGACTTCCCGTTTGGATTCTGAGGCTGAGACGATGAGTATAAGAGCCACGGACCGTTATGATCTGGTTCAATGGCGAGTAGGAGACGTGGACGAGCCAGTGAAAAGGTATAGAACAACTCGCTGAAATGTAAACTCCCATAGCTTTGACACGCAACGAAACCTCGCAATTGATTTTGAAGGCAATCTCGAGAGTATCTCGGCAATGAGATCGATCGGAATAGATGCTGATTTTATTCCTCTTTCCATCATCAGAAGAGAGCGATACAGAAGAACACTAGTCATCGTAGAGATTCTGATTTTTTTTTCCTCTTTACATGATCAGAAGGGTATTTATTCTGAGCCGAACCATCCGAACCGAATCAAAGTTTGGGTTATTCGGTTTGATTTTGGTTCAAAGGCTTAAACCGATGGCTAACTTTTTTTGTTTATTTTGTTGGGTTCGGTCAACTTTTGTCATTGTAAGCCTTCAATGTCGAAATGGACGCGGTAACTTAAAAACTATACTATGATGTTTTTTGAAACTTTACGTGTCCTATTTTTTTGTAAAAAAGATTATTATGTTTTAAGTTCTCACGTTTTAGTCTTGACGTGAGAGAGTTTGGCATCTGACTTGTTTACTCTTTAGATGTTACCTAGTGAATCGGTCTCAAAATAAAAGTATTAAAATGGTGCATTGTGAAATTTGCTCTGTTTTTCAAATTTTGTTTTGTTAAGTAATCTTTGTATCTACTTGTATAAAACATAGCTTTTTTAGCCGAATAGGAGAGCAAGGTAAGCAATCACCGTCTAAAGGAGTCAGTGAATCTACTTTTTTTTTTAAGACAAAATACTTGTAGTGCATCATCTAAAACACTTGTAGTACTCGTCGCAAGTGGCTCGAGGGTACACTCTATGCATGGTTAGAGTTTGTGCCCATAGGCTTGAGCGAACGAGTACACACCCAAAGACACAAACGAAAACAATCTGAAGAGTACCAAATTTGTTAGTGCTCTCAAACGTATGATCATATGATATAGAAGAAAAAAATGGTTGTTTGCCCCTCTTTTCATCGAATCGGAAGATCGTTTATTGCCTTGGGACATGGTTCATGGTTGGCTTTGTGTTGTAAGCAAACTTGTTTAGAGACACATGGTCGCTAATCAAAGTGTTTCCTTTTATCCAGAAGCATTACACATCTCATATCAGAGAATACATTTAAAAAAAACAAAGTTTTATGAAAACCAGAAAGAACAAAATGCTAAAGCCTCACACCAAATCTGTAAATACTAAAATCACAAATCAAAATATATGTCTTCACTCTAGGAGGATTGTCGGCTGCGCTTCTTTTTCACAGGTGTATGACGTCGTTTTGGCCGAGTCCTAATGATTTTTTGGCCTTGGCTTGACTTGAGTAGCTTTGCATTCAGATCCTCTACATGGTCTTCAAAGGCGTGAACATCACCAGAATTCTCATCAAGTCCTTGAATTTCAACACTATGGAGAATGTTTCTTTCGGGGTTGAAGTAGAAAACATAAAACGGTGCTTCACATGATCTATATTTCTGCGAAAAAACAATTTCACCAGTACTTGTCGCTCCAGCAACGAAAACCTTGTCGTGATTAAAGATTTGATTCTCCGGCAAAGCGTAGACATATTCCGACCATTCCTCGCCATCCTCTAAAACACACATATGCAACTCATCCTCTAAATAAATCCCACCTAATTTACCCTCGTAGTTTATCAATTCAGTCCTAACATAAAAGCATTTTGCGCTAATAAACTTGAATTCCTCAGACCTAACATTAAAGCAAACTATCACATAAAGCGATTCACCATCTTTGTCAGCTAAGTAATATATAACCCCATTGATGCATATCCCATCGTTCACAGGCTTATGGGTTAAGGGACATTGGATCGTCCTCCACCTCATTTTTTCAGTTCCTATTGTCAGAATTTGATGACACTGCCTAGTGTCAGAATTTATGGACAATGCCTTGAATTGCTTGTTAATCGGATCAAACCCTAAAAAGTTGTACGATGGTTTATACATTCTCAAACTAGGTAAAATCACATACTGTCCCGTGACAGGGTTACATACCACAGGCCATGCCTCTTGTGAGATAAGTTTACCAGACGCTGTCCCTAATGTGATCAGTATATCAGGGAAATAGATTAAACCAGAGGCATAACAACATGAAAATCGTCGTCTATAAGTTTGACATATCGACATATTTTGGTCTTGGGGGAACTTGATATGAAGATCAGAAGCTACTTGAGACGACGACTTCTCGTACACTGTTGTATTCTGAAGCTGAGGCAACGAGAAGAAGCGCCACTTACCCAATTGGTCGAAGGCGAATAAGAAACGTGGACGAGCCAAAGATCTGGTCAGGAAAACTTCGGTGAAATCTGAACGGTTAAGTATGAACGACCATAGCTTCGAGACGCAACGAAATCTTCCGACTGATTTTGCAGACAATCTCGAGAGTACCTCGATAATGAGATCAATCGGGATGGGATCTGAATTTTCTTGTCCTGTTTTCATGATTGTTTAGCTGCTGATCGGAGGAATGAGAGAAATATATTAACACCTAGAAAAACCATTATATTTGGATTTGGGATGTACACCTTTATTTTTTTTAGATCGGTGACATATTATTTAGTTGGAATTAGAATCCTATAATACCTTTAAATTCATTAATTGTATGATTTATTTCCAAATTATAAGATTTTTTCCTTACTTGTAGGATTTGAAAATTGATTTTCAAATTTTATTCTAATTTTATACCTTATTATATAAAGGAGAGTGACTAAAATTGTAACTCACGAGATCGCGACATGTGTCAAGTAGTCCATTAGATTCTAAACACATGTCAATTATTTAAATATGTAAGTTTTTCAGTATAAAAATTGTTAATTACCCAAAAAGTAAGAAATTAAAATGTAAAAAAACACAAGCATTGAGTAATTTTACAAATTGCACAAAACCTCTATACGGATAGTTAAATTTAGTTGAAAAATATATTATTTATTATATAAAGGAAAGTGACCAAAATTGTAACTTACAAGATCGCAACACGTGTATAAGTAACCATTAAATTTTAACACATGTCAATTATTTAAATATGTAAGTTTTTTAATATCAAAATTTTTAATTACCCAAAAAGTAAGAAATTAAAATGGAAAAAAACACAAGTATAAAGTAATTTTATAAATTACACAAAACCTCTACACGAATAGTTATATTTAATTGGAATATATTTTTTTAAAGATAAATTTAACAGAAAAAAAAATTTAGGCAAAGAAAAACAAGAAATTATATAATTAAAAGTAGAAACAACCATGTTTATATCGTTATATACATGAAGAATTTTAACAAATATGTATCTATGGAGAACACATAATAATTGACATGGATAAACTAGATCAACGAGAAAGCAAAGACAAAAAAAATGTGGTTAACGATATCTTTTTACATGTTTAAAATTTACGACATAACATCAAAGCATGATTTGAATGTTTTCTCCAAAACATTTTTTAAACATAATGTTTTACAATAACTCAAATAATTCTCGCATCGCGAGGGTCTTAATCTAGTTATAAATAAATTTCAGATTTTTTTTAATTTTATTCTAAAAAAATCATTTATTTGTTAAATACACTAATTGAAATTTTTTAAGATTTATATCAAAAGAAAAAAAAGATATTTTGTTTATTATTTCCTTAATATCTAAAAATTTATTTCCTTAATTTTCGGAAAATCAATATAATAATTTATCATGCAGAATGTAATCATATCTAACTGAATATTTGATTTCCTTAACTGAAAGATTTGATTTCCTAAATTTTCTGAATTTCAAAATTAATTTTAGAATTGGTATTATCAATTTTTTAGAATATAGAATATACTGAAATTTGATTACGTATTCTGAAATTTGATTTTAAAACTTTTAGAATATTAGTGTTTTTCTAAATTTCTTAGAACATAGACCAATGTGTAGATGACGTATTATGATATTTTCTACTAAATCGTTTGGAATGTGAGTGTGCTCTAAATTTTTAGAACAAAGAGTATAGTTAAAAATACGAATTCTAGAAATCCAATTTTAATCTATTGGTTACAAATTAAAATTTTCACATTTGATTAAAAATCTTAATTATTATTTCATTTATTACATGTCTGAAAAAAAAAGTTTGAAAAAACTAATTATTTATATAAAAATGGTAATTAAAAATTGGCAAGGTGAAAAAAAAATGTAAATAGACAAATTTAAATTTAGAAGACCTTTTAATCCAATTTCCCAAAGAGTACTAAATAACTGAGAAAGATTTGATAACCGGTCCGTTTTTCTTCTACGATTTCATTTGTTTCAGTTAAACGCCGGTATAATTTGATTGGTGAGATCAAAGTTCATCTCTATCTCTGTCCAATTCGAATTCATCTCTCTTTTTCAGAACATTATCTATTTTACGGATTATCTATCTAGTTTTTCTTTTGGTAGAACAAACAACGGGCACACTTGCAAAAATAGACCAAAACTTGAAGTCAAAGCTAAAACTAACCTCTTCCTCTCCTCTTTTTCAAAATCCCACGAATTACCCTTAATGAATCTGTGTATTAACGAATATGCCACTCATCAGACTGCTATTAGAGTCTAACCATTTTTTCAATAGACCTAAGGGCATTCTCAGATCTAACTTATTTACGGAAATGCCATTGTCATCAATTCTCAACCTGCACGACAACCACCATGGTCGACGAGTTAATGCAGTAAGTTACACGTTATTTCCGCCTTTAAAGCTCAAGGATAGAGCACTCCAACACTTTTCGCGACTACTCTCTCCGATTTCTCCAGATTTTCCTTTGCGTTTCCATTTAAAACCTACCGAAATCGGAAATAATGTCATAAAAAGGGCAAACGACGACAGGGCTGGCGGGATTTCGGTGGGATTATATGATCTGGGCGGCCAACGAGGGCGAAACGAAACTCGAAACCGATATAGGTACGATTTTTGCATATCGTTGAATTGCAGATCTGAGTTGTATACTCAGACTGCTTCAGAAGTCTGTTCAAACTCAACTAGTCAACGAGAGGGTAGTTTTGCAATTGACATTTAACTAGTCAGACTCAATATGAAGTCTGCTAATTTCCTTTGAAACCAAAAAAATTATGAAAATTTCTCTAATCTGCAGGAAAATTGACCGAAAAATTGACTTTCGATTAAGACTTCATTTTCTGTCTGCAGGAAAATCAGTCACTTTGACCGCAAGTTGACTGTCTATTCAGACGGAATCGGAAATCTAAAAAAAAAAGGATACTAGTTGTAATTGACCGAAAATTTTCATATGTTGACCTATTTGGGGGGAATAATATCAGACTTCTATTTAAGTCTTGGTTAGATCGAAAAACTTTCAGACTTCTATGGCAGTCTGCAATTTATGAATTTTTTCAGACGGCTTAGATAGTCTGATTTCACAGATTTTGGTCAACGCAAAAAATACACAAATTTTTGTCAGACATCTATGGTAGTCTAAATGATTTTACAGACCGCGATGGAAGTCTAAATAAAAAACTCAAAGTTCGGTCAATGCAAAAATACCTCACCACAATTTTCAAACTGCCCGGCCGATAAAAGAAGTCTGACATGAAAAGTCAATATTTTGGTCAATGTCAGAAATACCTTTCGATTTTTTTCAGACAGCTAGAGCAGTCTGACGGAAAAGTCAGAGTTTGGTCAATTGCAAAAATAGTCTTTTCAGACTCCTATAGCAGTCTGAGTTGGTAACTTTATCAGACGGCATCCGCAGTCTTCTACATCAAAATCGAATTGCAAAAATACACTCCTCTTCAGACTGACATAGAAGTCTGGAAGTTTAAATCGTCCAGACTTACTTGGCAGTCTGATGTTTTAAATTTTGAAAACCGTTTTTTTTTGTATATTTGTGATGAATTTCGTTGATTTTAAATTTTTAATAGGTGTGTTACTTGTATATGTTCACCCTGTGTTAGTATCAAATGTTTATGTTGTGTAATTATTTTTAAATAATTTTTTTATAAGTTCAGGCAATGTAGCTAATTGAATAAGACTTCGTTAGATGTCTGAAATTTCCACTGAGATCGCTAACTTTGGTTTAAATGATTTTTTTGGACAGATAATGGTGCAATTACTTGTTAATGTTGGTGAATGGATTGTGAGAGACTTGATATGGCATTTTGTGGTGGATCCTCTCAAAGGTGGGCGGTTTATCACTTTGGGTGACGAGTCTACATATTGTGAACTTGTTGAGATGATTCAAGATGATTATATGCTGGACAAGAAAACCGACTTAGTGGACTTATCATATCCATTACCGGAACCACTCTTGCAACAGTTCGGTCTGGATAGCCCTCCTATTTATGTCACCAATGATAGGCAAGTAAGGAGCATGGTCGAGTTAGCTACTGCCCATTTAATCCGTCTTTGTGTCTCGAGGCGATCCGAATTGCCTACTCAAAATGCGGGGAATCACGATGTAAAAGATGAAGATGAAGATGAAGATGAGGAAGACGAAGACTGGGAAGATGAAGATGTGGGCTCAGTATCAAGGGACATAAACCACGCAAGGTTCAAGGGCCATAAACCACGCAAGGTTCCCAAGCAATATACTTGTACTAATTGTAATCAACCAGGCCACAAAAAAACAAAATGTGTGAGCAAAAAATAGTCTTTTCGTCAGACTACCATAGCAGTCTGTTTGATACCTTCTATCAGACGGCTTCCGCAGTCAGTTCTATATATTGTATATGAGAAGGTATTGTATTTCGTTTCTTAAACTTTGGTTGTTGAGGTTTGCTTAAACCTAATTTGTAGTACTTGTGTGTTTGCTTCATCGTCAGGTCTAAAAAGACTAAAACATAATTCAATAAAAACAGATAGAAACAGACTGCAAAACAAGTCGGATAAGTTTTAATTACATCATATATGTAAAGTTTCATTGTTTCTCGGTAACTGTAAAAAAAATGATGGGATAAAAAAACCCTTTTATATTTGTAGTACTTGTGTGTTTGCTTCATCGTCAGGTCTAAAAAGACTAAAACATAATTCAATAAAAATAGATAGAAACAGAACATCAGACTGCAAAACAAGTCGGATAAGTTTTAATTACATCATATATGTAAAGTTTCATTGTTTCTCGGTAACTGTAAAAAAAATGATGGGATAAAAAACCCTTTTATATTTGACCTAATTTGCCGTTAAAAAAACATGAGACTTCTAAAGAAGTCTGAAAGTTTGAGCGGCAATATTCCCGCCTTTTTACTAGTGCTTTTTACTAATATTTTAATTCCCGCCTTTTCAATTCCTGGTATTTTCGATTATTTTAAAAACGTCAGACTTCTAAAGAAGTCTGAAATTTTTGGCGGCAATATTCCCGCTTTTTTCTAGTGGTTTTTACTAATATTTTAATTCTTTGTATTTTCAATTATTTTCATAACGGAAGACTCTTTAAGAGAAAACGAAAAGTCCGACCTCTATAAAAGACTCTTGAGTAATCTATTATCAGACCTCTATAAAAGTCTGAATGAATCGGCCCGTCATTTAAGGAGAAAACACCACGTGTAATCGCCAAGTCCGAGACGACAGGTTTAAAAATTCTCAAAAATCAAAAAATTTCTAAAAAATCGAAATTCAAAAAAAGTCAAAGAAATCGAAAAGTTTCGGTCCTTATCAGACTTCTCTTTCTTTTATAATCAGACTGCCAGAGAAGTCTGTATTGAGAGCCATAAAACAACCAAATAAATCTCTCTTTACACTTCAAGAAACGAGGTAAATGTCAAATTAATAAGTTGTAATTATACTTCGAGAGACCAGGCATCATATTCAAATATTGAGGGTCCATAATCTGTTTCCCAATTACAAACTTACAAAAACAGTGACCCTCCGACGTATTACAAAATAAGTGTCCCCGACAAAATGTCTACATAGCAAAGGATTTTTCAATCATAAACTAAAACGTAACAAAAACACAAACAGAGATGATGAGGGCGACAAAAACAAACGCAACGACCACGGTGGATAAACACTTCTCGCTTCGAGCATCAGAAACGAGCATGCCATCAATACGTTGACCATGTTGGTCAACAAACAACTTTACATCGTTAAACTCCTCAGTCATAGCCTCATCCCACCACTTCATTATATGGTAACCACCATCCTACACAGCCACATTTGTACAACCATATTAGGATCCCAAATTATAATAAGCGGTGTAAAAAATCAAACGATGTATAGGCCATTACGTCGTAGTTACGACATCCGAAGAATCTTCTTCCCGGATTCTCGGCAGTTAGGGATGTTCGCATGACGGTGTCCAGACCGCAGAAGCATTTCTTGGGGAATCCGTATGATGATTTGGATCGACGTCGAACTGTTGTACTCGTACTTGACGGATCGAGACCGTAGAGATCGGGTCCGTAGGATGAACTACTCGACGTTGGAACCTGACTGAATCGCCCCATCCTGTGTAAAAGACATAACAAAGTCTGATGAAAGTCAAACCTAGTCTTAAAGAGATAACAGTTTCTAAATACTATCACAATTCTCCAGAAGTCTGATATTAGAGATATTAGACTTCTAGGGAAGTCTGATTTTAGACTTCTGGAAAAGTCTGACGGAGATACCGATTAACAATTAAATCTACTTGTTTAATTAGATCTAAGCAAAAAACATAGAAAAATCTTGTAGAACTAAAACAGACTTTTTCGTACAGGTCTCAAAATGTTGCAGGAAAAACTTGATAATAGGGAGCTTATCTTACTTGCAAAGACGAAGTTCACGACGATGACGATTTACATCCACAAAAAATAGAGTTGTGGTGTTTGAGAGCGTTTAGAGAGAGGAATTATTCTTGTTTTAGAGAGAGAGTCGGAGAGTCGGTAATGAATTTACAATTTGAGTAAACAAATTGGTAACTTTACTATAAATATACGGGGTAAACAAAAAGTAGAGTAACTCAATATTATAATTTAAATTTACTATCACAATCTGTCAGACTCTCAAAGAACGTGAAGCCGATATTACCATTTTGACATTCGGGCGTGTCAGACTTCTTTAGAGGTCTGATATTCGACTCTAACAAAAGTATTGATACTGATTAAATTAGTAAATTTAAATTATAAAATAAAATAAAAATATTTGTTAGCAATTGTTTGGAAAAAAATTAAATATTGACGATGTCTATGTTTAGAAATTAAAATTTCATAAACTTCAATCAAATTAAACAAGGTTAGTTAATTATGCACATATCCTAAAAATATCAGACTTCTGGAGAAGTCTGATATTTAATTAACTAGTAAATTTAAATTTAAAAATTGTAAAAATTATTTTCTCAAAATTACTTGTACATAAATTAAATAGAGACGATTATTGAAGTATTGAAATTAAATTTCGTGATATTAAATCACATTGACAACATGTAAGGTAAAGTATGATGTTGAGCTGAAAATATGCTTTGAAATGTAAGAAACATATAAGAAGCATTTACCTATATTTAGGGTTTAGATTCATGGATTAACAAATTTACTTTTGAAATGTTAAATTTGCACATATGTGTTGTAAGGTGCCTATATTTAACGAATTTGATGCAAAATATAGGTTTGTTTTTAATATTTTCACTGATAAGTGCAAAATATTAGATTAAGGGCTTATCAGACTTCTCCGACAGTCTGACAGATTAAATTAGTAGATTTAATCTATAATATTGAGGTTTACGTCATACTTTATCTTACATATATTCAATGTGATTTAATATCACGAAATTTAATTTCAATACTTCCCAAATCGTCTCTATATATATACATATATAGAGACGATTTGGGAAGTATTGAAATTAAATTTCGTGATATTAACTCACGATTTTAAACATGTAAGGTAAAGTATGACGTAAACCTCAATATTATAGATTAAATCTACTAATTTAATCTGTCAGACTGTCGGAAAAGTCTGATAAGCCCTAAATCTAATATTTTGCACTTATCAGTGAAAATATTAAAAACAAACCTATATTTTGCATCAAATTCGTTAAATATAGGCACCTTACAACACATATGTGCAAATTTAACATTTCAAAAGTAAATTTGTTAATCCATGAATCTAAACCCTAAATTTATAGGTAAATGCTTTTTACATGTTTCTTACATTGCAAAGCATGTTTTCAGCTGAACATCATACTTTACCTTACATGTAGTCAATGTGATTTAATATCACGAAATTTAATTTCAATACTTCAATAATCGTCTCTATTTAATTTATGTACAAGTAATTTTGAGAAAATAATTTTTTACAATTTTTAAATTTAAATTTACTAGTTAATTAAATATCAGACTTCTCCAGAAGTCTGATATTTTTAGGATATGTGCATAATTAACTAACCTTGTTTAAATTGATTGAAGTTTATGACATTTTAATTTCTAAACATCGACATCGTCAATATTTAATTTTTGTCCAAACAATTGCTAACAAATATTTTTATTTTATTTTATAATTTAAATTTACTAATTTAATCAGTATCAGGCTTTTGTTAGAGTCGAATATCAGACCTCTAAAGAAGTCTGACACGCCCGAAGGTTAAAATGGTAATATCGGTTTCGCGTTTTTTGTTTGGTCATATGGGGGTAACTGTAATTTTCCACACCCGATAGGTTAGAACTGCATTTGATTCAAGTTTTGGTTTAGTTTTTTTGAAAAAATAAAATTTTGGGTTAAAAACAGCAATTTGCCCCAAAGAACGTGTAGTTTCTCCTTTTCTGCGAAATTGCTAGCCGTTTTCTCAACGGATAAAAGGGAAGTGTTATAAATGTAACTGAAGGAAATAGATAAAATAGATATCATAGATTATTAGGCGATTTTTCTTCATTTTGACTAGTACTGGAAAGTGTCAAACTTTGAGAAAGACGATATGGTCCCGAATTTTCGTTTTTTTATTGGGGGCACAATAAATCAACGGTGTAAATTCTTTCTGATGATACCAAAGAGAAGTTTGGCACATTTTTTTTAGTTTTTTGCAATGCGTTTTACAGTGGTCCTAATTTTCGTCTCGTTCCATTATGATCCTGGTCTTAAATTTCTGTTTCACTCGATCCTAGATTTTGTTTTACGTAAGAATGCATTCACATTCTCGCTTGCCATGTGTGATATGTATTATATCTAATGTCTAATTTTCAAGCTTGGAAATTTTATAACAAATTGTAGATATAAGATTTATTGAATATTACAGTTCTATTTGAAGAAATATAGAGACGTATGTTGAAGAAATTTCTCTCTTGAATAATCACAAGGAAAAGTACAGATATATATACTACAAGATGAGTATCAGACTTTCCTATACTGTAACAATTATAATTGATTTGCGAATTACGATAAATTGTAAAAGGTGATAGTTAAACTCATGGGATACAATTTGATAGCAATTGGCCATTACTATACAAAATAAAATTGTTTCGAATACTTTACGTTCATTGTATGTTGATGATCACCGACTCACCATTTGAACATTGTTTCTCACCTTATTACAATCTCGTCTGATTGATATGATGTCGCCATTCCAAGCCGAAATTTGTAAAAGTCATTTTCCTAAAACATTATAGAGGTCATTTGACCACATTAAAAGCTTAGTTACTCGGCTATGGTCAATTTGGCCACTTGATTCTTAGGGAAGGTTTATTCACTAATATCTCTAATTTATCCTCTAAGATATTTATTTTTCTTAAGACTTCATTTAGAGTTTTATTTAAAGCCGGATGATCGGTCAAAAGTTCATTTATGTTTTTACACCAAGAGATCTCGGATTCAAATCCTAGAATATGCTATTTATTATCATTTGTTGCATATTAATGGAGACAACCTTGCAGGAGGTCTTCAGCATGGGACAAGATATAATCGTCTGGCGTGAATCAAGACGGAAGACTTCTTCGTTGTAGAATCGTTGTAACAGTTCTCATAATTTGTAATAAAATAATAATAAAAATGTAGTGTTATAAAAAAAGTCGGATGTTTCTACCCATTTAAAAAGAAGACTATTTTTGATTTTATAAAAAATTATAAAACTAAATATCAATATGTTTAAAAGAAATATTGGTGCAAAAATTTCAAGAGCAACAAAATATTTTTGATTATTTCTTGTATATTCCCATTTGGCTAAAACCTAGATACATATATATACTTGTTATAAAATATATAGTAGTTGCCTAATCTCTTTTTTTTTTTTAGTAGTTGCCTAATCTAATGGGGTAACTAGTGTAGTGTAGGAAAACAATCTTCTTTTTTTTAAATATTCTTTTTTATCCATCTTTCCCAAAATGGGCATCATTTCAAAAAAATTTACATTTTGAATAAGAAGATATTAAGTAATAGAACCAGGAGTGAAGCATCATTTTAAATACGAACCAGGAAGAAAACTAAAATGGCATCAGAGTTAGATAAACCGGAACCATGTTGACAGATAAGTCTCGAAACTAGGATAATCAGTAGAAGAAGAGGGACCAGCCGAAGCCGGACGAACCAATAGGAAAATAATCACAATGGGAGTAGTTTGCTAACTTAGAAATACATCTTTGGGCACAAATGAATTCCTCAATTTTTGATAAGAGGAACTTATATACCAAGAAATAATTAAATCAACTGAAAGAGTGATGGTATTTATACTTCCATTTCGTAGTTCCATTTATCTTAGTAATCGACGACGTAGAGAAAAAAAACTGCTTTCCACACTTAAAAGTCCAAACAATGTATAATGTCATAGTATCACCATAAATTATTCGAAAGATAATCAAGCTCGTTAAATAGTTACGTAGAATATAAAAACATAAAACGTTTATTATTAATTTAACGAAACAGCATACAACATGATCTTATTATTGACGTAAGGAAGGAAGCCGTCACAAGCTTCTTCATACGAGTTTATTTGAAAGGAAACAAACTGACATACGTAACCACACTTACATTCTTAATTTTTTCTGTTCGATACAAGTTTATTTGTAGATTAATGCAGTATTTTATTAAGGACCAAAGCAGTGGCAATGGTCTTCGTTGTCATGATGCTCGCACTCTCCTCTACATGTTGCGCAGAACAGCCTTCTGCAGCTGGCGAAACATTCGTTTACCCTACATGGGTTCGACGGTGTGCCTTCAGGCCCTTCACCCAAAAATGTGTTACATCGCTGCGCCTCGCTATTCGGGATTTCTACATATAATTAACAGATCCATTCAAAATATTATTATACAGTGAAAAACTTCTATAAATTAATAATATTGAGACTTTAAAATTTTAGTATATAGAGTATGAATCAACCGATATACATATATATGTTTCTTGCTATATATGAGTAAATTTATGCATGCATACTAGAAAAGAGTAGAGACGTAATTACCGGCCGAAATCAACAAGACAACGAGCAGAAGACTGGTGAAGCAGATGGAACTGAGGGTCTTTGCCATTTTTATAGCTTTTGCTTCTTCTTTTTTATGCTTATTGAATTGCTTCTTTTCTTTTAAGAAACTTGGGTGATACTAGTCAATGGGAGTTGTACTCTATTTATAATCAAATTTCGTTGAATTGTATTCTAGCTAGATTTCGTAGGCCACCGTTTCATTCACACATGGATAAGTCTTTGAGGCATATTCCATACTTCAGTTTAAAGCAATTTTTTGTTTTATATATGTTAAACTAAATCAAAAAATATTTTTTTTGCATTAAATGATTTCTTTTTAAACGAACATCTGTTAAATACTCCCTTTCAAACATTGATTATTTACTCAAAAACAAAATATAAATTAGGTGGTGATGTTGTCATATTAACACAAGTTACTAATTTTATTGACAGATGTATTCGCTTTCATATGAACAATACGATATTCTTCCTAAATAACATCGTAGGGAAGAAATCTGAAAACTATGGCTTTTTTTAATTATTTTAAATTACCAGGAAGTTATGAGCGAATCTGTAATCTCCAAAGCCGGAAACCACATCATGTAAATAAGCATTTAACTTGGCGCTCATAATTTTAGATCTCTTAGAAATTAGGGATTTTTTTTTTTTTTTGTAGATTTGGGAAGAGGCGGAGAAGACTTGGAAGAGATGGCAATTCATTAAATTTTAACTCTTGTCTCCGATCAAAGAAACAAGAATTTATTAGGCCCAAGTCCAAATGTTAGCACCATTGTTAATCAAATATCCGATCATAAACAGATTTCTTGGCTCTTAGGCAAAGCGTAACCCTAAATCCTCAAATTTTACTACTTTGAGGACACGCCAGTGGTGTGAATGTTCGTTTTTATGATACCTTTTTAAGCGAATACAGGGTCATATACATCGTAATTTACATCTATATATATAAGAGTAAACTGGCGACAATGTATTTCTGCTTCTTCTTCTGTGTCTCTCTGACTTACATCTTCATACTCCTTTTAGAGAAGAAGATAAATCATATATATATTAAAAATTAAAAAAAAAAAAAAACGTCTCATACTCTCACAAAAGAGAAAATTAACGTAACGAAGAAAAAAAAAAGAAGTCTTCATGAAACGCAATGTTTGATCCCAAGTAACACAGTTAGTACGTGATAACCACAAATAACAAAATGGCAAGCCAAAACAGCGGTAAAGCGAACATGAAACCTGTAAATAAGTCACCCTTAGCTTTGTTAATCTTCTTAAACCTACGACGATCTTGTTTCTGGTGATGATCTCCTTTTGATGTTTTCGTTGGTTTACGCCCCTTCTTTTCTTCTTTCTGGTGATGATCTTCTTTTGATGTTTTCTTCATAATATTGAAGTTAAGATTCCCTACATAGACCAACAGATTATTTCAATGCTCAAACGCGATGAACTAGAAACAATAGTGATATATAAAGCTTACACCAAACCTGTAAATGAGGAGCCATGCTTATCTAGAAGACGCAAAGCATTAAATTTGTTAATGCTCTCTAACAAACAACAAGAGTCAGAGTCACACTCTTGTTGCTGGTGATGATCTTCTTCAGATGATAGTGGAGCTTTGTTATCTCTCTCCAACGTAGTACAATCTTGCTTCTGGTGATGATCTTCTTTAGATAATGTTGATCTTCTCGTAGGTTTACGCTTCATCATATTAAACTTAGGATCCTCTACATGGTCTACAAAGATGTGTTGGAATATCACCCAAGGCTTTGATTTCTAACAAAGAAAACAAAAGCTTGAAGAAAGAGAATCTATGGAAATGAAGGCACGAGAGTTACCTGCACAAAGAAGAAGAAGAGTCATGTGGAATGCACGTGAGGGTCAAAGAAATAGAAAAGTGTGATTTACTTTTTAATTAAAGGAAATTGTTTGGTTTTTACCTATTTTGTTTTAAGCAATATGTTAAGACTAAAATCTATAAATAATGTAGCCTTAGGGCAAAGATTATTAATCTGATCAATAAAACAACTTTGAGAATTCTAGTTTCAAACTTTTTTCTTCTGATTCTCAAAGCAAATCACTCTTTTTTTTCTTTTCTTTACCACTAATCCAACAAGATGTGCACTCTATCCCAACTGTCAAACACTTGACAGTTATCTTGGATTTCAACAGTTCGGAGAGTGTTTCTTTCGGGATGGAAGTAGAAAACATAAAACGGTTTAGATGCATAGTCCATAGACAAAACAATTTCACCTCTTGATATTACTCCAGCTACCAAAACATCGCAAAGATCAACAACTTTATTATCAGGAAAAGTGTAGACATATTTCGACCATTCTTGTTTCTCCACATCCTCAAGAACCCACATACTCAACTCAATGGCATCAACGTTTTTAACCACCCAACTAATCCCACCTATTTACCCTTATAGTTTACCAATATAGTAGACTTGTAGTTAAAGAATGTTGCGAAAATAAAACTGAATTTCTCATACCTAACATCAAAGCAAACTAGCGCACAAGACTCTCTATTAATTTGGGCTAAGTAATACAAAACCCCATTGATGCATATCCCTTTCGTCGAAGGCTCATGGGCAAACATACATTGGATCTTCCTCCACTTCATGTTTTCATTTCCTAATGTCAGAATTTGATGATCATCCCGACTATATCGATAACCATGATGAGTAGCCATGGACAATACCTTGAATTGCTTGTCAATCGGATCAAACCCTAAAAAGTCAGAGCTTGACATTTTGTCGCTTGACATATCGTTCCTTATCAGTTTAGGTAAGATCTCACGCTGTCCCGTGCTAGGGTTACAGATCACACGCTTATTACCATACTCCTTTGTGATCACAACATCAGAGAAACAGATCAAACCAGAGGCATAGCCACATGAATATAGTTGGCAACAAGTAGGATCTATCCGCTTAATTTGGTCAGTGGCGTCTACTAAAAGATACGACGACTGAGGTAACGAGTACAAGTACAACTCACCGGCTTGTTTAATGACGAATAAGAGACGTGGACGAGTCCGTGACTTGGTCAAGAACAATTCTGTGAAATATGGACCGGGAAGCATAGACTCCCATAGCTTTGACACGCAACGAAACCTAGCGATTGACTTTGGAGGTAATCTCGAAAATATCTCGATAATGAGATCAAACGGGATGGGATCTAGCTTTTCTCCTGTTTCCATGGTTGGTGTATTTTTTGGTGATCGAAAGGGAAGAGAGAGAGATGTATGAGTTATGCAAATGATTGTAGAGACTCTATTGGACTAAGCATTTTGGAGTAATCCGATGGGATTTCAGATTTGGAAAGATTTTAGGAGATTTTAAAGATATTCACATGATTTGTTAAATTAAATATAATTATAGAAAAAAAACAAAAACTTATGGTAATTTGGTGAGATTTATGTAAGTCCACCAAAGTCTTCTTCCTCTAAAGTTTTGTTAGAGCATGATCAACAATAGATCTTAAAATGTTCTTAAGTAAATAAAAAATATTAAAAAATTGATTTTGGTAAATAATAAAAAATTAATCATGTTGAAGATCTGTTCTTATTTAAGCACTTTTAGATCTGTTCTTAGAGTTGTTCTTAGAAAATTTAATATAAAAAGCTGTTAAGAACACAAAATTAAGAACTATTGTTGTTGATGCGAAGAAGAAAACATATGGGCCCAACACAAGAAAAGGCACCGAAAGTTAACTCTTTCAAGAAAAGACTGATAAAGCAAAAGAACCAGCTCACAAATTTAATATTATCTCTTTCATTATATGAAGGAATCGTTGTAAAACTTGTAAGGGTTCTTTAAGCAGAAAAAAAATAAAAACGTTTTCTTCTTCCTATGCTTATTTTCTTTCTGTGCGTAACTTCAAGCTTTCTCTAAAAGCTTTCAATTTATAGATTTCAGAAGATATTATTGGAGTGTTTTGTGTGATATCAAAAAGGATTTTTTTTTTTTTTTTTGCTAAGAATGTAAATATTTCATTGAAAATGAAAAGGTTTGATGATTACAAGTTTACAACATACATTATAAGCCTAGATGATGAATCTATGGCAAAAAAAAGTAAAAACATGGAAGCATAAATCGTTAAAACGGTTTCGGTCCGTTATACTCGACGTTTGCGAGCAAACGGAGTTAAACGAAGCGATGACGATGAAATTGACCTTTCAAAATCTGAAAGTCCAGAAGGAGATGACTTTGCTTACCATTGCACTAGAAGCTTACCATTGCAAAAAAGATTTTTTTTTGCCAGCTATTCAAAAATTTACACGTTGGAGTGTTTCTTGTAGTGTAAGTCAGATTAGTATTTACTATTTAGTAACGATCTTCAAATTGATTAGAAGTCTACAAGAGTTGTTATCTTATCTTCTTCTTTGTTTGAATTGTTAGATACACCATTGTTCCAACTGGTTTATTAGTAACAAAAGTGGAAATGCTTACTTAAATTTGTTTGCCCAGAGCTTTGCATATATGTTCTACCAACATTGTTTGTCTACGGCAATTTCTCATATATTGGTGATCATTCTCTGAATTACACTACAAGAAACCTTTTTGGTCCTCAAGTTTCTTCTTGCTCTCTCTGTTTCAAGAATTTTCACTTTGTAGCCACTTTGTGTTTGAACTGAAACTAAGTCTTGATTTTTAATTTGGTCAAAGTGTTTCCATTTATCTTTGATAGTCCAAATTACGTAAAATGCACAAAAGAAAGAAAGAAAGAAGCGTCTCATATCTGATATCTCATTACAAAGGATCTTAACATTATGAAGAAAAAAGAGTTTTCATGAAAACGCAATGTTTGATCCCAAGTAATGTGTAAGACAATTAGGACATGAACATAATAACCATACATAACAAAATTGTAAGCAAGCATAGCGATAAAGCTCGCACGAAACCTGTAAATGACCAGTCAAACTTAGCTTTGTTAATTCTCTCAAACCTACGACCATCTTGTTTCTTGAGATGATCTTCTTTAGATGTCCTTGTGGGTTTACGTTGCTACTTTTTCTGGTGGGCTTATAGATGTTCTTTTCATGATATTGAAGTTAAGATCCTCTATATGGTCTACAAAGACAAACATATTATTCCAATGGTCAAACATTTGATGGTAAAGCTAAGAGAGTGATAAAGCTCTCACCAAACCTGTAAATGATATGTCACACACTCACAGCAAAAAACTAGATAAGAGTCTATTAAAGGCATATATAGTTTTTTTGTTATATTTTTCTTAGGTTATCCGTTCTTTTCAGATTAAACAGACTTAAATCAGAAACCAGAGTCGATTTGACCTAGTAAAATCCCTAAATTCATATTCTTATTTAGATTTAGCCGATCCGTATTGGTTATAAACACTTAAATGAGACATAGAACCATCACTAAACCCAAAAGTTTCAAAAAAACCAACAGAAAATTTTATTAGATATGTTACAATGGATACAAAACACCAAGGCCTCTTCACTCATCTCTATTTCTCTTTCTCTTTTTCATGGAAGATTTAAGTTTATATATAAACCAAGCCGGGAAAAAAAAAGAAGAAATTAAAGCATAAACACCAAACAAAGCAGATGAAGAAGAAAATAAAAATCATTAAAGGGAGATTTCACAAGGTGCATGAAACGTTCTTCCACGACAAATAGCTTCAAGATTTTCTCCAGCGTACGAGCACAATGGTGAAACCTCAACACCTAATTGATTTATTTTTTGCATATGAGAAAACAAAAAGTAACAAAAAAAATGTAATAATAAGATTGATTTTTTTTTTTGGAATGTTACCAGTTGCATATAAAGGCACAGAATGTGTTAGAAATCCACCAGCTGCTATGACCCAACGTGTATGTAACCTTAGAACCGAAAGCCTCGCACTTTCCGGTGTATCGAAATTCGACCCATTCGCATTCTTCACCGGTGCAAACTCTTCCTCTCTTAACACCTACACATTGCTCAAAATCCAATTTCCACTTCTTAATATTTAGTCTTAGTTTGTGTTTCGTGTAAATGAACGATATCGTTACCTCAAAGAGTGCGGTTGAAGGAGCATACGGAAAAGAATCGAAAATGAATTGTTCTAGTTTCAATCCCATTGTGTATCCATTCATAGACGGTATTTTCTTCTCCGCCAAATGGTAGCTGCCAAAAAACAACACATTTAAGACACTCATACATAATACGACATTTCAATTCCGAGAATTCAATTGTATTTAGGAGCTTACACACTGTCTTTTTCTAGGCCGGTTGCTACTTGGTTAAGGAAATCTAAAGTGAACATGTGTAAGCACACCTGATGAACGATTTTGGGATGAGTCACGAAATTCGTAAGAAGAAGAAGAAGAGAAGAGAAAGGGTTTTTACGTTACTCCAGCAATATTGAAGCCGTCCTGTTCGTTGATTAATCGCAGAAGCCATTGACTGATCTAGCTCACTGTATTCAACTACAGTCAACGGTCCGCCTTTTCCTCTTCTAACAAATACTCCCACTTGTTCTTGCGGATACGCCTGTTTTTATCACACACAAAAACAAAAATTGAATCATCTATACATAGACAATTCGATCTTAAAGTCTTCATGCAACAGAGAGAACATATAATCTTATCTACCTTCCGCACAACTTTTGCAGCCGAAGCAGCGCCTTTGTCGATAAAGTATCCCAAAAAAGTAGGATCAGCTACTCGAACCTATGTTTTCAAAGATTTCAGTTTACTAATACTAATAACAGAAACAGAGAGTTAAGAAAAGGACTCGAGAGCTAACCAGAACATTGTCAACGCCATAGCAATCCACGTATTTAATTCCCCTAGAAGCCATATCCTCTAATAACCTCGAATACTTTAAAGCTGTAAAATCTCAGATCAGCAACAAGAACAAATGAATGATAGTAAAAGAGCATAATCAATTAGTAAACATACCTGCATAGACTCCCCCATTCCCATCTGGAGCTTTAGCTAGCTATTAATAGGTAATTAAACGCATAAAGCCCGAGTTTTTACAAATTAAAATAAGTAAAGATTGAAATTGTACATACACTGAAAGGTGTCTCCATGATAAACTTTCCATCCTTTGAAATGCAAGGCAAAGTACCTTGTTGAAAAAAACTGATCTATAACAGAGCGGTCAAGATTAGTCAGACACGAACGGAACAACCATACAAGTCTAAGAAGAAACATCTTACTTGATCTGGTTCAAGACCAAAGTACTTGTGACTCGAGAAATATTTTCGTGTCACCTCATCAGTAAATGGACTAGTCATAATATACCAATGTATTGTTACTGGGCGAGTTGGACCTGAATGTACAATATCATGTCAAAAAAAAGAGTATCGAAATATGGCATAACTGTACATATAATGTAGAAGAAGCCATAAATAAGTCTCACCTTCACTCACTACTTGAGCAGCAAGTCTTTGAACACACAAAATCCTCTCTGCTTGAATTTGGAACAGCGATTTCCCTGATGGAAGTCCGATATCTGAGTTCGAAAATAAGTCAATAACTACTATGTTAAGTAACGGTCATGGATTCAAGCAACGCAACAACATGAGCCTGAGCCTATCTAGAGCATGAAAAATAAAAGTGCTCTTGGTAGCTCTTAAGCATATAAGATTCGTAATTTTTTTTTTTAATATATATACTAAGAGGTTATAGACCTAGGTCCGTACATCCCTTCAGGCCGAAGACCAGAGTATTTTATATGGTTTCTCCCAAATGTCACTCGAAACAGCGATCTCTAAACTTTTGACCTAATGGCTCTTAGTAAGATTTGTAAAAACTTGTAGACTGAAAGAAGGAAAGGCTAAAACAGAGGAAATTCGAGATTAAAATAAGAAGTACTCACTAAAACATCCTTTTGGATCTGAACTACCAAGCCTTGTTCCCTGCATTAGTTCATAATCAAAAATCATTTATCATTAGCAAATCTCTTTATTAAACAATTAACACTACAATGTGGAAAAAAATAGTTAACCGGAATCAATTAAAAACTAGTTTTCTCCTCTCAACATCACTCAAATTAGGTATATAAGACGGAGAATCCAACGAAATGGAGTAATCGTCAAGCAACACATATCTTTAAAAAATCAGAATTTTACAACTTTCCTTACATCACACGAAACAGAGCAAATCCTAATGTGGAAAATATAAAATATATTAAAAATTTACGGAATCTTATAAAGCATCTTTTCAGATCACGTGATCATTCATCATCATCAAATAATCAGAAGGTTCCTCCTAGAAATCGCCATTACTCGAAATAAAAAATAAAACCCACCGACAGTGATATGTCTCAAACTAATCATGATTAACACTTTTCCCGTTACAGATTTTAGCAATTATTTAAATAAAAAACCGCACTAAAACCTAATTAATCAAATTCTTTTTAAGTAGGTAGCATTATTCCAAAAAAACACATCCCAAACATCGACAAGAGAATCATTTAGCCACTCTCATTAATCTTAAGTATCTACTTATTAATTAGCATCAAGTAACACAAAAGCAATTAAAGACAAATTTGATTATATTTTGGCTTTGATGCAATACAAGGTACATATACCGTTTTCATAGTTACCAATCAGAAAACCGCTACTTACCGTTTACCGCTCGAGCATACAGCTAAAAAAAATTTATACCAGTTGAGGTTATTAATCAAACCTATTAATAATACTAAAAAAAATACCTGTCCACCAGATAAAAGTACCACACCCAATTTTCCTTCATAAATAGTTTTCAATCCCATTTTCCACCATTTTTCTCGATCTTCCATTGTTCTTCCATCGACCGTCGAAACCCAATTCTCCGGTACTGGCTCAATCGCCGCCACTGGTAAACCTAATTGAGAAACTAATTTCAAAATCTAAAAAAAAAAACAGAACAATGCATGTAAATTAGAAACTACAAAATTTGAGGAAAGAAAAAAACCTTGAGAGTGAAGTGAGCATCTGATTATCCGATCTAGCCTTGGAAGATCCAAATTCTGCAAAAAATTAAATTCGAGTTATGAATTGACAAAATCAAAACCGCAGATAGTCGATTCGATTTTGAAATATGAACGAATCTGGGTTTTAAGATCCGAATCTAATCAAAAATCTGGGTGTGACCTCGATATCTCTGACGAGGAAATCTCGTTCGTCTGGTGAGAGTTCATCCCAAAGAGCGAAAATATCTTCTTGTCCATAATCCTTAAGTCTCTCAACCAAAGCCGGCGAAGAAATCTGAGGAGGAGGAGGAGAAACCATCGCCGTCGTCGCCGCCGTTAGAGTCGATGCTCCGTTACCGTTTTCTCTCTCAATCGACGGTTCTATCATTTCTCTCTTACTCACTGTAGATCTCAATTTCTGGCAAAATCAATGGATTTTGTTTTGGACGTTGGCTTCTTATAAGGAAGGGATTAAGCGAAAGGAAGAAGAAACAGTGACGAAGAAGAGAGAAATCAAATCAACGTGTAACAACTGGAGTGAGTGAATGACTATTTTACCCCTTTTTGTTAGTCTCATGCATTCTGTCAGAGTCATCCGACAGTTTGTTGGCTAGCCCCTCTGGATATATCGGAGGGTTTCGATTTCGTTTCCTCCGAAAAATTATTAATTATATATACAATTTTCTTAGATCTCAATTTACGTTTTCAGATTTTTATTTGAAAAATTGTGGAAGTGTTTTCGAAGAATTTGTGTAATTCATCGCTTTTGTTTTCGGAGATGTTTTCTTTTTTCTTTAAATGAATGTTAAATTATATTCAAACCAAGAGATGTTTTTTTATCATGTAAACTTTTGAATTTGATTTATATAAAATATCAAATGATAGGAAAGAAATGTTTGATTTTACGTTGGTTTTTAATAAAATTATTTGTAATTTGTGTAAATGTATCTAAACTTAGTATATAAGAGATATGAGATCAATTATACACGCATTGTTAATTTGTTTTGAACTAGTAGTCTAATATTCTAGTAATTTGGTTTAGTTTTGTTTTGGTATTAATAGGAGTAAATAATTAGGTTTCGTGTATAATGAGATTAATTTTTAGTGGTTTCAATGGTTTTATAAAAACTAAATTAAATAAAATTTGTTATAATTTGATTTTGATTTAGTTTGGTTAGATATCATGCATACTTGGTTTGTTTTCCTTTTTAGTGTCGATTAAGGTCTGTTTTATAATAGGGTTGGTTTTTGTTAGATTTTTGTTTCGGTTTTAGACCTTACAAGCTACAACAATCAGTTTGTAAATAAATTTCGGTTTGGTTTCTGTAAATATATATATCCGAAAGTCTTGCATAAAGATTGATAAGTCTTTCTATTACTACAACGGGCAGTATGATTTATTGAATGTACAAAAATATCGACGAATTTCCTAATTTGTGTATACATATATGCGTCTATTTATTTATTCCCAGTTTATGTTTGAAAAAAGATCGACCCATGTAAGAACTACCGACATAAGAGAACTAAAAAAAACTATTAAAAGGTAATAATGGGAACTTTTAATTGCGTGGAGGAAAAAAACAACGTTTCATTGTATGGGGATTTGCGTCGTATTTATGGAAATATGGTGCAAGTTTATGGGGTTGGTGAAGTACTGGAGTTTCATAGACTTTGGGTATGTTAAGAACTTAAGATGCCTGAGTTTAGTTATATGATGTATTTTTTTTTTCAAAGGAAATAACAAATGGTCATACGTCCTGAAATGTGGATTGAAATTTTTTTTCGATGGATATGCTACTAGATGCACCTAAAGAGGTTAAAGTTCAGATTTGCGGTTAAGTCACGGACTATAAATTTGGAGGTAAGTGCAAAACGAATTCTCTAATAAATATATGCTTCAAAAATGTTTGTGAGTTTTTAATGTTTATACCGACATGTTACTAATAAATATATGCTTCAAAATTAATCTTAAACTTTTTTTCAGATGTAAGTGTAAACGAATCTTCTTATTTTAAGTCTTTTCAAATATATTGAACGATTCTATATTTCAAGACCATAACTTGCTAATCGACATCTCTAATTATAGTTAGATGAAGATGGAAATTGGAGAAAGGTATAAATCAATTATAGGTTGTATTGGGGCCTCTAGGCTCTAATGCACCCAAACATTACTTTAATTAACAAAGACAGCTAAACAAAACAAAAGTAAGATGATAACAAAAATATATTGATTACAGTACACATTTAAATATTCTAAGCAGCTTAAATTATATGAACATTGGCCCAGCATTTCCTTCAGTCATAGTCTTATAATGATCGGGTGAAAAACCAAGTTTTAACCGCAGCGAAATTAACACTTAGGGACCAAGGAAGCCTTTGTGCCGGTTCGCCTCCGTGATATAACGTGAATTTGGACATTCCTAACTACGAACTTAACGCGTTTTCGGAGTCTTTTGAGTTGTTTTGAGTTGATATTTAGATCCATACTCGAGGATTTGGAACCGCATGCGTACGGGAAGGAGATTCAAGCATTTCGAGCGAAAACCAAAGATCCTGGAATCAGGACCGACCGGTCCACCTCAAGACCGGTCGGTCCACACTCACATGCTCAAGACGTGAAGATTGGTGGTCTCGGGAAACCAGACCGGTCGGTCCACACCAAGGACCGACCGGTCCACTTGAAGCTTTGAAGTTGAAGATGCTTGGCTCGGGAATTGAGACCGACCGGTCCACACCAAGGACCGGTCAGTCCACACACTCACACGTGAAGAATTTTGGTTCTGGAAACTGGACCGACCGGTCCAGATTCCAGACCGACCAATCCATGTCCCAGATTTTTTAGGGTTTTCCTTTTTCTGTTTTATCCTATAAATACCTATTAGTTTGAGATTTTTAGAGGGACGTTTTTTATCACGTTTTATTCAGACTTTCTTAAGATTTTGAGCAATTGTAAGCAAGGAGAAGAATTCCTCTACTTTCCTGAGAAGATTTCTAAACCTTATCCTATTTTCTATTCTATTGATTATGTCTTTTTCAATTGCTTTTGTGGTTTCTTCTATTATGTCTGAGTAGATCTCCAGTTAGGTTTTAGGGTTTCGATGGATTTCACAGATTGAATCAGACACAGATAGGTTTTTTATTAATTATCATCTTCATCACTGTTAGGCATAAAGTTAGGATTGAACTGATCACTTAATCTCTAGATCTTAGGTTGGTACTCATTCCAAAAGCTTGAGTATCACTGGAACTATTGTTGATGAGCAATTAGGCTTTAGTCTCGGAAGTGAATTAGAGTCAATTGTGAACTGATCAAAACCTGAATTATAATGCTTGTCTAGGATAGCCGTGACCAAACGAAAGTTTAGGCACTCGGATCTCTAGGGAAAGTAATTGCTATCACGGAAGTGAAGCAATTTAGATTAGTGCTTTGAGTTTAAGATGCACGCATATTAGAATCTGAATAGTTGTCTGGTTCATGAATGTGATTTCCTGAGAATTCCCTATTGCCTAGCGCTTTTATTAATCTGAATTTATACCGCTTTAAATTTGCAAACTTGTCTTTAGAATTGATAACAACACCACAATTACTGTTCCTGCTTAGCTTAATTCCCTTTTCTATAATTGGTTGTCTAAACACTTGGTCCTTGAGGATTCGATCCCTAAATTATTACTTCGTTTGTTGTGCACTTGCAGTAGATTTTATAGGGTTAAAACTCTGTGTATCACTCCGCCATCCTCGAGGGCGGCTCCTTCTCCGGAAGACAACTCGAAGGAAATTCAAGAACCGGTGGTTGAGGAGAAACCACCGGCGGACGATTAAATGATCCTAAGTTAGAACTGTCAGGGAATCGGTGGTTTTCTGACAATTCGTCGATTACGTGAAATTCGTAGGAGGTTATTCCCGGGAATGATTTTTCTTATGGAAATTAAGCGTGATCAAAGTTATTTACAAGAGCTACAAGTGGAATTTGGTTATGATTTTCTGTTTACTGTTGACCCAAGTGGTCTTAGTGGCGGTCTAGCCCTTTTGGCTTCACCCGAATTTCAAATTCAAATTTTGTCTTCTAATAAGAATATTATCGATGTTTTGGTCACAATTCATGGTAATAAAGTTTTTATATCCTTTGTTTATGGTGAACCTGTTATATCTAGACGACGTTCTGTTTGGGATGAATTAATTCATATTGGGTCAACTCGCTCAGGGGCCTGGTTGATGACAGGAGATTTTAATGAGATTACTGACCACCATGAGAAAACTGGTGGCCGTCCCCGGAGTGATAACTCCTTTTTGGACTTCCGCCGAATGCGGAGTAACTATGGCATGATAGACATCCCCTATTCTGGGAATTGTCTTTCATGGGTGGAGCGTCGAGGATGAAATGTGATTTGGTGTCGCCTTGATAGAGTCATGGGTAACGAGGATTGGTATGAAGTGTTCTCCCATACCCGTACGGAATACATGCGTTTCTTGGGGTCAGATCATCGGCCCCTTCTTACCCGAATTACTTCTGAAGATTTTCAAGGAGCAAAGAAGTTTTGCTTCGATAAATGCTGGCTCTCAAAACCAAACTTTGAGGAGATTATCAAGCAGGGTTGGGCACCGGATAACCCTGATCCTACTTTGGAGGTTGGTGATCGTATTTCACTCTGCCGGAAACTTATTTCCCGTTGGCGTCGAGCTGATCAACATAATAGTGGGGAGATTGTCGAAAACCTTAAGCTGGAGTTAGATAGACTCTAGAGCGATGATTCGATATCTTTTGAGGAGGTATCTGAAATCCAAGAACGATTACGCATCGCTCTGACTGAGGAGGAACGTTTTTGGCAGCAGAAGAGCAGAGTTTTGTGGCTTGTGGCAGGGGACCGAAATACACAATATTTCCATGCCTCGACTAAGCAACGCCGGGCAAGGAATAGAATTATTGGTATTCTGAATTCAAGCGGCGAGTGGACGGAAAAGGATGCGGAGATAGAGCAAATAGGTACAGAATACTTCCAAGATATCTTCTCATCGGAGGGAATATCTGATTTGGAGACATCTTTGCGCCATATTCCTACGACTATTACACCGGCGATGAATGCCATTTTCACCCGACCTCCTTCTCCTTCGGAGGTTAAGGCGGCGGTTTTTTCTATTCATCCGGAGAAAGCCCCTGGGCCGGATGGAATGACAGCATTGTTCTACCAGAAGTTCTGGCATATTCTAGGGCCACAGGTGGTCGTTATGGTCCAGGAATTTATGACTTCTGGTGTGATTGAGTCTAGTATGAATGAGGTCAACATCTGCCTCATCCCTAAAACAGATCGTCCTCCGGCAATGAAGGAATTTAGGCCCATTAGCCTGTGCAATGTGAGTTATAAGATCATTTCTAAGGTGTTATGCCAGCGGCTCAAGTGACTTCTGCCAAAATTAATTTCAGAGACGCAATCGGCGTTTATATCCGGGCGGGTTATTTCTGATAATGTACTGGTTGCACAAGAGGTCTTCCATGCATTGGTTACCAAGAATAAATGCCGGAAGGAATTTAGGGGCATTAAGACGGATATGAGCAAGGCGTATGATCGTGTGGAATGGGGTTTTTTGGAGTCCCTTATGCGAAAGATGGGGTTTTCCGAGACGTGAATAGCGTGGATCATGCAGTGTGTGAACTCCGTCAAATATCATCTGCTCTTGAATGGTAACCCTCGGGGATCAATAACACCGACAAGAGGCCTCTGCCAAGGTGATCCACTATCAGCGTATTTATTTATCGTATGTACCGAGGTCTTAATCGCAAACCTTAAGGCTGCGGAGGCCAGTGGGAGTATTTCTGGGATTAAGGTGGCATTTGCCAGCCCGCCGGTTTCCCATTTATTATTTGCGGATGATAGTCTGTTCTTCTGTCGGACAGAATTGACACAAAGTGATACGATATGGAAGATTCTCCAAGAATACGGTAACGCGTCGGGCCAGCGAATTAACTTCGATAAATCTGCCATAACATTTGGTAAGGATGTCCCCCAAGAGACTCGGACGGCCATTCAACATCGGCTAGGGATTCTGCAGAAGGGCGGATCTTGGAAGTATATGGGAATCCCAGAGCAACTTCAGGGCTCTAAAGCCCATATATTCTCCTATATTCAGGATCGCCTTAATGACCGGATTAATGGTTGGTCCGCTAAGTTTTTGTCCAAAGGAGGTAAAGAGGTGATGATTAAGTCAGTGGCGCAAGCCATTCCTACTTATGTGATGTCTTGCTTCCTTCTCCCTAAAGGGTTGTGTAGGAAACTAGCCAGTACAGCTGCTCAGTTTTGGTGGAGATCTAAACCCCAAATACGCGGAATCCACTGGCTTGGATGGAACAAGCTCTGTTTAACCAAGAATCAGGGTGATATCGGATTTAAATTGTTTACAGATTTTAATCAGGCTCTCTTGGCTAAACAGTTGTGGCGTTTACACCAGTTCCCCAATTCCCTAGTTGCGAAGGTTCTTAAGGGACGATACTTTCGAAATGTGCATCCTTTTCATGCTCGGAAGCCGAATCGGCCATCCCATGGATGGCGCAGTATTTGGTCATCCATGCCTCTGATTACTAAAGGTACGAGACACATCATTGGTAACGGGCGGTCTACAGCGGTTTGGACACACAAGTGGATACCAGACTCAATCCCTCGACCCCCAATGAGCCGTCATAGCGTCACCAATCCACTTCTCCGGGTGGCAGACCTTATCAACCATGGTACTTCTACATGGAATACTCTTGCAATACGGGCACATGTTCAACCACCGGATATTTCATGAATCCTTAGCCTCCGGCTATCTCCCCACATGCCAGATGCTAATTTCTCATGGCATTTTTCCAAGTCCAGTGTATATACAGTTAAATCGGGATACGAACTTGCGCGGACAAACATGGAACCGGAGACCCAATTTTCTTTACAACTCCCGTCAGATGTTCCCCTCCGAGCCCATGTCTGGAAGGTGCATGCTCCTAATAAGCTGCGGCACTTCCTGTGGCAAAGTTTAGCAGGGGCATTGGCGGTGAACGAACGTCTTCACTATTGTCATATCTGGGACTCGGCAGCGTGCCCTAGGTGTGGCGAACTAGACGAGAACATTAACCACGCGCTCTTCCTGTGCCCACAAGCGCATGAGACGTGGTGTATGTCCGGAGTCACGGCACAAGTTGCACGCTTCCCTTCGGAGAGCCTACGGGCGAATTTTGATACTCTCTTTTGGCGGTTGTCTCAGGTTAGTGCTACAGTCTCTCAGACGTTCCCCTGGATACTATGGTATATTTGGAAAGCAAGGAATGACAAGATTTTCAGATCGGTGCTACGACAACCGACTGAAATTTGGGCTTCTGCTCTAAAGGAATCTGATGCCTGGATACAAGCAAATATAAATGACCATACCACCGCCATCCCTGCTGAGTTGGATACTGGTAGGTCGAATGCCAGTTTCATGTGCTTTGTTGATGGTTCGTGGAAACAGGAAGAGAGGGCTAGTGGAGTTGGTTGGGTGTTGCAGCTTCAAGATGGAACAACTGACCTCCTGGGACTGTCCGGGACTCCAAGAAGCCTGTCCCCCCTACATACGGAGTTGCATGGGTTATTGTGGGCCATGCGGTGTTTGCTACGGAAGGAACGTTATTGCTCAACCTTTGTAACGGACTCTACGGATTTGATGAAGATGGTGGAGTCTCCCCAAGACTAGCCTAGCTTTCAGCCAGAGCTGCGTGATTTGGCAATCCTCCGGGACTCGTTCCCCGAATTCGAGCTCATCTACCGACGATGGGAGATTAATAAAAGAGCGGATTTGCTGGCGAGGAATGCGCACACGCGAAATACTACTTTTACTTTTATCAGCACTTCGATTCCACATTGGTTATCGGATACAGATAATGTATTTGCGTAATTAATGTCGAAATGTGTCTGTGACAAAAAAAAAAAAAAAAGTCTTATAATGGACTAATCATTGCTTCTTGTTTTTAGTTCACAAATAATTGTTAGGAGAAAAAACATCGCTTAGAAATATAAGCAAAAGATTAGAGATTTGGTAAGTTGATTATTAAATTGTTACATCAAACTTTAGTTAGGCGGACGGCTCACAATTTAGTTTGGTCTAATTAATTCTGCTAGATGTTGTGATATATTTAAATATGGTTAAGAAGATTATAGTAACTGATGTAAGAAGAAAAGATATAATATATATATAGTAACTATTGCAATTTAAAATTTTGAATATATAATACGTAATTATGCCAAAACTTGAAATTTTCAAAATATTATGTAAACTAAAGTAATGAGAGAAATGATATTTTATCAACTGGACCACTTACTCAATGCAGACTACAATTAATATATCATTTTATAATACAATTGAATAACTTAATACAAATTCAAGATATCTAATATAATGCATATCTTATTTTTTGGAAATCCTAGTCCATTGGTGATGGTGAAGATTAGTTAAAGAGAAGTTCTAAGCAAAGAACTAAATAATAGAAACATTGAGAGACACGAGTTTCGGTTTGAGGGTTCGGGTTAAGTATAATTTAACTTAACCAGAGGACTAACAGAACTGATTGGTAAAATGTCTTAGATTGGTTGGAACTTGGAGTTATGCAACGACATTGTTGGTTCGATGAATTTTGTAGTTTTATCTTCATTAAAAACAGAATAAAAAAAGCGTTGAGCTCATTTGATTATCGTCATTTTCTATATTTTGGTGGTTAGAAGAGTTTATTAAATAAAATTATTACGCTCATTCGATAATCTTCATCTTCATTCATATTGTAAATCGTTTTCCGTTTCTAGTTTTCTTTCTCTTCTATAACTCTCCGTCTTTGCCAAAACAAAAGGTCACCTTGAATTAAAATAAACTCGTAAAATGCTTTGTGTGTTACTTTTTGTAACACCCGAACTTTTTTTTTTTTTTAATTAAATAATTAATTAATAAACTTTGCGGAAATACTTAAACCCATAAAACTCCAATAAATAAATAATCCTTTAAACTCAATTATCCAAATTCAGAAATGAAACATAAATAATCTAGCACCCTAACCAACAGTTACTAGACCAAATATAAAACCCTATCATCCTCTTCTTCGCGCCTCGATTCCAAGATCACCTTTTCCCAGTACCTACAACTCAAAAGGAACACGGGAGTTGCGTGAGTATTATCACAAATACTCAGTGAAGCGGTCATCCCGCGAAAAATTAACATAAATTAACATTATCAGTTCTATCACATTTCAATCATAAAACATTATCAGTTCTATCACATTTCAATCATAAAACACGAATTCACACAAACAAACACCATGAACGCTAATCTATATCAATCATCGCAATCACGCACTCACCTCGATAACGGTTGAACTCTCGATAAAAACCCGTAACCGCAGAAACCGACTTAACGACGATCTGCCACATATTAAATTCATAATTAATATTCGAACAATTAATCAATGAGCTAATCTCCTAAACCGACCAAACCACGGTCCAAATTAATTTAATTCCTCATTAAATTAATTTCCCCGATTAATTTCCTAATTAATCTCCACAATGAAATAATAATTAAACTCTAAACCGAACCGGACCATGGTTCAAATTAATTAAATACCCAATTAAATAACCGAACCAAATCCCAACTTCTTCCTAACTCCATAATTGAACCGGCCACCTAAACCAACCAATTAAACATTAAACCAAACATCTCCTTCTTCTTCACAACACACGATCTGCTCAACAACGAACCGACCATCACCGCCGTTCCGATCACCACCGCCGGCCACCATGCCGCCGCCAAGCACCACCGATCACCTTGCGCATCACGTCACGCCGATCCTCCACACCGTCGAGCACTAGCCGATCACCACACGCAACCGGTCCTCCTCTTCCTCAACCGCTTCTTCACGCCACCATGGACTCGCCGCCGGAGCGCTTGGCCACCATAGCTTCATGGCTCGATCGGTCACCACCAACCATCGACCAAACCACTAGACAAGCCCTAAAGACTCTACCCCATGAACAAACCGATCAAACCGAGAGAGAGAAGAGGAGACTTACGGCTCAAGCAAAGGAAGACAGTGACCTCGACACACGGCACCACCTCGGCAAGCTCCTCCACCGATCAACAAGTTCTACTCCTTTATCCTCTCTCTCAAAACGACGATCGCACGATAGAAGGAAAATGGAGGCTGCTCAACATCATTCACGATCAATAGCAATAGGGTTTGCACCCACTTCCTCAAAATTGCACTCAGGTCCTCCAATTAATCCTTCTTACGAATTGACCCCCAAAACTTCCAAAAGTTGCAAAAACAACCCCAATTAAATTCCCGCGGAATTTAATTCTCTTAAATCCTTTTCGAAAACTCGATCACGGATGTTACAATTCTCCCCCACCAACAATGGATTCGTCCTCGAATCCCGACAAACCGTCTACTAAGGACTCCAAAAACCCGACCGAACCCGGTCAACTATCCGAGATCACACCCGATCTCTGAGGTCTCGTTCAATCACATGCTTATATGCCCGCATTCAGACATTTATTACTCTTAACTCATTCTACATCACTCCCACTCGCGGGACGCATCCCTTGAACTATCGGTGTATGGCACCCCTCGCACTCGCAGGACGCATCCTTTGAGCTATCGATGCCTCGTGCCCCTTCCACTCTCGGGACGCATCCCTTGAGCTCCGGGTACACAGGGGAAATCATCATTCCCCCCTCTGACTGTCCATCAGTCTCTGACTGCCCATCGGTCTCTGACTGTCCATCAGCCTCTGACCGTCCATCAGTTTCTGGCTGTCCATAATCCTCGGGCTGCCCATCAGCTCCGATAAATATGAATGAGTAATTCGGAGCCGCAACCCCTAGAGTAATAAACTCTAAAACGTCTATAAACATCTATCAACAAGAACTACCTCGCGTGGCCAACACGATACTCCCTATCCCGGAATATCACCACGTCACACATATCTGAAGAAAACCATCTTCCAAATCTCCAACACCCTCACACCACCACATTACTGACCAATACAACTCTAACAGAAACACGTAAGGCTTCTATCCCAGAATACCAAAATGCAATGTTTACAAATCCGGCCCAGGCCTGCCCAATTGATTGCACAACAATCAAACAAGAACATGTACAACCAGCTGTAGACCCAGAATTGGATCGATCGATCGTGCAACAATCAAACAAGAACATGCACGACCAAGACACTACACCCGATATTCCGGTCGTCAAAACCAAACGCACAAGAAAATCATCGAAGTCCGTATCCCATTTCATTCTCACGCCACGGTCAGGCATTGATTACTCATATTATCGTCATCGTCACACTCTCAGGACGTCTCCCTCGAGGTAACGATGCCAATGCCACTCCACTCTCAGGACGTCTCCCTCAAGCTCTGGCTCTAAATAGGAAAACACTTCCTTAGAGTAACCAACACATGCGCGAACAAGCATCTGAACTGGGAACACTTTCCTTGATGACACAAGCAACAAGCAAACCTAATCTAACAAGCAACTCTACACATACCAAACAATCGGCAAACACAACTGATCGCTCGACGATCCACACCACAACCTCGAAGCACGAACCAACCCAACCAACTCCTCGCAAGCCCCAAGTATTTACTGCTCTTAACTCAGCCTACATCTGACGCCCCTAGGACGCATCCCATGGTCCATCAGAACACATACCGCTGCACTCTCGGAACGCATCCCTCGAGTCAATGGTATCTGGGAGATCACACTTCCCCCACTCCACACACATGAACCTCAAATCTAACCACCACAAGAGTTATTCGGGACCGCAACCCCTAGAGCAATAAATACTGAGCGCCACGTTACAACTCTGCCTGTCTCGTTCGAAGAGACCTGAAGCTAAACTGACGGCTGCAAACGACTTCCGCAAATCTCTGCACGCTTTTCCCATAACCCGTACTAGGTCTAACGGATTGATCGCACAACAATCAAACAAGAACATGTGCGATCCACCATAAACCCAGATTTGGATTTCTCAATGCGCCCAAGTCCCTCAACTGAAACTTCCTGAAAACTTGAATTGTCATCTAGCGAACCATGAAGCCCCTTGGATACTCCCATCTGTTCTCTTGCAGCTACCCTGACGCTCTTCTACGCGATGCATTCCGACTCTGCCTCCAGCTTCTGCTCCTGGTCTTTTCAAGAACCAACACCATGACTGCATGCTCCTCCCGATCCCTCGAACCTTCTGAGATGAATTGCTAAGCACGAAAGGAACATCTTCCAACCATTTCCGCGACCACGTCGCAACCTCCTCTGCACACCGAATGCAATCTCTCACCCAAGACACCATCGCCAACCGGAATGCCCACTGCTTGTCTAGTATTACCCGGAGCGTTCCGAGTAACATATTCAGTCCTAACAGGTCTGGCGGTCGATCGTACAACAATCAAACAAGAACATGTACTACCGCCCGTCAAACCGACTATGCACCTTCTTAATCCAAACCAGGTCTGACAGTTGATTGTACAACAATCAAACAAGAACATGGACAATCGCCCATCAGCCCCGTTCTGGGTCCTTGCAGTGCTACTTATGTTACCCGACTCAGCCCCGGCTCAACCAGACAAGCGACATTCGGCTCCCAACCTGAGCCTTCCGAAACGTCTATCCCGGACCCTCACCTGGACTGCTCCAGTCCGCACCGCGCAAGATTCTCACTCGCTCCACACCTGTCCAACACGGACAACAATCCCGGCCTGACACAGCCGATACCACGCAAGATCCTCCCCTGACCTCTGAGGCTCCCTCTAATCCACACGCAAAACATACCGCTCGCCCTCTCGGGATGCATCCCTCGAGTCAACGGTATCTGGGAAAACTCACATCCCCGCAAGAGAACTCACATCTCCGCTGATTAGAGCCGCCTTGTGGTATAATTTTGATATTCCCGTCCTGGAATATTCTCACGAAACGACCAGCATTGGTCTACCCATACTAAATACATCAATGAACCACAATCCTCATCATTCAAAACTCATGGGAAAATAAATAAGGAAAACCATCTTATTAAATTTTCAAAATATTGCACATCGTTCAACACCAACGAAAATACAATAAAATCCAAAACAACAAAACTCAAAAACTCAGAAACAAAAATTCTAAAAACTGGAAAGAAACAACACCATCCTCAGCTCCAACCTCGAACTGCCTCTCGACTACTCGCGCCTCCGCTGCGCTCCTCCAGCCTGACCCAAAGGCTGCTCCGCCACTACCTGAGTCAACGGCTGTGCATCAATCGGGTGAACCACTGCAAGCGCCATCGGTTGCAGCTTGGGACACATCGGCCTGATATGCCCAGGCTCCTGACAGTTATAACAAACTCTCGCGTCCACCTGCCGCGGCTGCTGCTGCTGCAACTCCACTCTACCAGGACATCTTGACAACTTATGCTCCAAGCTGCCGCATCCAAAACAGGCACCACTCCTCTGACTGGATCTGGAAGCACCATCAAATTTCCGTTTTTGGCCCTGCGCAGGCTTGCCGCCTTTGCCGGAACCAAAACCGGAACCACTCTGCTGCTGCGGCTGCTGCTGTTGTCTCCTCGGCTGAACAGCAGGAGCAACCGAAACTGGAACTGCCGCTGGAACGGCTGCAGGCAACTGACTCTGCAAGTCCTCCTCGATACATGCTGCCTTATCAACCAGCCTCGCCCTCGTGGCGAACTCAGAAACTCTACAGCGCACCCGCAAATCCGCGCGAAGGCCCCTCATAAACCTCTGAACCTGCGCACGCTCGTCATCCATACTACGATCTGCATACACTAGCAACCTGCTGAACTCAGCATCGTACTCCCGCACAGTACGCTCACCCTGAACCAGCTCCACGAACCTCGTCCCGAGACGATCTAAAGCCTTCTGGGGAAAGTACTTGGCATTGAACTCGGCCACGAACTCTCCCCAGGTCCACACTGCGCCAGGCCTCCTGGCCTCAATAGCTCTCCACCACAAATGGGCATCACCAGCCAAATAGTGGATAGCTATATCCACACGATAATCCTCCGGACATCTCACTGAACGGAAGTTGCGCTCCATGCGCATACGCCACTCATCTGCCTCCTCAGGCCCAACACCGCCTGCGAAGAAAGCAGTACTCATCTGACGCATCTGACTCATCATCTCAAGATAAGTCGGACGTGCATCACCCATCGCAGCCCTCGGCTGCACCTCAGCCACTGGAGGCACCTGAGGAGCCGGAACCGGACCCGCCGCCGGTAACCGCGCTAATATCTGCGCCAGGACGCCCTCCACACGCTCCAACCGCTCCCGATCCGTAGCAGCACCCGCTCCGGGGCCTGCTCCAGCACCAGCAAACCCGGCACCCCTCCCGGCACCCGCAGCACTCACACTGGTCTCACTCACGGAAGCCTGATGATGCGTAGGAGTCTCCGACGCATGCGTAACACTCACAGAAGACTCAACTGCTGGTCCACGACCACGTCCACGACCTCTGCCTCCACGGCCAACCACTCTGCCACCTCTGGCACCAGCTCTGCCTCGACCTCTAGCTCCAGACTCCATATCACACTTCATTTCCCAAAAAAAAATACAGACTAAGCTACTAGAAGTCACACAGAAAAATAAAAATAAAAATAAAACAAACACATACCGTGGAATCATTTTAAAAGGCCGAAGAGGATGATACTAAGACTCTATTAAATTAACTAAACGCACAAGTCAATTTAAACACAGTTTCAGACATCCAATTTCAATAGTCCTAAAACCGTCTAGGCTCTGATACCAAAATGTAACACCCGAACTTTTTTTTTTTTTAATTAAATAATTAATTAATAAACTCTGCGGAAATACTTAAACCCATAAAACTCCAATAAATAATTAATCCTTTAAACTCAATTATCCAAATTCAGAAATGAAACATAAATAATCTAGCACCCTAACCAACAGTTACTAGACCAAATATAAAACCCTATCATCCTCTTCTTCGCGCCTCGATTCCAAGATCACCTTTTCCCAGTACCTACAACTCAAAAGGAACACGGGAGTTGCGTGAGTATTATCACAAATACTCAGTGAAGCGGTCATCCCGCGAAAAATTAACATAAATTAACATTATCAGTTCTATCACATTTCAATCATAAAACATTATCAGTTCTATCACATTTCAATCATAAAACACGAATTCACACAAACAAACACCATGAACGCTAATCTATATCAATCATCGCAATCACGCACTCACCTCGATAACGGTTGAACTCTCGATAAAAACCCGTAACCGCAGAAACCGACTTAACGACGATCTGCCACATATTAAATTCATAATTAATATTCGAACAATTAATCAATGAGCTAATCTCCTAAACCGACCAAACCACGGTCCAAATTAATTTAATTCCTCATTAAATTAATTTCCCCGATTAATTCCTAATTAATCTCCACAATGAAATAATAATTAAACTCTAAACCGAACCGGACCATGGTTCAAATTAATTAAATACCCAATTAAATAACCGAACCAAATCCCAACTTCTTCCTAACTCCATAATTGAACCGGCCACCTAAACCAACCAATTAAACATTAAACCAAACATCTCCTTCTTCTTCACAACACACGATCTGCTCAACAACGAACCGACCATCACCGCCGTTCCGATCACCACCGCCGGCCACCATGCCGCCGCCAAGCACCACCGATCACCTTGCGCATCACGTCACGCCGATCCTCCACACCGTCGAGCACTAGCCGATCACCACACGCAACCGGTCCTCCTCTTCCTCAACCGCTTCTTCACGCCACCATGGACTCGCCGCCGGAGCGCTTGGCCACCATAGCTTCATGGCTCGATCGGTCACCACCAACCATCGACCAAACCACTAGACAAGCCCTAAAGACTCTACCCCATGAACAAACCGATCAAACCGAGAGAGAGAAGAGGAGACTTACGGCTCAAGCAAAGGAAGACAGTGACCTCGACACACGGCACCACCTCGGCAAGCTCCTCCACCGATCAACAAGTTCTACTCCTTTATCCTCTCTCTCAAAACGACGATCGCACGATAGAAGGAAAATGGAGGCTGCTCAACATCATTCACGATCAATAGCAATAGGGTTTGCACCCACTTCCTCAAAATTGCACTCAGGTCCTCCAATTAATCCTTCTTACGAATTGACCCCCAAAACTTCCAAAAGTTGCAAAAACAACCCCAATTAAATTCCCGCGGAATTTAATTCTCTTAAATCCTTTTCGAAAACTCGATCACGGATGTTACACTTTTAAATTCTTTGACAAACAAGAGAAGCATAAGAAATATGAGTTGTTCTTTGTTTTTCCAACAAGAGTTTTGTGTTCCTTACTAGAATTTTCCAACAATGATATACTCCAAGGGATGCATTAGAGCTAGGATTAGTGATCTCTAAAATTATAATAAACTAAACCAAGTTATTTAGTTCTAATGCATCCCTTTTGTGGTTAAAAACAAGATAGTTAGGTTTCAAAAAAAGAAAAACAAGATAGTTTCATGGGTTCAAAAAAAAGATGAACTATATTTCATGCAAGGATGGGCTTATGAGAAATGACCAAACCCCAATAATTAATTGGGCTAGAATATAGTTCTCTACAACTAGCCAAGTTTTTCTCTTCCAACAGACTTTTATTAAAGTAACCAAGCAAAATCAATAATAACCACCTTACTCTTTTAGCCTCAAGAAAAAACATATTGGGTTATGATGATATCGAATGGTTATTGACTATAAATAAAGAGTCAAATATAAATGATAATGATATTTAAAAAAGTCAACTTCTTATATTTTGTCCACTCAAATCTATTTCGAAATTAGTATCTATTAAAATATGAAGAAGAATAGAAAACAGAAAAAGTTATCACAAAAGACAAGAAACTTTTGGAGTGGAATTGGAGTCGGATTAAAAAGAATGTCTGAAAAAATAAATAGCGCACCAAGAAACCAGAATAAATTTATTATACAAGCGTGATTATTGATTAATACTTTAGATTATCATTTTTAAAACAAAAGTTAGGGCCAATATGGAATCGGAACCCTTTCTTTCTTTTTTCTATCTTTGCTAGGTTTCGTGTCACCAAACAAGCAAGCACCAAAATTTATTCTATGAGATAAGTCAAATATTAATGGATGGTAAAGATATACTTAGAACCCCAAAACCGATAAACCGATAACTAGAATTGTGTATTACTATTCCATGAAAATATGTATAAAGTATAAACCGATAACTAGAATGTGTATTACTATTCCATGAAAATATGTAAACTTTAAAGTTGGGTGCTTTCTTGTTCGGTGATTTTGAAACCTCATAATATAAACATTTCATATTCCGTATTGCGCCTTACTTTTGGTTACAAACCAAAAAAGAGATAATAACGTATTAATCTATTATCACGCTTACATACTTAATTAAAATATCAAAGTTAATTTATTTATTTATTTATTGGCATCCTGTGTCCACTTTTAATAATAATTGGACACAAAAATAATTAAAAGAAATCATCCCTATTACCCCCCCCACCCCCCCCCACCCTCTACACCTTCCTCCTTCGCCCTAGGTTTTTTCTTTTCTTTTCGAAAACTGTTATTTCTTATTTAAAATGAGAATTCGAAGATCAAGTCTTAACAATATTGGCTCTGATACGACATGCATGTATAAATCTACTACATGCAGGTGATCTTACTCACTTTTCATATTAGACTTCATTTTTTTCTTCTCATCTATGTAGATCGTCTTAATTCCTAAATGTTAGCCAAAGACTATATATGTATCAATAATAGAATTTCTTATTAATCAATTTTTTTGTTTTGTTTCTGTTTGGCAAACCAACATATTTATTAAAGCATGAGAGCATAAAGAACATAGTTGGTCAAAACCAATTCAGCAAGGTATCAGGCAAATAATTGGATTCTCTCGGAATAAAGTTAAAAGAAATGAAAAGAAGACTGATTTTGTTTTAAAATCATATTTGTATATGATACATTAGAATCACAAACCGCAACTCTCACAAAATATGAACTTGTTAGTGAATGAGAGTTTGGTTTAACTATCAGCTGCGAGACTCTTTGTGCACTCAAAAATCGCAATGCTTCTAGTATGGCCAAGGTTTCTCCGGGCAGAGAAGATTCAATAGGATCAAATTGGTAAATTTGGATGCCTACAAGTACTACAAGAAAATTAAGATTTCACCCATATCATGTTCAAAAATTAGTTGAGCTTTAGAGACTAACCTCCGAGATATATAGTTATTATATGAAATATATCATGTCTAAAAAATATATCATTTCTAAAACCGAAATAAGTAGTGAAAATTCTTACTAATTTTTTCTTAGACTAATCAAACAATGATCATATATGGCTATTACCAATTCGTTCATATGCTATATTTCTTTTCAATTGGTTCATATGCTGTTTAGATATATTGTATGAATTTTTCACAAACCTTTATTTCGTACATTTAAATTTTCGGGATGCCAAAAAGAAAAAATTACATCCTTTTAATTACTATAATAATAATACATATTACAGCACATAAAGTAAAAGAAATAAACCTTCAAAATAGACTCACAACGATTGGATACAAAACTTGAATGCATCAATAAAAATTTCACAGCAAAACACAATCAGCATATAAACAACATATATGAACCAATTGAAAAGTCATATAGTTATTATATCTTCTACATTTCGTTTTGGCAAAAGTTTGATTCCTAGTATACACACTATCAGTATCAATAGATTTCAAGATTTTTACTCATGATTTCGAGATTAGTCGAGTTATACAGGATAAAAAAAAGGTGACAGGTTCATGTAGAGGTCAAACACATCTTCAATTGACTATGCTCTTACGCAGAGCGCATAATAACACATTTTCGGTGGCTTAAAGACATTTCTATAAATCTATTAAAATGTAATTACTTAGTGGACATACCCCACTCGCATATTATATTGTCACCACCACACCGATCGTATCATATACACTTTATATTCTCTATTTCACATATCCTCTTACTCTTAACCAAGAAAAAAAAACAATAAAAGTTGGAAGAAAGGAAAATGATAAGGGATGAATGTACTCCAAGTTTATCATGGTGGGAAGATGTTCAACATCATCATAATGATCATGCAAACTCCATTAATTCGTCGTCGTTTTACCATAAGAATAGTAATGGTAACAATCATAGTAACGCAAACGCTAGTTGTGAAGTAGAAGACAACCTCTCAAACGCTTCAAATCGTTTGGACCTAACCGCTGAATCCTCGAATCATCATCACTCTCTCTTGGCTCGGAATCAGCCTACCTCCTCCTCCGATGAGTTGCTTCGGGACCATGTTGTCTCTTCGCATAACCATCTATGGAATCTTGCCTTCTTGTAAGCATCTACATAATATATACATATAATCATATTTTATGTCTTATTCTCTTTGATTTTTGCATTTGTTGCTTGCAATTCACAAAGGGGTTCTAGATACAAAGTTTAGGTTACGGTGATAAGCTCTACGCTCCATTTCATAATGATATTGTCAAGTTCGTGATATTATTCTTTTTGTTTGTTTTAAAAAATGACTGGAAAAAATAAAATAAGTTACATTAGAAACAAAAGAGAGGTCTAAAAGTTGGTTTAGAAAAAGTTAATCAATAGCTCTTTTGAATTATTGTTCCCTGATAAATGATTTAACTTTTGATTGGTGAGTGTATGCCTATAATTTTGCACTTATGATTCTACTTTTATTATTGGCCACTCGAAGATGTAAGTTTATTATAAAATAATTTGTGTTTGCTTTCCTAGTTTATGTTTAGTATTTTTTTTGAAGACAATATCTAATATTGTTTATTGAACATTATTTGTAAATTTGTAAACGAAAAACGTAGAACTTATAATTATCACTTTGCATTTACAATTTTCAAAAAGAAATCAATGAAAACATCAAAATGTTGTGTTTTAGTTTTGTATATTACCATATATTATACACACATTGATGGTTAATGATTATATATACAAATGGACAGGCCTGGTAGACGCTTAGGAGATCAAATGATAAATCAACATCACATAACATCTTCAAGAAATTCATCAACAACATCAGAATTACCATTCGAGCAAGCTTGCGATAACGGTAATGGTTGGATCTACGATACAAGCCAAGTTAGGTACGATCAAAGCAGTGAACAACGTCTATCCAAATCCGCGGATCTTGTAGGCAAACATTGGTCGATTGCGCCACCGAATAATCTCGACATAAACCACAATATTAACCTTCATCATCAACATAATCACTTCGATCATGATCATTCTCGGACAAATGACGACGTTTCTATGTATAGACAAGCCATGGAAGTGAAAAATGAAGAAGATCTTTGTTACAATAATGGCTTAAGTGGTGGTGGTTCGTTGTTTCAGGATCCTGTTGATAGTTCTACAAGTTTTCTTGATATAAGGTTAAGTAGGCCTCTATCGGATATAAATCCCTCGTTTAAGCCATGCTATAAGTCCTTAAACCAATCTGAGTTTAACAAGAAAGAGCATCAAGCGGCATCACTGGTACGTAGACGATATCAATTCTTTTTTATTTATATCGTCAAAAATGTGGCTTTGTACGTTGCACTAATTTATTTTACCACTAAAATATGGAGTACTATTTACTAATTACGTATTTTAAAATTTTTCTAATTCGCTAAAACATCGTTATTTACGTTGGGTTATGTTGTATATTTAAGTTCTTGACCGATGTAACTATGGATATGAAAATTTATGTTGAACTTTTGGGTGGCAAGAGCTATTATTTTTGAAAATTATCTTTAATTGCGAAAAAATGTTTAGAAGTATTTCATAAATTTAAAGTTCGTGGTATTTGAAGTTTTAATTTGGAAATATATACCATAAAGTAATGGAATAAAAAAGTTGAACTTTTTATTTTAACCTATTTTGAAGCAATATCAGTCACTAATTGAGAAAATAATTAATATATTCGTATATAAAAAAATAAGAAAACAGTGCATTTTCTTATATAAAATGCATAAACGGGGAGTCTATTTTGGCAGGCAACTGCGAGGTTGGGAACAACAAACGCCGGGAAGAAAAAAAAATGTGAGGAAAATCCCGATGAGGTCTCCAAGAAGGCCAAATGCGACGGCTCTATATCACCGGAGAAGGTAATCTTTACATAGTTATGTATTCCAAAAAATAGTGTTTTTTTTGGTAAATCACGAAAAACAAATGAACCTAGTAAAAGAGTGAAAATGTAGCTTGACAAACACTAACTTTACCATGAAATTGTTTTGATTAGTAATAACTGTAGTAACAAATCGTAAAAAAATATTATGGTGAAACTTTTCTGTTGAAACATAGATAGCAAAAAAGTAATTATCTTTTGCTCGTATTTTTGACCAAATATATAGATTAGTAATTTTCTTATGGCAAACATATATATATTTGGTCCTTCTAAATGGTGAATTTGGCTTTCGAGACTACTTCAAAAACAACCAAATAAACTGTACTGGATAAATCAAAATTATAAACATATTCTAACATTATAATTTAATATATATATATGGCAGGAATTACCGAAAGCCAAGCTTCGAGACAAGATCACAACTCTACAGCAAATTGTGTCTCCTTTTGGAAAGGTACTAGAAAAAAAGACCGTATTGTGTTTTTCTATTTAGTTTTTTTTCTTTAACAAAAAAAAAAAACAAATAGAAAAACACAATAGTTTATTTTGTCCTCTCTTCAACATCCTTTTTATGGTTTCTTTAAAAAAAACATCTTCTTTATGATACAATGAAGAAAATGAAAACAATTGGTTTGAAAACATTTCAGACGGATACTGCTTCTGTGCTTCAAGAAGCTATCACTTACATAAATTTTTATCAAGAGCAAATAAAGGTAAGAAAAAATTGTTTATATATGCCATAAAATTTATGAAAATAATTAAACTTACTATATATGCAAACATACGCTTAACTGATCAATTAAAATGCAGCTGCTAAGCACTCCTTACATGAAGAACTCATCAATTAAGGTATTTATTATTTAAAAGATTTTTACGAAAAAAATAGATATGATTTGTTAATTATAATCTTCAAATGTATGGTTTTAGGATCCATGGGGAGGATGGGAAAAAGAAGATCACAACAAAAGAGGAACAATTACAAAACATTTAGACCTAAAGAGTAGAGGGCTTTGTTTGGTTCCTGTTGCTTACACTCCAATCGCATATCGCGATAATAGTGCAGCTGACTACTGGAGTCCTTCGTATAGAGGTTCTTTGTATCGTTGATTATGAGCACAAACCCGAAATGGTATAGCTAGAAAGCATGTAGAGAACGATTTGATATGACTGCATATTAGTAGTGATAAACAATATGAAATATCGTTAATTCTACAATGGAGCAAGTAATAGAACCGAACCAGAATGCGTATACATATTAATATTAGTGTCATGATTTTCAATTGTCCTGTCCCTGATAACCTCAAACATTGTGGTATGGCATGTAGAATACAAATATGGGTTATATGAAATATAAAATTTATTTCAGTTTGGTACTTTAAATTGAAATGCTTTAAAATAAGCTTGCCTATTATATGTGTTGTTTATTATAATGTACAATTTGGTATGATCTGAAATAACTAAATTGTTTTCTTACTGGATCAATTTGTAGATGGTTTGTTTCAGTTTGAAATGGTTTAACCAAATCAGATGCCTATAATTTGACTTGTGAATGGGCCTTTAATGAGACAGTAAAACGAATTGGGTTTTTTGGTATAATTGGGCCAACGATGCTTAAAATGACCAATGCCTTCACTTTAGAACATGTGACTAAAATACAAATGTGTGTGTCGGACGTTATGCGAAAATCTGAAAAAACTGACCATATTAATATTTGGAAAATGACCTATCTATGGTTGACACAAGAAAAGGCTATCATATTTATGAAAAATATACTAAAATAATATAGACTTATTTGCATTAGTCTATACTACACCGTAACATATTGAATACTCCTCACTTCGCTAAATAGTGATGCGCTTATAAAATTTAATTAGCTAACTATATATAAATACAATCTCATACATTGTTAATTTTCAGTCATTAATGGCATCGTAAAAAAGACAATCAGTAGTTTTCCAAGTAAAGCTAAAGTTGATTTTCATTATTTACCATTTAGTTTTTTTTCTATGGACGGTTCGTAATGATTTAATTATTTGTTTGTGAAAAAGACAATTTTCACAAGGCGATTGTTTGCATATCTATATATAAGTGAAAATATTATTAAAAACTGTATATGGACATATTATTGAATAATTATGATTCTCAGAAATTTTGAATAAACAACTTTAAATAGCCAAAATGTTGTAAAATTAAACAGATAAAGAATAGGGAATCGAGAAACCAAGAAGAGTACTTAAAAGCTTTCTTTAAAAGGAACAGCACTCTTGCCAAGGCCAACGTCTCTGCCATTCACACTCTCTTGTATTCTCTCTTCTTCTTTTATTTGTAGTTGGTAGATAAATAAATTAGAGATAAACCAAAACAGAGGGAATTACGAATCAATATCAAACTTCAATCATGAAGATATTAGCTATGACTATAATACGTTTTAAGTTATGAAACCTAAGATTAAAATTCAATAATGAAGATATTGTGGATAGTTATGATATATCATTTAAATTATGAAACTTATTAATACATGGTGGTCTAGTGGTTAAAAACTTATTTTATAATATATTTTTGGTAGAATTCAAATTATTTTAATCATTTTTGGAGATTCTTGTTTCTTTTCATTTTCTACTCTCTCTCTCTTATTTACTCTATAAATTTGTCAGTTAGAGTCTTGCTATAACTATGGAGTGATAGTATAAAGTAACTATTGCTATGAATGTTACTTATACTATTACTTATACTATTAGTAACAAAAAAACTCACTAACTTTTGTCGTTGTTGTATGTATATGTACTTCTTTTTTTTTGTCAACGTATGTATATGTACTTAAGTAGAGAAACATACATGAGTAGTATCATATCCGTAAAAGGTAAATTAACCTTAGAGAGATCAAATCTACTCATGTGAGAAATATATCTTCTTCCATTGGCGAAACATACATGAGTAGTATCATATCCGTAAAATAGGCATTCGCCTAAGACTATAACCAATACATGAGTAGATTTGATCTTTCTAAAGAAACATTTCGTTTTCTACGTTCTCTTTTTTTCTCACACCTAAAGCCATGTTTATCGTGCATTTAAATAGGCATTCGCCTAAGACTATGGATCATAATATATATTTTATGAACCCTCAATTTCCAAAACTTATTTGTATCTTAGTGGTTGAAATAAATAAGGTTTTATTTTTAAGTCTTACATACCAAGTTCAAACCATTTACATGCTAGAAAAAGAGTTTCTATCTTTTTTTTTATTAACATCCTGCCATTTATTTAAATTTAGATTATTAATATCGTTATTAAAATATATAAAAAATATTTCATTTTCAAATTTGCCCTCCCACCTCTAAAATCCTAGACACAGCACTGCTCACACCCTACACTTTCTCTCTCTATACGTAGCGACAATAATTCTACATAACCAAAAAACAAACAAACATACATACATATAAATAAATACACACACACAATCATTCACATCAGCTATTATATAATCATTTACACTCTTCTTCACACTCTCACACTCTCCAAATTAAACCCAATCAAAATCTCAGTCCCTTAGGGTTTTGAGAAATTGAGAATTTTTGCTTAAATTTGTCAGATAATTCAAGAAATGATGAGAGAAGGTGAAGAAGATGAGGAAATGATGATGATGGTTGCGAGAAAACCTGCATGGCTTGAAGGATTAATGGCGGAAACTTTCTTCTCGAGCTGTTTGATTCATGAGAATCGCCGTAAAAGCGAAAAGAACGTGTTTTGTTTGCTCTGTTGTTTAAGTGTTTGTCCTCACTGTCTTCCTTCGCATCGATCTCATCCTCTTCTTCAGGTAATCATATGAATTTTCCTCAGAAATTAAATTTTATTTCTGAATTTTCTTGGTGATGAAATCGATTCAGAAATTGATTTTGTAGTAATCTTTTTGGAGAATTATCGATGACCCATGATTTAATTCAGTGTCGGTTTCATTACCCATGTTTTAGATTTTTTAATTTTTTTGCGATGAAATCTTTACTTACACCTATTCAAACTGCAATTACTGTGTATGCATAGTTTTTCTGTTACTTAAATTCTCTCTCTCATGACATGTTTGGATTCTAGTGATAATCCGTACTTACACACCCATATATATAACACTCGCACACGTTAATATCAAATTTAAGGATAAACCCTTGTTTTTATTTTTTCTTGGTAACTTTCCTAAAAATTCTCAGTTCCCAGGAAATAAGAGGTTACTGGGATTTGATTCACATGAACCTCTATCGTAGAAAATTTGTTGTCCAACATCTTTTTAGATTTCTTTAATGCAAATTATAAAGCTTTTGGAAATTGTACTATGAGAATTCCTTTTAATTAAGATACCTTTCATTATCATAAACTTTTTCTTCTCCCAAAAAAAAGTGTCCTTTATAGTAATCATCATCTTAAACAACCTTTAATGGTAAAAAAAAAAACCATGTATTCCTCTAAATTTGTCTTGAACACATTTAAACATATGATTATACTTCGATTATGTTGACAATTTGAGAGGTATGCAGGCAAAACTCGAATTTATTAAGACATGTATTGATTGATTTCACATGCATCATGTATGTATATGATGATAGTATTGGACCTGAATTGTCAATTGTGTGGATTTGGTTTGTTTCTATATATAGTATGTATCTTTTTCACATCTTTTATTTATTCTATCTCTTTCAAATTTGCTTGGTTCCTTTAAAATTTATTGTCTTCTCTGCTCAACTTCTCTTGAGCTGTTGCTTTCAAAGAACATCAAAGCTTTGACCAAATTCCTTTTCCTTCACTTCCATTTACTTCTTTCCTCTGTTTTTAGTCCTTTTTATTAACTACAAAAATATATAAATCATTTTCCACTATTCCCAAAAAGACATTATATGCAAATTTAATATAAAAACTCATGGCTCTAAACCTTTAAAGGAAATTTGGGTTTTCATTTTCTTTTAACAGGGATTATTTACCATCATTAGTTTAGAAGCGATTATGAATGTTACCCTAATGTTTGTATTTTATCAATTTAGCCTCTCTTTTTTGTAACGCTCAATTTAGCCCTTTTATTTAAAAATTGGCAGGTGAGACGTTACGTATACCACGACGTCGTTCGGCTTAGTGATCTTGAGAAGCTCATAGATTGTTCATATGTTCAGGTGAAAATCCGAAAGCTTTGGTTTTGTTTTCATTTTTGATTTTTGTAATAATATTTGTTATTGATTGAAAATTTGGTTTATTCAGCCGTATACAATTAATGGAGCCAAAGTGATATTCTTAAACCAAAGACCACAATCAAGAGCTAAGGTCTCTTCAAATGTTTGCTTCACTTGTGATAGAATCCTCCAAGAACCATTCCACTTTTGTTCCCTCTCTTGCAAGGTAATTTCAATTTTTGTATAGATAAGTTTTTTTATATTTTATTTGATGAACCCTAACTTTTGAATTTAGAAATTTTGGAATTATTTTAAATGAAAAAAACATGAAAATGTTAGTTATAAACTGTTGACATAGTCGACCCATGAATGACGAAGGTGAGACCCATTAATTCTTTTGAGATTCACACTTGTTAATTGTTTTTATTCTAGCTAGTTAAATGAAAAATAGTAATAATAGAATAGAATGATTGCTTCAACTTTTAACCATATGACCAAAAAGTTAAAAAGAACAAAAAAAAAAAATCATTACTCCAAAGATGAAAAATAAAACTTTGGAAAACAGCTGTTTTTTTGCCCTTTTAATCTTTTTAATTAATTTTTCTTGGATGATGTTTTTCATTTGTTCAATTTTCTTAAACAACACAAGTAAAAGTACAAAGTGGGCACTTTCCTAGGTTTTGAACTATCATGTCCAATATTAGCTAAATTTGACTTACTATTATATAGACATAATTGTGTAACCTAACTCTTTTTAACGATTAAACCTTTTTACGTGTGTAGGTGGATTACTTAGTATATCAAGGGGATGATTTATCAAGCATTCTCTATAGAATTGATGAATCGGATTTCACGTATTCGCGACTCGATGGTTTGAGAATGGACGGACATGATCAGCTCGAAGAGATGTCGACATTGGAGGACGATACCGAGGATATAATGGTAATTTCAGATCAATCAGAGCACGGTAATAATAGTAACAAGAAAGAGAAGAGAAAGAAGACGAAGAAAGAGAGCAATTACTTGCCAGGGATGGTTCTTTCACTCGGTAGCAGAAGAAAAGGTGCTCCTCATAGAGCTCCTTTTTCATAATTCAAACCCAATAAAATCATAGGGAAAATATAAATATTTTTAAAAATAAGCATTCTATATATCTATATATATGTGTGGTGTTTTCTTTCTTTTATTAGGTCTATCTTGTAACGAGTACAATCACGAAAATGTGTTTTAATTTTGTGAGTTATTTATTTATTTTGTTCTTTTTATTTTATGGTCATGTGAGATGCGTTTTTTGTTCATAAATTATTGGTCTCCGTTATGAATAAAAAGAGTTGTATTTCATTTGGTAGTAATATATTCGTAGTGTGATTATTAAAGAGATATTTTGTAGAGTAATTTTCCAAAAAAAATATATATATATTTTGTAGAGTATTTTTATATTAAAAAAGAAAGTGGACTCGTAGTTTGGGTAATTTTCATTGGGAGATGGAAGAGACGACGACATGTTTTCACGGGGACAGCTGAAAAGTCTAGTGCGTCATGGATTACATCAACACCGTTTTTCTACTTTACCAATTACTCCAATATACTAACATTAACGAATGAACAAAACCTATAGATTTGTATAGCTGCCATGGTATAACATTTGTTCAAATCTAATAAAAATATACATGTAAGAGTTAAATATAAAAGAAAGCATTTAAATTTACCGATAAATCGCAATTCATAATAGATATGTTTTGGTTTAATTCAGTCAAATTGGATTACTGGACTGCAAGAAATTTTTTAATCTTTTTGAGGATGCAAGATGTGTGAAACCAAGTGTTTGGGCGCTCTAAACACACGCTCGATATGTCAATGTACTATATACAATTTTGACACGTTTTATGATAGATTTTCGTATGACATTTTGTCATAATCATTGTTCTCAATTTAAGATCCATATATACAGTACTCCACAAATCCATATATCATTGTTCTGATATAAGATTCATAGATCATGCTATCTTTAAACGTCTGTCGGTCCTTAAACATGGAGATTGGCATCGACTCTATATCCCCATTGATCTTATCCTCCTCAGCTTTGTTCATTCACCTAGTCTTTCTCTTTTGGAAAAGGTACCGAAAGAGATTAAGACCTTATTCATGGATAATTTGGTTTGTTTAGAAGGCTCACAATATAATTTTGACGAAACCAATTTACAAAAAAATTGAACACCTTAATTTCCGAAAACATAATCCACGACAAAACTTGGTACTTCTATTATACAGAATTATGTATTATTTTCGTAGTATTTAAATCTAGAAATAGTGTTTGAAATCTATAAATTATTTGATGGAATAGTTCTTGTTTTAAATATATACTCATTCCATCTTTTAACCCTTTTAGTGGGATACATATTCGATCATTAAAATCTGATACTTAAATTACAATCTAATCCAAACACAGTTGGATCATCTGATGAGTTAAAAATATATAAACAAACATGTGAGAATGCTGAAGGATTTTTGACAAATCCTTTGTATGTTTATTATGATCTAACAAAACCTTTTCTCTTGAACAAAATTATGGATTATATAGAAATCATTTGGATCTACAAATTTGTTTTCTGTTCTAGTTAGCGATGGTTTCCACAACCCAATTAGTGGTTTTTTAAACGTTTAGATAATACTAGTTCCTACAAGATGTTTTATTTGCAATCCTATCTTAGGATCCGTTCATCGGGAATTAAACCCACCTCATCGTCAATAAGAAAACAAAAGTAGGTTATAAAAATATAACTATTAAAGGACAATTATGAAAAGCAAATTAAATCGGTTTTATTGTAACGATCACCAAGATCTTTCTTACACCATAAAATTGCAAAACGGTAACAAATACTAAGATAATAAAAATTTACAAATACAGTTGTTAGTTAAAACTATAACACAATGAACACAATTAATAGCTTTATAAAGGCCACTCCTCGAAAGTACCATTGTTTGTTGCCTAATTTCAATAAATACTGTTTTTACATATGGACTTATAAATTTTCTAATTTTTTTATGTTATGAAACCCTAGAAATTTTTTATAATATGCTGTATATAGGGATGTCAAAATGGTCCAACCCAAGCCAAACCATTAATCCTAATGGATTGAATATTTGGATCCTAGTGGATAAATGGGTCTAATGGTTTATGAGTTCAACGGGTTGAGTTGAAATGGGTTAAAATAAATGAGTTAGTGGGTTGAAATGGGTTGACCCATAAACTTTCTTTTCAACTAAAAACCATTATTTAACAATTTTCCCGTCAAATCAACATTTCGTAATAAATTCCGACCAAAAACTTGCGTCCGTAAATTTTCCCGCAAAAAAATGTGACTTCGTAAATTTTTCCACCAAAAACGTGATTCTGTAAAAGTTTCTTGTAAAAAAACGTGATTCCATAACATTTTCCCGCCAAAAACTCGAGTATGTAAAATTTTCCCGCCAAAAAACCCGAGTCCGTAAAATTTTTCCGCCAAAAAATTCGAGACCGTAAAATTTTCCCACAAAAAACGTGATTCCAGACGGTAAAATTTTCCCGCCAAAAATTTGATACCGTAAAATTTTCTTGCAAAAAAATTCGAGAACGTAAAATTTTCCCGCCAAAAAACTCGAAACGGTAAAATTTCCCCGCCAAAACTTTGAGACAGTAAAATTCTTGCCAAAAAATTCGAGAACGTAAAATTTTCCCGCCAAAAAACTCGAGACAGTAAAATTTTCCCACCAAAAAATTCGAGACCGTAAAATTTTCCCCAAAAAAAATCGTGATTCTGTAAAATTTTTCCGCCAAAAAACTCGAGACGGTAAAATTTTCCTGGCAAATAACTCGAGACGGTAAAATTTTCCCGCCAAAAACGTGATTCCGTAAAAAAAATTCGTCAAAAATATGATTCCGTAAAATTTCCCGCCAAAAAACTCGAGTTCGTAAATTTTTTTTGCCAAATATATGATTTGCATTTCTTATAAAAACATAATTTTACAATTTATTAATAAATATATTTATTTAGTTATTTGATTTATTGAAAATTTAAAATAATTGGGTCAGGTCAAAACCAATTCGACTCATTTAGTTTTGATGAGTTCATGGGTTGATTCAATCCAAATTACTAAATGGATTGAGTTGATCCATGAACCATTAACACTTAACCCATTAGAGTTATGGATTGGGTTGGATTAAAATATCCATTTTGACATCCCTAGTTGTATACGACTTTATAACAAACATTTTAAAAATCTGGTTAACGAAAATTTGTTAATTCACTAACAAAGTTTCTCTTTGTTATTACCAACCGAAAAGAAGACCATTCTAATACTTAACTACGATAGAGAATTTTTATGTGCAAAAATGTCTTAACGCCCTCAAAATATAAAAAGTTTCTTACTATTTCTCAATTAAAAGTGCTGTGTGTAGTTAAATTTAAGTAATAAGTTAATAACCAATGAGAACCATATTTTATACTCCCTCCGTTTCATTATATAGGATTTTTAAGAAAAAATAGTTTCATTCTATAAGATGTTTTACTAGTTTCTATGCAGATTTTAATGTGATTTGATACTTTTGTCCTTTTAAATTTCGTAGTCTTATATATGATTGGTTGAAATATAATTTTAATTAATTATTAAATGAGATTTTTTTTGCATTTATTTTTTTCTTAATTCTTCGTAAAATAAATAAAAAAATCTTATAAAATGAAACGGAGAGAGTATTTAATACTAGTTTTCGAATACCTAAGCTAACACTAGCTATCCAGAGAATTGAAGGAGTTTAGAGCATCTTCAGTGGTGATACTTTGTGGGTATTATATGATAAAAATTATTAAAATTTGAGGAATAAGAGGAAAGAGAGTATTTTTTAGTAAAAAGATAAGGTGTTTTTAAATATAAAATTAATAAAATTTGAGTAAAAAGAAGAAATTGTTGTTATTATTGGAGAGAGGGTATCAATGGGTTGATACTTTTGAGGGTATCAATGGGTTGATACTTTTGAGGGTATCAATAGAAAGAAGTGAGTGTTTTTAAATATAAATTAATAAAAGTTGAGTAAAATGAAGAGAGAGTGTTTTTTTGAGTAAAATTAAGTAAAAAGAGGAGATTTATTATTTTTTTAATCTTATGATACTCTAAATTATCACTAGTGTTGATGCTCTTAAGGGCGACTTACTGTTGACAAGAAAAATCCAAAAACTGAAGGTTATATGTCACGTGTGCGTATGAGATTTAGCGAATAAATTACTTTTGATAAAGTTAGGGAATAAATTACGTAACATTTAAAATGAATTATGCAAATTATATGCGTAGGAAATAAAAGAGGATTATTTTCAGAGATTGATGAGGATAAATAGCACATGGTCGGTCCACTTCTTCGTATTAGGTTTCCATATTTGTAACAATCTATGCAACAAGCATAAGGCTATTGGCTTACATAGTGTAGATGGCGAAACGGGCTTTCGACACGTGTTTTTCTCTCCTGACAATGCTTCATGTTTTTTTCCCCCACATGCAAACGCAATGGCTTTGGGCTGAATTATACATATTTTAATACAACTGTATTTTTTTGGTTTAGGTAAAAAACAAGTGTACTAAAATATTAGTTAGTAAACAATAAGGAATAGATAGTTTCGACCCCAAAAAAAGGAATAGATAACATTTGATTTTTGTTATTGGATGCACATACAATTTAGTATCTTATACTGCTTTTAACAATGAAAAAAATATCTAGACTAATTTCGTTTTAGGATTTATTTGCATTATTATCTAAATTATTTACTGTATTACAAAATGATTGTAGGAGTCGTAACTCGCATAATTGAATTTGTAAGGTTGTTATAAGAACTGCGAGACTTCTAAGTAAACCATAATGCATAAATGTAGAGAGACTGTTGTTGTAACTGCTAAGAAAGTTTTATTACTGATGTTGTGAAACTACAGATCTCCTTTCTAAGTGAATACAATAAACTATATATAGCTAATCTAATCTAGGTCTGAATGCTAGAGTTTGGTATGACCCATTAAACAAATAAAATGGTTTTAAGTCCATGATATCATTAAACCCATTTAAATATGAATTTAATTTCATTATGGGTCTAATTACAAATTATGCCCTTATAAACATGTTTAGGATATCTTCTAGCTTTTTGCATAATCGTTTTTGTCGTTACATCAATCTCCTAGGGTGGATACCGACCCCTACAATGATCAAAAGCGGTATATTTTAAAGTTAAATTTTCATATTTCCTATTCATAGTTGTATGGTGTTAGGGTTTATATATAGATTATGAGTTTTGTAATTGATTATTTACATAAATAATAAAAACTCTAGATTTACTGAATTCACAACAATAAAAAAACATAAAAACCTTTTTATTAGTTTATCATAAGAGATGCATAAGGTGAAGAAATGGGTTCCCATCCCATGCAGACTTTCTCAAGAACCATGCCACATGATCCTGACGTTTCTTTTTTTCGCAAATACAACATTTCTACTTATGATATATTTTAATAATTAATATACACGCATTCGAGTATATAATCTTTTTCTGGTAGATAACTAAAAATTATAATTTGAAAGTTTACAACGAACGAAACATAATAGTCTACTCAAATAGCGGTCAAAATTGAATTCAGTTTACAATTTATAAAATGTTGGATGCAACTATACATGTATAATAGTAATAAATAAAAGTTTTTGTTAAAAAAAATGTAAATTTGTCCTGTAAAACCAGTTTTTATGAAGAAAAACAAAAGCTAGCCTGCCTTAAAATGAAACATCTATGTACGTAACATAGTATATCCACCCGAGACATTGATCTTAGGTACGCCGATGGTTTAGTGACTTGGCTCGGTTCACGGTGAAAGCATTGCTCTCTTCTCCATCTTAGCTATAGTTTTGTTTCAAATTTCAAGTTAAGCTCAAAAACAATGTCATAATTACTGTAAAAACGTTTTTTTGGTTTGAATGAATTTTAAATTCAATTTAAACAAAAAAATGAAACATCTCGTCCATTAGCAAATTAATATGCAGTATTAACCGGTGTCTTAAAATCTTACGTATGATATAATATTATTGAAAAGATATTGATATAGAAAAGATATAGATGAGTGGATGGATATGTATCACCTGGACAGGCTGTGCTACAAGGCACAAGAGGTTCGAGGTAGTCGGACAGATAGGAAACAATTAGGTGTGTGTATATGTCTGTGTCAAATAGCTTTTAGTTGCAGTACTCCACTAAGATCTCTATCTCTACCGTCGAAAAAAATATCTATACAAATATTATTTATTTATGCTATGTTTGTATGTATACCTTTCATAATTTTTTCTTTTTAATGAAATGTATTCCATAATTTTTTATTACGTCACGGGTATGTAGAAATAGTAAAGTAAAATCAGAAGAACAAATTAATTAAAGTATATGTCAAAAGAATGAAAAAGCAAGATTTCTAAGTTCTCTTAAGATTTATAACTGGCAATAAGAATGAATAGCCAACACGCGATATTAGAAGTTTTGTTAATTTCCCAAATGTGTGATGTAGGTTTTCTAATAAAAATTTTGTTTGGTGAATAGGTTTTCTAATATATATATATATTTTTTTTGAAACTTGGTTTTCTAATATATTTGCTCTGCATTATAATTTAATTCCTAAACATATAATACGTACGTACTACGAACTTTGAAATAATCGTGGATAGTAAAATTTGGAACAGTTGTCTCAAAAGTGTTCAACTTCGAATAATATAAGTGGTTACATGAATAAGTATTATCTAGCATTAGGATTTAGGAGTAGAAAGTGAATGTATTGAAAGCTTGTCTACATATTCATCTTGCCTTAGGATAATAGTGCAGTGAATTGTTATCTTGAAGAGTAATGTCGTATCAATCTGTTTATAAAAATCGCATACTTGTTTAAATCGAATCCTTATATCCGTCATAAGGTTACGATTATATCCTTGATCAAAGTAATGAGTTTCATTTGGAATATTTATTCCAAGAAAAAAGAAAGAGAGAAAGAGCTAAGGATATGGTATGATAGAAGCTTTTGACAATTTACTCAATCATTTATGTAAATGGAACCTACATGATGTCGATGTCTTTTTAATGTGTAGGCTTCACCCTCTAATGGACCCACATAATTGTTTTAGAAAGTATGGCTGTAAATGGTGATAGTGGAATGATTCAACCGACAGTATTGTTGTCAAACTGTTACCATTCACATTTTTTTCAACCGATAGTTGAATTCCTCACCGATAGTTGAATTTATGTATTAGATTTTTCATATTTATCTCAAAATACTTAATTTTCATACTTTATGATTTACATGATAATTATATATAATAAATTTAGTTTATTTAATTATTATTTTGACAAAAAAATTATAATCAACTATTTATAAATTAATTTTATTATTTTTATTTATTCTGTGAGATTCTGCTATTGGTATAATGGTTCTACTGACACCATTTAATTTTTTTTATTCTGCCAGATTCTGCTTGAAATTTAATTATTCTGCCAGAAATTTAATCATTCTGCTGTTACCATTCAGAGTCTATATGATAAAATACAAAAATGAGCCATTCAAAGTATATAATTTAATTTTATTAAGTTTTCTTAGGATGTCCCCTCTATGCACATGACAATTGACTATCCAACTTATAAATTGAAAACCCCTGTTTTTGAGACACAATAAAAGAGCTACAAAAAGCTTGAAACAACTGCAAAGCGAAATAATGGGCTTGATGGAAACAATTAAAAACAATGCATTGTCACTCCTAGATAATCTGAGAAACTAAACAGATTACTTCCGAAGCATATATAGCATGAGACTTCTAGTAATCGATTGTTACGAGCATGTATCTCAACTAACCAATTGTTTTTAAAGAGTCTAAACAAAAATATATGCACTAGTTAGCCAAATTCTATCACTTATATAAGTAAATAACAAACTATAGATAAATTAGTTCATCTACGGCTTGTATAAAAAAATAATATGGATTTTACGTGTATCTTTAACAAATTTTATTTTTTTTATTCGATTAAACGCTACTTTATATGATATCATATTATTTGTTAAACTCACGCATGAAAACACATCAAATCTGATAATCCTTTCTACACAGTTAATAATTTTTAAACCACAATTTGAAGGATCAAATTCAAAAGTACTTTTAACAAATAATGTAGAATTTACATTTAGGTTTACAGATTGTTGTTAGGATTTTTTCTGTTGTTAACCATTGACAAAAATTCCTTCCTTTCTTTATAGAACTTTATTTCCATTATGTATCATAAATTTCCCACAAGTCATTCGAGCACTAATTTTTCTTCGTCTTTTTTTTATTGAGGTAGGTAAATAATAATAATAATAATAGTAGGAAGAAAATGGATGGTTGAAAATGATGAAGCTAATGGTGCAGAGAGAGGCCATAGGAAGAAAAACTAGCTGGCCAATTTAATCCCTGCAGAATCTGGCAATCTATTAGCCTCTCTTTAGATGGGACCTTCTTTGAGATTGTGATTAAGAGTGAGAGAGAAGAGGAGAGAGAAGAGTCTTCTTCTCCATTTGATGAATCTGACTCACTGCTCCAAAAGATCACTCTCATTATTGAAAACACTTGTCAGTCCTTTAGGACCTCTAAGGGCATGTTCAATGCAGATTTCACGGGATCTTATGTGGTGTTTTTATAATATAAAATTATTAAAACACACACTTTTTCTTCCTTTTAATCAATTTTATACCTTCTCTTTCATTTTTTTACTCAACTTTTAAACACTCTCTCTTTATTTTTCTTTTAAACACACTCTTCAAAAGATCCAATATTAGATCCCTCTCTCTCCCTTTTAAACACTCTCTCTTTCTTTTACTCAACTTTTATTAATTTTATATTTAAACACACACTCAATATACCTCACAAAAACACTATATTTCTTCCTTTTACAACCATTTTAATAATTTTATATTACAAGAACACCCCATAAGATCCCAAAATGTCACTATTGAACATGCCCTAACCGATCTTGTTTTGTCTTCTTGATTTTACATTTCAAAGTTGTTACAATGTTCTTGATTTAGTTATCACAAACTGCAGTTTAACTTAAAAATATTCGTCTACATTTGAATTTAACCCCTCTGACGAAAAAGCAATTAATTTTGATGACTTTTTTTTTTTGAAAACTGAAGTGAAGTTACTTAAATCAAAATCAAATTCATTTCATTAGTTTTTTTTTTGTGTGTGAAAATTTTCATTTCATTAGTTAACATGTGTATAAATGTATATAGACGAAAAATTATTGAGGATTCAATATCTTACCGGACATCCAATTTAAAGATTATGGTATTCTTTTAATCGACTGGATATGGTATTCAAAAATATGATTTAGGATAGTGTAATTTTACATCCCTTGAAATAGTTCGAATATTTGTTATCAGTATTTTTTTTTGTAAACAATAAAATTCATTAAAACAAGGACTAGTTTGTTGAATAACCATCAAAAAAATTAAAACTCACATACTAACCAAAATAGACTTAGGCAAAATTTGAACCTTTAAACTTAAGAGTTTTAGTTAGTTTGTGGGGGTTTTTTTTTATATACCTATTGAGCAAATTATCCCTTAAAATAACTCATGACCAGAGCTGACCATTGGTAATTCATTGCGGTAGATGTTTTTATAATAGTAGATTGGAGTATATTTTCTTACGGTTCTTCATTCTGGTTTTCCGGCAGCTACACATCCTAATCCATTAGTTTTAGTTTAGAACATCAATATCTTAAGATAATACTAGTAATAAATGCACATGGATCACAAACCTTGGCAAATTTCAAGTAAATCTCAGAACCTAGTAGAAGACAAATTGAGTTTTAATTTCAATTCTTTTACCAAATATTTGTGGAATGACATAATCTCATTTGATAGGACAACACATAGGCTAGGAATAGGATGGTATCTTCGAACTTAATTTCACTAACATTATTATATACAAATGACAAAATATATGCGGTAACCCTATAGAACATTTTGACCCTTAGAGCACCCCCCAATTGGTAAAAACTCTCTAAGAGTTTATTAACAATATAATACTAATAGTTTAAATATATTTTATTGGTGTAATAAAATTTTAAATTTAAACAAAAATTAAAACGAATGATAGAAAGACATTTGGAAGGTGAGTATCTTAGAAAGGTTTTGAAAGTTTTAGTTTAAGATACTTCTCTCACTCCCTAACATCCCCAATATTATTTTTATTATTGTTTTGGTTTAACTTATAGTTTTTTTCCTAGTACTCGACATGTTTTGAAATTTTCTTTTACCAAATTCTGTTTAAGCATAAATATGGATCATGTTTTTGCTATGAATAGTAAAAAAGGAAAAAAATCCAGAGATTAGATTTGGAAAATATAAAGACACTGAGATAAAAGTACTGAAGAAACAAAAGAGGGCCAAATCATTGTCCTCCTCCTTTGACCATTCCCCACCTCCCTCTTCTCTCTCATCCCAATTGTTTGTTAAACAATTATAATAAATTTCTATATTGTTGATAATACCAAATGAAGGATTGAAGTAAGCATAAACAATCAGAAAAGGATAATTAAGAAAACAAATAAAACAGATGAATTGCATATCTAGTATAATATGGTTGTGAACATGTGACATTCTTAACATTCAATAATTCTTTGGTTGGAGACAAAAATCAGAGTTTTGTTGTATATAATGTTCTCATTCATTAATCATTGTTAAGTCTCTCTGTGTCTGTATGTGAAGCTGTAAAAAACAGATTGTACTATACCGGTCAATTCCGGTCCTACTCTGTGCTAGTACTCACCATCGTACCCCCATTTTAAAAAAAATCATTTTACGTATTAATCAATCAATAGAATATTATGAATTTTATAAATGTCAAATTTAATTTTAGGTTTATTCTCGGTTCGATTTAGCCAATTCTTATTTTTTTTCAATGTCTTTTTGATAGAGAAGATCACATGAGCCTAATTAAGAGTTAAGACAAGCCCATTTCTGTTTGATCCATTAGGCTAGTAACCAAGTTTCACATCATTTAATATAATTTTGAAAACATATATCAAATGATAAAATTTCACCATCTTGTTATTTTCAAAATGAAGGGTGGCAAATCCAATTAAATTGTTTCATTTATCTCACAAAATAATCACAACTCAAAGCATCAAAAGCTTAATTCAAAACCGTCCAAAACCACATAAAATTTTGGACATTAACAAATAATTATCTTAAAAAACTATCTTAACAATGTTTTATTTGTTGTGAATCAAGAGAACGAATGGGGAAGATTGTGTTTATTCATTAATCATAAGATCCTTTATATAGGATTATTACAAGAGAGAAAAGGAAAATTCCTTTTCCTAATGGGAAAAGGAAAGTACATAAAAGGAAAATTCTAATTCAACTAGGATTCATTAAACCGGCCTAAAGACTAAGTGTTAATGGGCCGTAAACGGACCAGAACTAGTTATGACAATCCACTATGATTTATAACACTCCCCCTTGGATGTCATAACTCTAATGGGCTTGTAATACGCTTTGGATGTTGCCTCATTAAAACCTTACCAAGTAAAACCCATTTTGGGACAAAACCGTGGTGAAGGAAAAAGAGTACAACACGTATTACTCCCCCTGTTCTGAACCTCACTGCAAGTCTTTCAAACGACGCATTCCAATCTGATAAGTAAGTTTCTTGAACGTTGAGGTTGGAAGTGACTTGGTGAATAGGTCTGCTGAATTCTCACTTGATCGTACTTGCTGCACTTGAATTTCTCCATCTTTCTGTAGATCGGATGTGAAGAAGAATTTTGGCAGAATGTGCTTCGTCCTATCACCTTTGATGTATCCATCCTTAAGTTGAGCTATACACGCTGCATTGTCCTCGAACAAGACCGTCGATTCCTGCTTACCTTCGGCCATTCCACAATCCACTCTTATGTGCTGGGTCATCAGCCTTAACCAAACACACTCACGACTAGCCTCATGAATTGCCAATATCTCTGAATGATTAGAAGATGTAGCTGCAATGGCCTGCTTCATTGACCGCCAAGATATTGCAGTTCCTCCATGAGTAAACACATAACCTGTCTGGGACCGTGCATTATGAGGATCTGAAAGATAACCTGCATCAGCAAAACCAACTAAACCGTCCTTAGATTGGTTAGTATAAAATAGACCCAAGTCTTTCGTTCCTTGTAGGTAACGAAGAATATGTTTTATCCCGTCCCAGTGCCTTTGGGTCGGACATGAGCTAAATCTTGATAATAAATTCACGGCAAAACATATATCTGGCCTAGTGTGGCTTGCCAGATACATTAAAGCTCCTATGGCACTGAGATATGGCACTTCGGGACCAAGGACTTCTTCAGAGTCTCTCTTAGGACCAAACGGATCCTTTTCTAGATCAAGAGATCTCACCACCATTGGGCTGGACAATGGGTGACATTGATCCATATTAAAACGCTTGAGTACCTTTTCAGTATATGCCATTTGATGCACAAGGATTCCATCATTTATGTACTCAAGTTGCAATCCCAAACAGAACTTAGTTTTGCCTAGGTCTTTCATCTCAAATTCTTTCTTGAGGCATTCAACTGTTTGGACGATTTCACCAGGGGTTCCAAGGATGTTCAAATCATCCACGTAAACTGCTATGATAACAAACCCTTTGTTTGCAAACTTTTTTATAAAAATACATGGACTGATGGGATCATTCTTATAGCCTTCTTTGACTAAGTACTCACTCAATCTATTGTACCACATACGCCCACTTTGCTTCAGTCCATAAAGGGATTTGTTCAGCCTTATGCAGTGTTGTTCTCGAGAACCTTTCTTATCTTTGAGCTCAATACCCTCTGGTAATCTCATATAAATCTCATTATCCAGTGGACCATATAAGTATGCAGTTACAACGTCCATTAACCGCATATCCAACTTTTCTCTTATAGCCAGACTTATCAAAAATCTAAAAGTTGTAGCATCCACCACAGGGGAGTATGTCTCCTCATAATCTATTCCTGGTCTCTGTGAGAATCCTTGTGCAACAAGCCGTGCTTTATATCTCACGATTTCACCATGTTCATTTCTTTTCCTCACAAAGACCCATTTATGTCCAACTGGTTTAATCTCATAGGGTGTCCGAATTATTGGACCAAAGACATCCCTTTTCCTTAAAGAATTCAACTCCACGTTTATAGCTTCTTTCCATTTAGTCCAATTTTCACTCTGAGTGCACTCATATATCGACGTGGGTTCTAGATCCTCCATAAGTTCAAGTGCTACCTTAAAAGCAAATATATCATCGATTTCCACACACTTTCTATTCCATTGTATTCCAGACATAACATAATTCATTGAGATCTCATTATTTTCAGGAACGTCAGAACCATGAAACTCGGCGTCCCGAGTCTCATTGCTTGGAACTATCGGTTCAGTTATGTCTGGGGTTCCATCAGATTCCTCAACCACGATTTCAGCACCTTTCTTTCTTTTCCGAGGATTCTTATCTTTGGAACCTATTGGCCGGCCACGTTTTGAGTGTGGTTTAGATTCTGTAGCAACTTGATTGTGTCCCTCTTGAACATCAATTCTAATCGGTGCATTAACAGCTGGTATGTAAGACTTAGTTACTCTTTTCGGGTCAGCAAAGGAATCTGGCAATTGATTAGCTAGCTTTTGTAAATGTATAATCTTTTGGACTTCTAATTCACATTCTTGAGTCCGAGGATCTTGCCATTTTAAGGACGTTTGATTCCATATAATTTCCTTTACCAGTCTGTTATCTCCTCCTAATGTTGGATAGACAGATTCGTCAAAATGACAATCTGCGTACCTGGCCTTAAACAAATCACCCGTGGTTGGCTCAAGGTACTTAATGATAGTAGGAGAATCATATCCAACATATATCCCCATCCTCCTTTGAGGTCCCATCTTTGTTCTCTGTGGTGGTGCAATAGGCACATAAACGGAACATCCGAATGTTTTGAGATGGGATATGTCTGGCTCTTGACCCGTTATTAACTGTCATGGGGAATATTTATGTTCACTAGATGGCCTGATACGAATTAGCTCTGCTGCATGTAAAACTGCATGTCCCCAAGCTGAGACCGGGAGTTTTGATCTCATTAGCAACGGTCTAGCAATCAACTGTATGCGTTTAATAAACGATTCAGCCAAACCGTTTTGTGTATGTACATGTGCCACAGAATATTCAACACTTACCCCCATGGACATACAATAATCGTTAAACGCTTGGGACGTAAATTCACCAGCATTGTCAAGACGTATAGTCTTTAAAGGAAAATCTGGAAAGTGTGCTCTTAAACGTATGAGCTGGGCAAGCAATCTTGCAAATGCCACATTTTTAGTTGATAATAGGCAGACATGTGACCATCTCGTGGATGCATCAATAAGGACCATAAAATATCTAAACGTCCCACAAGGTGGGTGTATTGGTCCGCATATGTCTCCTTGAATTCTTTCCAGAAAATTTATCGTTTCCTTAGTTACTTTGATTGGTGATGGCCTAGTAATGAGTTTCCCTAGTGAACATGCTTCACACGTGAGATTCTTTGGGATAACTCTCCTTTCTTTCAAGGTGTGCCCATTAGTACTTGCTAATATCTTTCGCATCATGTTAGCACCGGGATGGCCAAGCCGGTTATGCCAAAAAGTGAAATTCTCAGTAAACTCTTTGTTTACCATAGCATTTGCTTCTATCATTCCGATCTTAGCACAATAAAGGCCCACAGAAATGGCAGGTATAGTCTCTAGGACTTTCTTATAGCCATGGACGGTTTCAAAGATTTGAAGGAATTCTTTGTTATTCTCGTCCTTAGTTTCAACATGAAGACCATTCATTCGAATGTCTTTAAAGCTCAATAGACTTCTCTTTGAACTAGGTGAATATAACGCATTAGAAATTTCTAGATGCGTGCCCTTAGGTAATAAAATATGGGCTTGACCGTGGCCTTCAATTAAATTTGCTATACCCGCAATTGTGGTTACATTTGCCTTTTTAAGTGTAAGATCAATGAAGTATCTTTTATCTCTTAATATCGAGTGGCTTGATCCACTATCCACAATGAACACATCCATATCGTTCATACTTCAAAAGAGATAACAATAGATACTTTTAAATAACACTCTTTCATTCCATAAAGTTTAATAGAAAGCAATAACACAAAACCAAAGTATAAAGTGTAAAACGTAAAACAAGCAAAACACAAAACACCAAAACAGAAAATCAAAATCAATCACTTAAGTATATCTGAGGTTTCAAAATTCATCAAGTCATCTTGCTCATGATCGAAATCTCCTTCATTATCATGCTGGATCATATGAGTTTCTGGATTCTTCCCTTTAAGGCTCTCTTGATAGAGTTCAACCAGATGCTTGGGAGTCCTACATGTCTTAGCCCAATGATTACTCATTCCACATCGATGGCAAACTGATTTTGGGTTTGATTCTCGTGGTTGAGAAGTAATACCACGGTTATTACGATCATAGTCAGTTCGGTATCCGCGTCCTCGTCCTCGCCCGCGGTTAGAATGATCGTTATGGAATCCGTGGCCTCGGCCCTGACCTCGGCCGTATGGATTAAAATGGCCACGGCCACGTCCTTGCCATCTACCCCCACGTCCACGACCACGATGTCTATAATCACTTTGGACGTGGTTAATTTCTTTCTTTTCATATGTGGCCACATTCGCTTCAGGAAGTGGGGCTGATCCAGGAGGTCTCATCTCACTGTTTCTCATTAGCAGTGTATTATTCTCCTCGGCTAGTAATAGACATGCTATAAGCTTTGAGTATGTCTCAAAACCTCTTTCACGGTATTGCTGTTGAAGTAACACGTTATTAGTGTGAAAGGTGGAGAAGGTCTTTTCCAACATGTCTTTCTCAGTTACCTTCTCACCACATAGTCTCAATTGAGAAACTATTCTGAACATAGCCGAGTTATATTCTTCCACGGACTTGAAGTCCTGGAACCTGAGATTCCTCCAATCATAATTGGCCTTTGGTAACAACACCGTTCTATGGTGGTCATATCTTATCTTTAATTCTTTCCAAAGGTCCAAAGGGTTCTCAATGGTTAGGTATTGATCCTTGAGACCCTCAACAAGATGATGACGAATGATCGATATCGTTCTGTATCGATTCCTTTCATTCTCATTATTATCCTCAATGATACATTCGCCAAGTCCTTTAGACTTTAGATTTATCTTAGTATCCAACGCCCACTGTAAGTAATTGTCTCCAGAGAGATTGAGGGCAGCATAATCCAAATTGTTGATTTTCGACATCTGAAAACATTCATCCTATTCTCTAAGAACTATAAGATTTTAAAGTTTATGCATATGATGCAAAATAGGTCATGGGTGCTTATATAAACGGGTACGGATGCATGATGCTTATGAAACCAGATTTTTATGTTTAACAACCTAACATAATGTTTTTATATGCTCATGATGCAAGCCTAGTATTCAAATTCTAAACCGTATGATGATATGACCGGATTTTAATCAAGCATGTTATGTCTATATGATGCAATCAGTTTCAGATTCATGTTTATCAATCAACGAATCAATCCAAACAAGCAAACAAACAAACGAGTTCAAATAAATATGCAACCAAATTTGGACAGAGTGTTTACTGTCGATCGACGGGTGATTTGTGTCGATCGACACAGTTTAATTCAAACAACAAATTCAGGCAGAAGTTTACGTGTCGATCGACATAAAACTAGTGTCGATCGACACGGGTACAGATCATGCAATCGGTTTGGATTTTAATTGAATTAGGTTAGGGTTTCAAGTTAGGGTTTCAAGTGATTACGAATCATGAATCAATAAACACAATCAAGCAAGCAATAACAATAACAAGCATGATTTAGATTAGGGTTTCTAAGATTATCATGAATCTAGGTTCTTTAGATTAGGGTTTCTTATTGTTTATCTTAACCTCCGTGAGTCTTCTAGTTCGCCGTAACCGTTGATAGGCTGTATGAACTTTCTTCTAGTTCGCCGTAACCTTAAAGGCTGTATGAACTATGATTTGAACAGTAACGCCGGATGAACAGTAATCGTCGATGAACAGTAATCGTCGATGAACAGTAATCGTCGATGAACAGTGCGCGATGAATAGTGCGCGATGAACAGTACGCGATGAACAGTACGATGAATAGTAACGATGAACAGTAATCGCGTTTTTGTGTTTTTAGGGTTTAGGGAGCAACTCGTGCTGATAACGTGTTGTGAATCAAGAGAACGAATGGGGAAGATTGTGTTTATTCATTAATCATAAGATCCTTTATATAGGATTATTACAAGAGAGAAAAGGAAAATTCCTTTTCCTAATGGGAAAAGGAAAGTACATAAAAGGAAAATTCTAATTCAACTAGGATTCATTAAACCGGCCTAAAGACTAAGTGTCAACTAGGATCCTTTTTCGTAAATCATTTCGCGGATTCTCTAACGCAGAGAAATGTAAAGAGGATCTACCAACAAATAAACAATGAAAATAGAAGAAGTCAAGAGTCTCTCTCACTTGTAGAGATATTCCATGACACTCCTCAGCTTTACAACATCTACGCCTACGATCTCTGCTCTCTTTACGCCTCCTTTAAAGAATTGCAGTGTTGGCTACATTAACCGTAGTAATGATCCATTAGAGTTCACATAGATCCAAAATGAGTGTACATGCTTGATCCTAGAATGTAATGTTTGAAAGGAAAATAGAATGTTACCACAGCAGCGACATTTAATTTTCCAATAGCATTTGAAAGGCCGCGCTACAAAGAAGAGATATCTTTGTTAATGCCATTGACACAAAGAAGCAGATTATATATGTTTGTTTCAACCACAAAATTTCTCTACTCAGTGACTTATGTCGCATTTAAATGCATCTTCGTTTATATCTCAATTAAAAGCTTCTAATCGCACGATGGAGTCATGCTAGTGAACTTATAAGCAAACGTACCTCGTCAATGTCGACTTTATATGTTGTTACGTCAGGATATTTTTTACTGAGCTCCAATATTACAGGAGAGACAAGCCTACCTACAAGTAAATCAGTAAACACACAAAATCGATAAAGCCACTCAAAGAACGAATAATCATCCGGAACCAAAAACTCGGAACTAACTTACAAGGTCCGCACCACGCGGCAGTGAAATAGAAAACTGAGGACACAGATCCATCTGAAATATGAATACACATCAACACAAAATAAATCAGAAAATCATACTAAGCAAGTGTGAACTAGTTACCTCGAGCTTTGCTCAATGCATTGTTAAACTCCGCCTCCGATTTCAACTCTACGTAGCTTGGTCGATCTAAATTTCAAATTGCACTGATCATTAGTAAAAGCCAGGTTCAAAGAAACAATCTAGACTCTAAATTTCCATACCATCAATCTAAAGATCAGTTTTTTTTCCCCATTTCTCAACTAAAACACAATCAACCTAAACCATTTCATGTATCTATGCAATAACAATTGAAAATTTATCAACAAATTAAAAACCTTACTTCCTGCTACAAAGCAGAAGCTTCTTCGATCAGGAAGACAAGTATTTGAGAAATTTAATTCGTTCGTAACGTAAACAGTTGAAGCAGCTATGAAGGAATTTCTCGCAATCTGCGAAAACAACGAATTCGAAATACAGAATCAGAGATTATACGAAATCGGAAAACTTCGATGAACAATAGAAAGAAGAAGAGAAACAAAACATCATGGAAATTAGACCAGTTACTACTACTCTTCATCGTCTTCTCCGATTTCCAAAAAAATCCCTCTTTCGTCGATTTTTAGGGTTTTCTCCAGTTTTCCGATTTGAAGACGACGAATTTTCAAAATTACAAAATGACCCAACACAAAACTGCGATTTCTAAATTTTACCCACTAAAAAATCACACTCTTAAAACGGCATCGTTTTGATGAAATACATTTTTGTTACGAAACGACGACGTTTTAAGATTCACTCTTAAGAAACCTCATAAACCCTAAAGATTCAATCTTTGCGAAATTAGAATAGAAAACGAAATGCAGTTTCTCGTAAGATCAGTATCGAATTCGATAAGAACTTCGTTAACATCTAGGGTTAGACAAACATGGGTTTTGTCTCAGCGATTTCATTCAACCACGTCTCCCGAAAGTAGCTTTACTCGCGGAGGAGGAAGCAGAGCTACGAAATCAGCGACATCGTCGGAGAAATCTTCGGAGTGGCCTAGACCGACGGAGATACCGTACCAAACCAAAATCGCGAACTCAATTGATTTGGTTGGGTACGTGAAACAACCGGTTCAATTCCACGCAAACCACGACGGAAGTTTCTGGGCAGGCACCGTCATTTCTCACAAACCTTCTTCTGATTCCGAATCAGAATCGGATCATAAATTCTTGTAAGGGTTTGTTTCAATTTGGTTTTAGAGATTTGCATGTTGGTCTATTGTCATTTGGAGACTCGGAATTTGGGATAAAGCCATGAATTTGAATTCGAGACTCTGATAATTTGATTGCTTATAGATTTGGTTCTTGTAATGCTAAATTTTTATGAAAAAGATTAGATTTTGGATGTTCTGAAGTTGAAAATGCTATGGTTTTGTATCGATACGATATTCGTTGTTGATCGATGATTTTGTGGAAACCAGGATTCCGGTTATATTCGAAGGGGAGTTAGCTCATACTGCGAACTGTCATTTGAAGGAAAACGATCGGGTTCATATCACAGGACAGGTTTTCGTCGACGCTAGCCCGTCTGGAGCAAAACCTAACCAAGAATATGTTCAAGTAAGATTCAAATTGACGAGTTGTCACATGAATATAGTCTTGGATTGGGATGTTTTGAAATGTAGTTTTGAAAGTTTTCATTTTTGGCTTTTTGTTACATTAGGTAATGGTTCGTGATCTCCATTACATTGAGGGTAATACTAAAGCCTTACCAAAAGTTTCGCCAACATCATCAGATCAAAAAGACGGTGTGCTAAAGCATTCTGGTAAGCGACTACGCGAATCAATCTTAAACAGATTAGGCTATCCATACCAATGGTTAACCATGAGCAATCGTCTTCTTGTTCTTAGCTAGCGTTCAACAAGGTATTAGGAATGTTGGAACTGATCATTGGTCTGATATCCTTCATAAACCGAATGAATGGTTTGATTACCGTGAAAGCAAACAGAACGGATCGGTAACTAAACTTTTCTGAGTTGATGTATTTGTTACATTCCGTCGTACACATTTGTGATAGTTTTTTTTCTATAGGTACATCCTAGATACCCTGATTTCAAGAAGAAAGATGGGAGTAAAGCGCTTTGGCTTAACGATGCTCCCAAAGAGATATTGTTCGATCTTGAAGATGTGAAATTCGATATTCCCGTTAAATCAACATACACTCCCGTTAAATCAACATACACAAAACAACCAAAGGGTAAGGAAATAATGGTCTGACCAATAAATCTTCTCGTCTCTGATCCAGATAATGCAAATCGGATTTTGTTTTTTTTGTTTAACGGTCTTTCTTATGTGAAACATGTAAAGCCGGAGAGGAATCATGGAAAGACTTGGTGGAAAACATGAACAAGTGGTGGGACAATAGATTGGACAAGGTAATCAAATCCTTTGTCACATTATTTTTAACGTCAAGTACTAATCGTTTATTAATTCAAATCCATGTAGAGAAACGTAAAGGGCCCGGATTTTAAGCACAAGGAGACCGGTGTAGGTCTATGGCTAAGTTACTGTCCAAGCTGGGTGATGGAAAAACTGCCTCCTCCCAAAGAACCAAGAATGTGACACAGTTACTAAGAAGTAAAGATGTTCTGTTCAATTTTGATTGTGCATTACTCTAGTCATTACTTCTACGGATAGGGAAATGTGGTCTTTAGAGTTTTTTTTTTTATCTTGTGTGTATAAACTGGGACATGAAATTTCTCTCTTGAAGCACGCTTTGAATTTAACTATGTGGCTCACACTTTTGTTTTGTATTTAGTGGTAAATAATAAATCTAGACCATAAAAAACTATGACAAACAAGTGTGAAATTACAATGTTATTACAGAAATAAAATCACGAAACAGAGATCAAACTTTGGAAATAAGAAATTGGAGTTCCGATGGAGTGGGCAGTGAAAACAAGAACGTCAGATTTGGTTTCGGGGTCGTGCAAGACGAGGCGTTGCTCACGTTCATAGTACTCGCGATCGTAGAAAAGTAACTTAGTCTTCTTCTTCTTCTTCTTATTCCCTGTCCTCGCGGGAAGAGCAAGCGCAGAGAGCGGCAGTGTGTGGATCCCAAACCAAGAAGAAGTTACGCTGAGGTCTATGGAGTACAACTTCACCCATGTCTTATTGCTTGAATCAATGGACCATATGAGTTGGACTTGGTCGGAATGCTTCTTCTGCGTAATGCAAAAACGGTCATCGAGGCTGCACATGGCGATATCTTGTTGAGGGTGGTCGACGACGACAAAAGGAGCTTTGGAGAGGACTTGGAACGTTTCGGTGTGGAGATGGAAAGATAAGACCTTGGTCTCTTCTTGACTCTCGGTGAACCAGTGGAGGGACCCGTCGAAAAACAGAGGTTCCCGGTGGGCGATAACGGGAAGCGGGGAAGAAGGGAGAACATACCTCCAAGCGTTAGCGGTAAAATCGAAAATTTCACATGTGGTGGCGTTGTCTAGACCGAGCTCAAAAGAATTGTAAAGCCAAACCGGCTTGTATGTGTCCATGAGAGTGTCTTTACCGAATCCGAGCAGAGGGAATGTGTACACGAGATCGAAGAATATGTATTGCAAGTCGTGAATGAGCTACTGAAACATGGAGGGAGGAAAACCGCGAGTCCATCTAGTGGTGGGATTTGCGACAATATTTGAATTGTAGAGACCGTAGGTGCAGACAAGACCGTCGCAAGTGGTCTGGGAAACGACGGTGCTCTCGGTAGTGATCTTGAAGCTGATAATAACAACAGGTGAATCCAGGACCGCCCGAATCATCATCCACAAGATTATCCCAAGACGTGTAAAGCAAGAAGACTCGAGGCTTTTCTGGAAAAATCTGGATTCGACTGTGGATTTCCATTTATGCGATACACACTTGAATATGTGGAGCGATTTCGCAGGATGTCTCTCCAGGATGCGTTCTACCACATCCGATTTCAGTATCGGTCCTGAAGAAAAATCAATGAAAGGAAGATTAAACCAGACAGTCCATATTCATACTTGGCAGTAAAAGATAAACGTTCTCTTATTGCAGATCAAATACCTCTTCTTCTATTGAGAGGAGGATTTGACTCCTCAATCTCAGGTGCTCTCATTCGCAGTAGTTCAATTCAACTTTTCAGAGTTGAGATAATTTATGTTTTCTAAAAACGATTGCACATACAATACATAATATAACTAGAAAAAATTAAACACGTTATTACTTTATGATAGCCACTTTTTTAAAAAATACCACATAAATTATATTCACGTCTTTCCGCTATTCAATCATTTGGATCCTTTCATCTTACAGTTAGTCAAAATTGTTTTTGTTTTAAAATATATATTTTGGATAAAAAAAGATTGGTTTCCCATTAGAAGGAAAACCAACATTTATCTATAAGACAACTTTTTTTTATATAGATGATATGCTTATCTCGACTTACTTTTTGTACACAATTTGAACGAAACGATTTGTTTTATAGCGTATATTATCAATGACAAAGAGGAAGCATGCTTGAAACAAGGAAACGGAAACCAACGTAGTAGACCTAAAGAGATGACTTAAACCTATAAAGTTTGCAAATCTCTTTATCTTTATATCTCTTACTCTGTTCATCACGACCCTGTATATCCAACTATTCAATTCACTTTTTTCCTCCCTAAGTCCTACTAGCCTAAATCTTTCTATGTCGTCTCCTCAATCCAACACAACCTCTATAAATCCATACACACATCTACGAAAATGATCGTAGCTTCCATATTCGGGGTGGCATCAATATCTAAACAAGGGTTCGCTTTCCATATATTTTTCAGTTGAGGTGTAATTAGGGATGTACCTACACACTCCCCAATGGATAGACTTGACACAATCTTGCTCACCAATTCATTTGGCAATGAAAGAAGAGATGTCATTCCATAGGCGTATAAATTCTTGAAAGGGTCTTTTGATTTTTTTGTTTCAATTTGGTTTTAGAGATTTGCATGTTGGTCTATTGTCATTTTGAGACTCGGAATTTGGGCTAAAGCCATGAATTTGAATTCGAGAATCTGATATTTTGATTGCTTATATTGTTTTGACGAGGTACAATCTTCGAAGAAGCTTGCATGGTTTCAACTTTTCTGAATACGAATACAATGCTCTAAAAGTATTGCAAGAGTATTCTTTTTGTGTGAGGGTGAGAAGTGAATATATGTGTGACCTATACCTATTGTATTATCAATAGTAACTACTAAGTTTTAGATAGTCTTTGATAGCACAACAACTTTTGTTAATTCCTTGCTTCTGTTGGTACCAATTCATTTTTGTCAAGATCTATCTTGAACTCTCAAATAATTGGGTAGGACTTCATCATGAAATTTATTTGGACTTCACTTTATCGTCAAAGCCAATTATTGATTTTTGTTCTCTTGCTTGTGCCTCCATGATCCAAATGTTACAATGTATTCGTCATAACTTAAAGGTCTAACTATTTTAATATATGCTTTGAAAACAAATGGTTTTGTTCAAAGGTGTACAAAAACTCGGTTGATGTAAATATATTAGTGAAGTTAGCGGTTAGTTCTCTGCACTCTTTGCCTTCACTCATTATATTTTTAGTTGATTTGATCCGAACAACTACATTGCACTCCATAGATAGAAAGATTATTCAGAACTTTCCACTCGCATCTGCGCTGAATTCTACGAACATAAGTCTTGGACAATCAATGAACACGCCTTGGCCTTTATGCTCTCCATTCCAACGAGAGAAGAAGACCTCAAACTTCTCAAGATTCTTTGAGCTCACCACAATCCCACTTAGAAGAATCCATATATGAGTCAAACCAAGAATCCATATATCTGTGCATGTAAAGAATACATAACCTCAGAGACACATATCTCTATGAAACAACAACAAAAACCACCTAAAACACACAGACAAAGAATCAATGTGACTCAAACAAAGTCTCTGCTCAATATCCATCAAAATTGCCTTCCTTATTGCATAAATATGCGACTATGCGAGTCAAACATATCTCTATCATCCAAGTGAAACAACATCCAAAATCAGATATACAATCAATCAATGTAGTATCCATCAAAATTTCTTATTGCATAGCTATGTTATTAGTCTCTTCCTGAATCTCTTATGGTCAACAATGTTGACAGACACATCTCCTACGCCTTGTCTAGCCTTGCACGAAGTAAAAAATACAATTAAAGTCATACTATTAAGAACTAAGTGGACAAGTCAAAAGAGACATGTAAGAGTTACCAAAATTAACTTCTTCAGAAATGGGGATTTGTGTAGAATCTTCCTTAGAAAAGGCCATTAAGATGCTTTGAAATTCAACACTTGGAGCTTTTCCATGTGTTTGTATATACACTCTACCTGATCAATTAAAACTCTCAAGTCTTAGTGACATGTATAATCCCACTAACTCTTAGAAAATTCAAGTAATCCCACTAAAGATAAGAAGATATAATATTATCTTCGATTACAAGAATCAATTATGAGTTCTCTACACTCTTTGACTTCTCTTTATAGGTTTTTACATGACTTGATCCGAGCCACCACCTTGCACTCCTAAGACAGAGAAGCTATTCAGAAGTTCCCACTCACATATCCACCGATTTTCAAGAACGCAAGTTTTGGACAGTCAATGACCACATTTTCGCCTACATGCTCTCCATCCCAAGCACAACATTTCAAGGCTCTTTGACCATTAGAAAGACAACCAACATTTATCTATAATGCAACTTTTTTTTATATAGATGGTATGCTTATATCGACTTACTTTTTGTACACAATTTGAACTAAACGATTTGTTTTAAAGCGTATATTATCAATAACAAAGAGGGCGTTTGATGTTTATCCCAATCACTCATGATTAACAAAAACTCTAATGACGATAGTTATATATCTAGAGATCAATAATTTTTCAATTTTCTTGTTCCATTTATCTCTACTACTACGTTGGTCAACATGTCTAAAGGGCAAGAAACTCGTCTCATCGAATTGGATTAAAGGTATATGCTGTATCACAAGTATATGAACATGGGTAGTCTGGTTCAATTGATTTTCTTTAGGATCGGAGGAACACTGTCGTTGGAGCTTGCCAGAGGTGTGGAATCTAGAGCTGGACACGAGACTCACTTCTTTGGCCACTTTGCTTCCTAACATGAGGACCACCATAAGCAAGATGCTCGGATCCGACCCAGTCTCCTATAAAGCACGGTATGATGAATTACTGCGAATGAGAACACCTGAGACTAAGGAGCCAAATCCTCCTCTCAATAGAAGAAGACGTATTTGATCTGCAATAAGAGAACATTTATCTTTTACTGCCAAGTATGAATATGGACTGTCTGGTTTAATCTTCCTTTCATTGATTTTTTTTCAGGACCGATACTGAAATCGGAGGAAAACGGGAGACTCGCCAATCCAAAGAGAATATGCCAGTTCTATCACCGAGAACTCGGAATATGCCTTAAAGGTGATGACTGCGATTTTGTGCACTACTAGCTAGAGTTTAAGCCTTCTCTATAAACTTTATGCACTACTAGCTAGAGTTTAAGCCTTCTCTATAAAACATATTAGTACTTCTCTACTTGCTAATGAACTGTTGTTTTTCCTAGTCACCTTTGTTTGAGTCAATCCTATTATGGAGGGTAACCAGAACCAGGTCCAAGAAGACATGTCTAGAAGTTGATCAATTAGTACCAAACAAAATATGCCACAGCAGTGACTAGTTTTAAATCAAGTCTATTGGTAGAAGTAACAAGCATACAAACGTCAAGATCTGATTATGCCTTAGCACACACACTAGAACTTGGAACCGAAAGATTATAAAACTGATCAAAGTAAAATTAAGTTATGTGGTATAATAGTCTATCAGATTTAAATTAATTGACTAGGATTTACTAGACCTAATTTCTATTCCATTTTGCTCTCATGATTTTTTTTTAGGATCAAGATGCCTCAGTGGTGGGACAACAGATTGGATTACAATACCTTTAATCAAATCCCTTTTCACATTATTTTTACCGTCAAGTACCAATCGTTTATAGTTCAAATCCATGTAGAAAAACGTAAAGGGGCCGGATTATTAGCAAAAAAAAAAAAATGGTGTAGCTCTTTTGGAGTTGTGAAAATTAGTGTTACAATTTGAACTTTTGTGGTGAAAATAGTGTTCATTCTATTTCTGAACAAAACAGTAAATAATATTTCTCTAAATTACAAAACTAAGGCAAAGCTACATTCTTCCTCACTAGAGTGATAAAGATGATCTGCCGTTTGATGGCAAACCCGTTCACAAAGATGGTCTAAATGAAGTAAGCTTTGAGGGCTTATTTTATATTCCTAATGTACAAATTTATGAGACGTTCTTCGTTAAAGTTCTTTGTCGAATCATGCCATCAGTAGATTGGTGCGTTGAATGTGTCCAGCGCCTGGTAAAACAAGACATACTCGCGTTAACCATAGGCCAAATTACGCAAAACAACATCGTCAGTACATATGAGAGAAGCCTTCAGTGAAAACATTGAGATTCTTGTTGGTTTGGCCGCAGAGAGGTTCACGAGACAGAATCAAAGCCAGGACAATCGACATGGATAAGGCTACATAAATTAGAAAAGCTATTCTCATACCATCAAAATCATTTGACTCTCTGCTAAACCATAAACCGTATGGCCGCAGATCTCTCCGGTTTTATTACTTTTCGTTATAACCAGAGCATGTAATAAGGGTTAAAGAATCTCACAAACCCTGCATCCAAAGAATCAACATTGCTTCTCCTCTATGAGTTAAAAAGACTACACTGAGCTCCAAGACAATGAGAAAGGATAGAAAAAAACTCCCATACCTGGATGATTCCATAGCAAGTTATGACTGCTTGTAGGCCAGCATACTCCATGTTCGCTCGTCGTATCCATCTTTTCAGTTCAACTGGTGCTTGAGAGTATAAATAACTTAGATTTATCTTTGCTCGTCAGATGACAAATCAAATCGGCTTGAAAAGTGACCAAAATGGTGCTAGACAAGGTTTAGGATCAAAGACAATTGTAAGGAAATCAGGTCACCAGTACATATCGTCCAGTCCACTTAGAAACAAAAGAAAATAAAAGCAATCTATATCTATTATATATATGCCTGCATCCAACATCCTAAGGCGTATTCTGTTTAAAAGGAACCATACCTGCGACAGAATTCGTTACCAAAGGCATGTAAAGAACCAGAACCAGAACCAGGTCCAAGGAGACATGTCTAGAAGTTGATCAATTAGTACCAAACAAAATATGCCAGAGTCTTTTAAGCCTTAGATATATATATATATATATATATATATATATATATATATATATATATATATATCTGCAATGACTAGTTTAAAATCAAGTCTATATAGGTAGAACAAGCATACAAACGTCAAGATCTCATTATGCCTTAGTGCACACACACACACTAGAACTTGAAACCGAAAGATTATAAAACAGATCAAAGTAAAGTATACATTGGCCCGGAAGAGAATACTTAGTAGAATTTGATTGCTTTCATAGCAAATAGTCTACAGCAAAGAAGAAGAAAAAAACATCATTGTTACGAGAATGATTTTTCTCCAAAAGGGTTCATTCATAACAAAAACCGAAAAAAAGAAAAGGAAACAAGAGGAAGAGAATCCAAAGGCACACCACTTGTCTTGGTAAATCAACCACCGAGGAGGACGAGGTCGAGGTCTCCCTGAGCATACTTGTCTTCCGGGTAATACTCAGCCACCACATGTTTTCCCCAGTATGGTTTTCCGTGCATAAATGCTTTGAACCTTGATGCGCCATCCAACTCTTGAAACTCTACGAAAGCCTGCACTAGTAATTAATAAACCATTAGAAGCTTGCAAGTATATGAATATTAAAAAAAAAAAAAAAAAACATAACTCAAAACCGAACCTTTCCAACTCCTGGTTGTGTCAGATTACGATCTGGATTAGGTCGTGGGATCACAACCTTCTTGAATCTACCACACCATACACCTACTCGTTCAAAACTATTCATTGCAGCTTCGTGGTCAAAATCGTGTTTGATTTCATACTTCGAAACCGCATTAGTTAAGCGGATAACCCTGCTCCGGGACGAGCCACATGGTTTCATCTCTCCGTTCGGACAACGACTAGACCCTGAAGACAATCCGACAGCCGCCAAATCGAGATTGGCCTTAACCGTGACCAATATTCCGGCCTCCTCAATCATATCGATTTCGATTTCTTTACCGGAAGGGATTGGCTCCTTCATCTTCTCCTCCAACAAAAAGTAACTTTTTTCAGCTCCGATCTGCATCATCGTGACGGTGCTCTGGTCGCTTGATCTCCAAGGAAGGGGAAATTAAAAAAAAAAAAAAAAATTAGGATACGATTCTCAAGGAAAACTTGTAATTTTTTTTTTTTTGGTGAATCAAGGAAAACTACTTGTATTTGTACTGCGCAACCATCTCTAATTGATTTAGGAAAAGGTATTTTTTTCCCTTTTTTTTTCTTTTTTATCTTACCATATATTTTTTTTTAGTCGGACTTTTTTATCTTACCATAAGTTTGAGAATTTGGTAATTTAGCCATATTTATCACATTATTAAAAAATGCAAATTCTGAATAACAATTCGGGCCATATTATAGTAAGAATTTCATTTAATGGTTATTTGGTGATCAAACATATGTCTTCGGTGTGGAAATAGATGTAGAGACACGTAAAGTCCCCGGATTTTAAGCACAAAGAGACCGGTGTACCTCTATGGCTAAGTGATTGTCCAAGTTGGGTGATGGAAAAACTGCCTCCTCCCAAAGAACCAAGAATGTGACACAGCTACCGAGAAGTAGAGAGTAATCTGTTCAATTTTGTATTTGTGGATACCTCAGAAGTCACAGAGAATCTGAGAAGTAGAGAGCATCTGCATCTACTTGTGTTCAGGAGAATTTGATCTAATCTTGTTCATTTTTGTATTAGTGGCATAAATTTTACGCATATGATGGTACAATTGGGACTGTTCGTTTGATCATTTGACATTCTCATCCAAATGATCCATTCCAATGGAGCATTTGGATGAACCATTTGAATGGAAATGATCCAATTTGGTTCAACTAAATGATTTTTAAAATTATGCATAATTTTTAAAAACTATTGAAATGGACCATTTGAATGGTGCTCGATTTTGACGCTAAACGAACATCAATTTTCATGTCCATTCAAATGGTCCATTTCAATGGACAAACGAACAGCCCCATTATATGTTTCGAATTTATGTGGAACTTAGATTTTGAGACATAAAATGGTAAAAAATTAAAAAGAATAAAATTTTGAAGATAAACTTAATATCTTTAGTAAGTACTAAATCATTTATGTAGAAGATAATAAATGTTTGAGTAAAATAGACACAATCTACAAGCATATGCGTAAAAATATGTAATCACCTATAAATCATTTCACAAGAAAAATAACTGATTAAAAATAAGAGAAAAAAATAACTAACAAAAAGAATCAACATAATTTTTTTTTTGAACGCGTGGGTACGCACCTAGTGTTAAGATGAAAATCTATAAATAATGCAGCCTTGGGGCACCTAAAGATTATTTATGAGAATCAATAAACGACTTCTTCAAATTCTAATCTCTTTTCTTCATATTGATATTCTTTAAATCATTCACACAGTTTTTTTTTTCCAATCACAATTCCAAAGATCCACAACAAAATATTTAAGCAGACACTACTCAAACTCTAGTAGTGGACAAAGTCGCAGCCATGAGGCATATTCCGAGTCCTCGGTGATAGAATTGGCAGATCCTATTTGGATTGGCGAGTCCCCGGTTTTCCTCCGATTTTAATATCGGTCCCGAAGAAAAATCAATTAATGGAAGATTAAACCAGACGGTCCTTGTTCATACTTGGCAATAAAAAATAAACATTCTCTCTATGTGGATTGAAGGCAACAATGCAGATCAAATACCTCTTTTTCTCTTGAGATGAGGACTTGGCTGCTCACTCTCAGGTGCTCTCCTTCGCAATAGTTCTGCGTATCGTGCTCGACAGGAAGATGGGTCGGGTCCGAGCATGTTGCTAATTGTTGTCCACATCTCAGGAAGTGAAGTGGTCGAAAACATAAATTATATTCACGTCTTTCCGCTATTCAATCATTTGGATCATTCCATCTTCCAGTTAGTCAAAATTATTTTCGTTTTAAAATATATATATTTTGGATAAAAAAGATAGGTTTCCCATTAGAAGGAAAACCAACATTTATCTATAAGGCAACTTTTTTTTTATAGATGATATGCTTATATCGACTTACTTTGTGTACACAATTTGAACGAAACGATTTGTTTATAGCGTATATTATCAATGACAAAGAGAAAGTTTGATGTTTATCCCAATCACTCATGATTAACAAAGACTAATGATGAGAGTTAGATATCTAGAAATCAAGAATTTTTCAATTTTTTTGTTCCACTTATCTCTACTACTACGTTGGTCAACATGTCTAAAGGGCAAGAAACTCGTCTCATCGAATTGTGCTCCTTACCTTTTTGGGTACATGGGCTCCTTTCCAAGGACAAAAATAAATCCTCAACACCTTAAGGGTCTTTGAGATGACTTTTAACTCACTAAGGAGATAATCATGCTGCGGTAAACCGATGACTTCAAGCTCAATCACAAACTCCTCTATTGCAGGACATCATTTGACAAGATTCTCAAGAGCCTTGTTTGTCGAATAAGGGCACACCAATTTAAGTTTCATCAACTTTGATAGATGCAGATGGTCATAGTCCTTCAAGCATGCTTGAAACAAGGAAACGGAAACCAACGTAGTAGACATAAAGAGATGACTTGGAACTATAAAGTTTGCATATCTCTTTATCTATATATCTCTTACTCTGTTCATCACGACCCTGTACTATTCAATTCACTTTCTTCTTCCCTAAGTCCTACTAGCCTAAATCTTTCTATGTCGTCTCCTCCATCCAACACAACCTCTATAAATCCATACACACATCTACGAAAATGATCGTAGCTTCCATATTCGGAGGCATCAATATCTAAACAAGGGTTCGCTTTCCATATATTTTTCAGTTGAGGTGTAATTAGGGATGTACCTACACACTCCCCAATGGATAGACTTGACACAATCTTGCTCACCAATTCATTTGGCAATGAAAGAAGATATGTCATTCCATAGGCGTATGAATGAGAATTAGACCCACCAACTGCAACAAAACACACACAAAGAAAGATTACATTTTGAAACACAAAACAGATGATTCAAACGCAAGCCAAGAACTTTAGACTGAACATGGAATAGAGTTGTTAGGCGGATACGCATTATATATATAGATGATATGCTTATAATTAAGATTTAAAACACTCTGTTTGTGAGAGTTTAAACTGAAATCTTAAGAAGGAAAACCAACATTTATCTATAATGCAACCTTTTTTATATATATATAGATGATATGCTTATATCGACTTACTTTTTGTACACAATTTGAACGAAACGATTTGTTTTACAGCGTATATTATCAATAACAAAGAGGAAGTTTGATGTTTATCCCAATCACTCATGATTAACAAGGACTCTAATGATGGGAGTTAAATATCTACAAATCAAGAAATTTTCAATTTTCTTGTTCCAGTTATCTCTACTACTACGTTGGGCAAGAAACTCGTCTCATTGAGAGCGGATCATGAAGCCAAGAACATCAACATGTTTTCCCACTTGAGTCAAACCAAGATGAGAAAGAGTTTTTAGCTGATTTAACAACTTTAATGTTACTAGACCTAAAGAGATTACTTGGAACCACAAAATTTGAAAACCTCTTTATCTCTAGATGTCTAATTCTCTTCAACAAAGCCATCGCTATCCAATTATTCAAATCACTTTCTTCTTCCCAAAGTCTTACTAGCCTAAATCTTTCTATGTCGCCTCCATCCAACAACGCTATGAAAAATCCATACACACATCTAAGAAATTTCTCGTAGCTTCCAAATTTGAAGGCATCAATGTCTAGACTAAATCATTTTTTTGTCCCATGTTAATCTAGAAAGAAATACATTTGATCCTTTGGTTAAGATCGAGTATCTAGAGAACAATATGTTTATTAAGTAATGGAACTTGTTATCTGCTCCCAAAACAAAAAAAAAAGTACCGGAATTTGTTTGTGGTCTAGACTTAAAAATGTTTTTAGGAGAGTTTTATGTGCAAGTAAAGAAGTTGATCGCTATTTTCCAAATAGAAATTTGGAACTGATAAGTTAAATCTTGCATTTCACCTACAAATCAAAATCATTTTTCCTAGTCACCTTTGTTAAAGTCAATCATAATGTGGCTTTTCTTCAGACTTGAGACCAGCATTGAAAATGCTGCTAAATGAGAAGTAAAAATACCTGGACCACCACCTACTTCATAGCTCTGTCCTTAAATAATTTATAGGTAGCTAACTAATTATACATATCCGATCTTTTCGATACCAAGATAAATAGAATTGACTCAACAAGTAATATGTTAAGCCGGTATTCGAAAATAAATATGTCCGTCCTTAGTAAGGACTGTATTCCAGTTCGCTTATAAGAATCAATAAAACCCATAATCTGATTTATGATGATTAATTTTGAAAAAAAATAAATGTGAGATTGAAGTCTAGTTTTTAAAGTGAAAGACAAATTTGTGAATAGAAGACGTTTTGTTTCATTTTACTAAATGATTCTACGAATTATTCAATAAGATAAAAATGTATTCAGTAAGTTATAAATCTTGAGAGTCCAATTCATGACTTCATCTTGATACACAGAGTTTTAACCCTATAAGATCTACTGCAAGTGCACAGCAAACGAAGTAGTGATTTAGGGATCGAATCCTCAAGGACCAATGGCTTACGCAACAGATTATAGATTATTAAACTAAGCTAAGCAGGAACAAAGATGAGTGATTGTTATTAAATTAAAATAACGAGAAAGCGAATAAAAACGATGTAAATTCAGATAATTAAAAGCGTTAGGTAATAGGGAATTCTCAGGAAATCACAATCATGAACCAGACAACTATTCAGATTCTAATATGCATGCATCTTAAACTCAAAATTACACGATTATAAATTGCTCCACTTCCGTGATAACAACTACTTTTCCTAGAGATCCGAGTGCCTAAACTTCCGTTTGGTCACGGCTATCCTAGACAAGCATTAATGTTCAGGTTTGATCAGTTCATAATACTCTATAACTAAACTTCCGCTTGTTATAACGCATTACTCATCAACAGTAGTTCTAGCAATACACAAGCTTTCGGAATGTGTATCAACCTAAGATCTAGTGATTAAATGGCCAGTTCAATCCTAGCATTATGCCTAACAGTGATGAAGATGGTAATTGATAAGCAACCTATTTGTGTCTGATTCAATCTGTGAAATCCATCGAAAAACCCTAAAACCTAACTAGAGATGTACTCAGACATGATAAGCGAACAAGCAGAAATCATGGATAAGAATAGCATAATCAATAGAATAGAAAAGTATAAGGGTTCAGAAATCTTCTCCAAGGGATGATGAGATCTTCTCCCAATTACAACTCTAAATCTCCAAAAGTATGAATAAAAACGTGCAGAAAAGAAAAGACAATGAAACCCTATGGGTTTATATAGGAAATAAAACGGAAAAATGAAAACCCTGAAAAATCTGGGACAGGGATTGGTCGGTCTGGAATCTGGACCGGTCGGTCTAGTTTCCAGAGCCAAAATTCTTCACGTGTGAGTGTGTGGACCGACCGGTCCTTGGTGTGGACCGGTCGGTCTCAATTCCCGAGCCAAGCATCTTCAACTTCAAAGCTTCAAGTGGACCGGTCGGTCCTTGGTGTAGACCGACCGGTCTGGTTTCCCGAGACCACCAATCTTCACGTCTTGAGCATGTGAGTGTGGACCGACCGGTCCTTGAGGTGGACCGGTCGGTCCTGATTCCAGGATCTTCGGTTTTCGCTCGAAATGCTTGAATCTCCTTCCCGTACGCATGCGGTTCCAAATCCTCGAGTATGGATCTAAATATCAACTCAAAACAACTCAAAAGGGTCCGAAAACGCGTTAAGTTCGTAGTTAGGAATGTCCAAATTCACGTTATATCACATCTCTTCTGGGGTTGCGCTTCCACTGTACAAAGAAGGATATAATCATCAATTATGCACTATAATATTATAACCTTTTTATGACTACAGTATACTATCTTTTTCAAATACTTATAGTTCACATAATTCGAATTTATAATATCTAGAATTTGGAAAATAATATATCTAGTATTGAGAAAAAGAATCGTAAAAAAAGAAGATATCTTATGTAGTAATATACATGTATTAAATTGTTACCTATTGGTGTTTTTCTGTTGGTCTAAGCCACTGTGACATTTCCGTCTACAACGCAGGATGCAAGCTTTACTGGGGGGCACGCGACAAGTGCTCTGAACGCACCATAGTTCACATTCAGGGTAATTTAGAGCGTAGGTTTCATCGATTGCCACTACCAATGCCACCACAAACAGTATCATAACCATTGAATTCCATTTTGCACCCATAATTTGTCCCTTTTTTTTTGTATGATGTGGACAGGAAAAGAAGTTTTTTTGTGTTTAAGAAATAACGAAGAGCTAATCCTCTATTTATACTGATTTTCAACAGAATTAGTTGTTTATTCTTTTTACGCTAATCCCTTTTTCAGTATAGAAATTAATTAATTTTGCTATTTAATATTTGACTAGTTTTATTGCATAGTCAAAGGAAAACTTAATACGAGATCATAAAATATCTTTTCATTCATTTGTTTACTAAATTAGATGTTTATTCTTCTAATCCTTGTAATTTATTTCTTCATGATATATGCATTAAGTAATATTTGCCTTTTAAATATTTGACTGCGTATATTATAAGGATTTTTTTGTCATATTAAGAGAATCAATAATCTCGTAAGAAATTTTAACGTTTACACTAATTTCTTAAACTAAAATATATATTTTGAATTTATCAAATTATGCTCTCATTTTTGTGAAAACTATTTATCAAATTTTATAATACAGATACATATATAAGATAAATAGATAACTCAACCCAACTAACCCAAACCACCATTCACACCAAAAAAACTAACCCAAACCATAACCAATTAACCATAATGAGTTGAGTGTTTAATGAGTCATGATTTAACCTATGGACAATACCATTAGATTATATTGGTTTAAAGAACTTTAGTTCTCTACAATACTATCGATACAAACGGAGCAATTGAAATTTCATTCAATCCCATTGATTGTGGTTCATGGTTTAATTTAAACTCGAGCTGAAACCAAGAAAACCAAGAATCATTTATTGACGATATTGTAATATTTACATATTTGTGGTTTTGCCTTTGTTGTAAATTCTAATGCTTCTAGGTTATGTACTCTTGTAACTATATATATATGTCTAAGATAACTTTTTCAGCTCACGACTTTGAGATGGTATCACCACTAATGTGCTTCTGACGATCCACTGTTGTTTGTCTTCTCCGGTAAGCTTTTCGATTTTCTGATTTTTTTTCTCTGTTGGATTCGTTTAGCTTGCTTTGTTTAGTTAAGGATTATATGCTTGTTATTTGCCTTTTCTGAGTGCGATTAGTGGAACTTCTAGATACGTTTTAGGGTTCAACTTCATGTTATTCTCTTCTTAGGAAAATGACTGACGGGAAGAAGTTTGAGAAACATAGTTTCATTTTGGTTTGCTTCTTAATTTGTCTTTCAAATTTGTGTTTACATTCTAAATGCGTTGTTGAACATTGTAAATTTTCATATACATTCAGGGATAAGTAACTGAAGATGGCCCACTTCTTTGACCAAGAATACGGTAACTTATCACTCAAGAAAGTTCTTTCTTTGGATTGATTTAATCCCTTGCAAGAGGGAAATCTGTTATTCTTGGAATACATTTCCATTTGTATTTGTCTTGTAGATGCATATGTAGCTGCGGCTATGGTAGCAGTTAATCTGTTAAGCTATGAGCGGTATTTAAGTGATGTGAACAAGACGTATACTAAGTACTCTGCTCAGTATCTGGTGGACAATGCTTGTTCCAAAAAGGAAGGAGAAACGGATCGTGACTCCTCCAAGGTCACTGCCAAAGATTGTCTTGAGTTTGGTTTGAAAGAAGAGATACCGAAAGACGAAGATTGGTCACATTTGGCATCTCTTTCGAAGCCCCCATCTTCTTACAACCCTCCTCTCGTTTCCATGAATGGAAAAGTGTATGAAACTGAGGATTTGGATGAAGCAATAAGGTTCTTGGTGCAACGACCGATAGGAGCAAGGCTTCATGTGTTCAGTCCGGAGCTTGATGGAGAAAATGTAAAGTGGTGTTGTTACTTCAGAATTTTTAAAATTTTCAGAAGAATTTGATTGAATATTGCTCATATTTTTGTTTTGTTAGAGTCAATCCTATTATGGAGGGTAACCATAATGTGGGTTTTGTTTAGACTGGAGACCATTGCATTAGAAATACTTGGACCACCACCTATTTCATAGCTCTGTCCACATATAATTTATAGGTAGCTAGCTAACTCATTATTCGTAAACATATCCGATCACCAAGATACATGGAAAAGACTCAATAAATAATAAGTTTTATTGAATAGTTTTTACAATAGATTCCATAAGATTAACAATATAGAAATAGCATAAATTTAGAAGTCTCGAGAGTCCAAGACTGATTCATAAACCGATCTCTTCTTTTGTCTGATATTCCTCTGTAAAGTAGAGTAGAAACCAACCATTATTCATTTAACCTTATATTACTACAATACTATACAAATGGTTTGACATTTAAAAGAAAAGAATAATTCGAATACATGATTTTTTTGGATCCATGTGCAAATATGTTTTTCCCCAAACAATTATAATATTCAGACTATTATAAATTTATAAAGACTTTGAATTTGTGTACAGCATTAATCTACTAAACATATATATATTTTTTTATATGCTTCCTAAATTGTTACCTATTGGTTTTTGATTTTTGGTTTGGGTAAGCGATGGCATTGACGGTAACAAATCTGATAGCACTTGCCTGCAAATCTGTCAGCCATGAAACAACTTTGAACGCAATCTTCACTGCATTGACGCAACCTATCTCCGTTGACTTTTTCCACAGCCATTACCATTGCAATTACAAACACTATCACGATTACTGAATTCCATTTCGGTCCCATAATTTTTTTTCTTTTGGCTATTAGTTTTGTTGTGAATCTTTTTGTATTGAAGAAACAATGAAGAGGTAATCCTCTATTTATAATGAGTTTCAAAAAAAATTAGTTGTTTATTCATTTTTTTTTTCTTTGATATTGTTGTTTAGTTTCCCTCAATGGAATGATATTGTTGTTTAGTCAACACAATATCATTAAGCAAATCCTCTATTAATAGAAATTAATTAATCCAATCTTTGACTCTTTTAACTATAGTGAGTTTTCTTTCATAGTCAACCGAAAACTCTATTATAGGAAAATTAAAAATCTCATGACAAATTTAAGACGTTTATATTACTGTAAAGGTTTTAAATGCATATATATATATACGCTATCAATTTTTTGGGAAATATCCTCAAATTTGGTACTACACACATTAATTCCGTACATGGATTAACTATATAACACCAATGTTTTTTTGTTTTGGGCTCAAAAGTGAGATTCGAACCCAAGTCCTAACAAATGGGCCAAAACTTAAGTCTAAGGCCTCAAGAGTCAAGACCATCATAAATTATTGTGGAAAATATACAAATCAGTTAAAGTTAAGGGGTTTTACGCAATACTACAAAAGAAACTTCCTTTTCTTATAAATACAAGAAGATAATAATTAAAAAAAAAAAAATTAGGCAAGTGAATTCAGAGATCGCTGAAGAAATCAAGAAACGCTTGTGTTCAATAGAGAAACCCTAGCGGAGGCAAAAATAAACGAGAGATTTGAGAGAAAAGGAGAGATTTTTTTCAATTGATTTGTGATCTTTAACGAGAAGATAGAGTTTTACAGTGATGGGTAAGAAGAAGAAGAGAGCGACGGAGAAAGTATGGTGTTATTACTGCGACAGAGAGTTCGACGACGAGAAGATTCTTGTACAGCATCAGAAAGCTAAGCACTTTAAGTGCCATGTCTGTCATAAGAAGCTTTCTACAGCTAGCGGAATGGTGATTCATGTCCTTCAGGTTCATAAAGAGAATGTTACAAAGTATGTGCCTTTCTTTCTTTAATCCCTTAAATTCTTAATTTTTCTCCTTAATTTTGATATTAGGATCGATTCGTATTATGGGTTTGAATCGGTTGAATTGAAAATTCTGAATCTGTTATTGAATTAGATCGTATAGAGATTTGGTTAGTTTCATGAAAGTTTGGCCATAAACCCTAATTTAGACTTCTCTGTGTGCAATTTCTATGAAATAATCGTTATTTTGCTTGTGTATTGTGGTAATAGTCAATGTATTTGGATATTGAATTTGAAATTTTGAGTAATTTGGTTCTTTGCTTCGTTTGGTTGAGTAAGTCATTTGATTTGGTGACCTGAGGAAGATGGGTTTAAGGAAAGATTAGCTCGGTTCATGGCTGATTACGTTTGATCTGATTTACGCTCTCTGTTTCTTCTGATTTCATGGCATTGCTAACTTTGAATATTTGTTTTTTTTATTTTTCCTACAAGGGTTCCTAATGCTAAGTCCGGTCGAGATTCAACTGATATCGAGATTTATGGAATGCAAGGAATTCCAGCCGATGTCTTAGCTTCTCATTACGGAGAAGAAGGTACGGAATTGAGATGTTATTGTTCGTTTTTCCCGTAATTATATTCTCAATTGCTTAGTGCATATGGTACCTTTTTAACCGAACTTATGTTTTATGTAGAGGAAGAGTCTCCAGCTAAAGTCGCAAAAATCGAAATTCCTACTGCCCCTCTTGGTCCTGCAGTTCCGAGACCATACGGAATGGTATATCCGCCTCAACAAGTGCGACCAATGTATGTTCTTCTTATTACACTATATTCGTTTTAATTATGTAAGTTTTTTTATCGATATTGACTATGTTAACTATTTTGTAACAAACAGGTATTATCCTGGTCCACCTATGCGTCCACCAGGTCCTGCTGGATGGCCTATGCCTCCTCGTCCACAACAATGGTATCCTCCGCAAAATCCAGCGATTTCTGTTCAACCACCTGCCCATTTAGGGTACCAACCACAACCGCAGCCACTTTTTCCCGTTCAAGGTATGGGGATGACTATGCCAATGTCGTCTCCTCTTCAACAACCTTCAGCAGTCAGTGGAGTCAATCCTCCCGGGATGCTTTCATCGTCACCTGCAATGTCGGTTCCTCCTCAACCTCTGTTCCCTGTTGTGAATAACAGCAACATTCCTCCACCGTTTTCTGCTCCTCAGCAACCGTCTCCTGCGGATAATGCGTATCACTCTATTCCAGGTTCAATCTTAAGTTTTTGGCTTGCATTTGAATCAGCTGTTTCGTGTTCGAAATGTAATATTTTGTGTGTTGTTGTGTTGCAGTTGGTGGGTCTAATTCTCATTCGTACGCCTCTGGTCCAAACACGAGTGGTCCTTCAATTGGTCCACCTCCTGTAATTGCAAATAAAGCTCCGAGTAATCAACCTAACGAGGTCTACCTTGTATGGGATGATGAAGCAATGTCTATGGTTAGTTTCCTCATATACATTGTTTTCTGCAAATAAAGCTTCGATTTTGGTTTTCCAATCTGACTTGTTTGTTTTGTTTCTGCAGGAGGAAAGAAGAATGTCGTTACCGAAATACAAGGTGCATGATGAAACCAGCCAGGTAAGTTCTGATTTACCCTTTTTAAAGTTTAAACAGAGGTTTCCTTTGCAGATCCTATTGTTTCTGTGCTAAGAGGTACCTTCATAAATTCAGTTTATAATTTTCTTCCCTTAGAATATGAAAACAAGTACAGAGGCAAGAAATCTAAGCATGTTTTAATCATTAATGTAGCTTAAGTAGTGAAAAAACTGCGCTCGTATTTCGTGTTGTTTACTCTTATCTCTTGTATTGTTTAAAAAATGTGGTGATTGATTGGTTCCACGAGATCATACTGGACAGGTTTGGTTTCAAACCCAGGTCAGCTCTTTTTATATTTCTTAACTTTGCAAAGTTTGGTACCTTTGCGCAATCGAAGATCTCGCGGAATCACAAATGAAAACTATATGTTTTAAAGTCTTTTGATAATAAAGCATCCAACTTTTTTTTTACTCAGAACAAGATTTTGGTTATTGTAATTGTTGCAGATGAACTCGATAAACGCAGCCATAGACCGAAGAATCTCGGAGAGTAGGCTCGCTGGACGGATGGCATTCTAGACCAAACCCGAAGAATCTATAAGAAAGGTGAAGAATGATGGATGGGACTTTTGTTACAACTCTTGACTCACATTTATTCAGATTTTTCAGAAGCTGAATTTGTGATCTTCTTTTAAGTTACTATTACATCTCTCTTTTGTATTCTCTAGCCAGGTCAGTTAGTTTTCATTTGCATTATTTAGAGATCTCAGGGAAGTTTTTTTCAAAAAATTTAGCTTTTTTTTATGACTTTGGAGACTGTAAAACTTTGATCTCTTAATTTCTTCTGAAATTATGAATATTATGTAATACAGATTCAACCAAAATGTTTTTTTCCTTGAACATATCATATACTTAAATTCTTAACTTGATTGTGTACAAAAGGTTTCTCTTTCAGAGGAACACTACAATCTAGCTAGAGTAAGCATTGAACTTCAAAATTGACTTAAACATATCATACTTAAATTATTAACTTGATGGTGTACAAATGGTGAATCTTTTGGAGGAACACTACAATCTAGCTAGATTAAGCATTGAACTTCAAAATTGAAAATGTCTCTCAATGTATCGAATACAAAGTTAGGGGTGTAAAATGAAATTTATTAAAAACTGAAGGGTCAATCTCCAATTTAAAGTTACTTCCCTCACCACTTTCTTCATGAAAGTAAACCTCTAAAACCCTCGAGTCCTCCTCTCTTACATTTCATCACAATCTCTACTTTCGCCATTGTAGCTAAAAAATGAAAGCTTTTAGATCTCTACGAATCCTAACTTCAATTTCACGAACTACAACACCACATCGCAAAACCCATCTTCTCGCTCAGAACTTTCTCCGCCGATTTTACTCGGCGCAGCCGAATCTAGACGAACCCAGTTCCGTAAACGAAGATGGTTCAATCAGCGACTCTGTTTTCGATAGCAATCAATACCCAATTCCTGAAATCGATGGAGATTCGATGAATAAGAAGATAAAGGAAGCAACTTGGGATAAAGGGTACAGAGCAAGAGTTGAGAAAGAATTGTTTAGGAATGAGACCGAAAAGGGGAAATTGAAATTCCCAGAAGAAGAAGAAGAAGAAGAAGATGATGATGATGATGAGGAAGATGATAGGTCGAGGATTCTCGCGAAGGCTTTACTTGAAGCTGCGCTTGATTCAGCTGATGATGAACTTGGTGAAGGTGAGGTTAGAGAAGAAGATCAGAAGTCACTTAATGTCGGAATTATCGGTCCGCCAAACGCCGGGAAATCGTCGTTGACTAATTTCATGGTTCGTTTATTCCTAATTTGGTGCTTTTGAGAATTGATCTTTGGTTAATTGAGACATTTGTGCATAATGTTTAGGTATAACTTCGTTTCTTAAGGTTTTGGTTCAATGGAATTGGTATATTAAGATCGAATTAGCACGCATTTCGATTGAATTTAGTGTTTTTGTGCTTAATGATTCTTGTATAGTACTACTATATTGCTTGATTTTGTCCTATAAGGCCTCTTGTTGAGAATCTTTGTTCAATTGAGACATTTGTGTGTAATGTTTTATGCACAACTTCGTTGCTTAAGGTTTTTGATGCAATGGATTGTTACAGTAAGATCGAATTAGTATACGTTTCATTGAATTTGGTGTTTTTTTGTGTTGCCATGATTCTTGTGTAACCCTAAAGTTGCCTCTTTTTTAGAATCTTGCTTACGGTTTTACGGTTAGCAAAGCTTGTTTACTTTTTTTTCATCATGTTGAGTTCAGGTGGGAACGAAGGTTGCTGCTGCTTCACGGAAGACTAACACGACGACTCATGAAGTGTTAGGAGTATTGACAAAAGGGGATACGCAAGTCGTAAGTATTCTCTTATATATGTTAATGGTTTTAAGTATGGAAATTAGAATTTGGTGTTCGTAGATTGAGATATTTGATATTTGTGTTTGGGAAAATCTTGCAGTGCTTCTTTGATACTCCGGGTCTAATGCTGAAGAAGAGCGGATATGGTTACAAAGATATAAAGACTCGTGTGCAAAACACGTGGACTTCGGTTGACTTATTTGATGTCCTCATTGTTATGTTTGATGTTCATAGACATCTACTGAGGTTAGTCATTTGATACTCTACGTGTTTTTATCAGCTTCGCGTACTTTCTTGACAAAGTTGTCTCGTAACTACGAGTAGAATAGTTAAACATTGAATGTGGCTTCTTATGGCCGGATTATTACTAGCTTCTCTGTTTCGATATCTCTCATTTCTTGTTCACACTCATAATTTGTGAATTCTGTTTTCTGTCTGATTTGTATAGTCCGGATTCGAGAGTTGTACGGTTGATTACATACATGGGAGAAGAAGCAAATCCGAAACAAAAACGCATTTTATGTATGAACAAAGTTGATTTGGTTGAGAAGAAGAAAGATCTGTTAAAGGTTGCCGAAGAGTTCCAAAATCTTCCCGCATACGAAAGGTAGATCGATATACGTGACTCGGTTTAAAAACAACAACCCAAGGTCTCTCAAATTGATATACGTGACTCGTTTGGTTTTCTAGGTACTTCATGATATCAGGACTCAAGGGATCTGGAGTTAAAGATCTTACGCAATATTTAATGGATCAAGCGGTTAAAAAACCGTGGGAGGAAGATGCATTCACTATGAGTGAAGAAGTCTTGAAGAACATTTCTCTTGAAGTTGTTAGAGAGAGATTACTAGATCATGTTCATCAGGTAACATTATATCCTCTACTTGTTACAGTATAGTAATTTGTATCGGGTTTCGCCTGTTTACCAAAGTGGAACAAATTATAGGAAGTTCCATATGGCGTGGAACACCGTCTAGTTGACTGGAGCGAGTTGCGAGATGGGTCTCTAAGAATCGAACAGCATCTTATCACTCCTAAAGTTAGCCAACGCAAGATTCTTGTGGGCAAGGGCGGTGCCAAAATCGGGTAAGAGAATATAATCTCACAGGCTTTGGACTAATCGTTGACCCATTTATTTATCATCTTGTGACTGATCTTTTGTAATGATACTAATTTTACAGGAGGATAGGATTCGAGGCGAATGAAGAACTCAGGGGAATAATGAACCGCAAAATTCATCTCATTCTCAAGGTAAAGCTCAAGTGAAACCATTCTCCGCGAGACTTAGTTTCGAGTTTCGATGGATTTTGAATTGGTTTGTTACAGTTCACTATCTGTCTGTATATGTTATTGTCAAAGATTTAGTCATTGACATTAGATATATAAACTTAATACAAAACAGACAGGTACAAGATGAAAGGCAAAAGAAATTTTTTGTTTAAGAAAAACAGCAAGCAGTCTTAACGCCAGAAATGAAAACGACACGTAGTCTCTTTCTTATCTAACAGCAAGCAGTCTTAAAGCCAGAAATGCTTCTTAAACTAACAGACTCCAGGAAATGGTAGTGTTAGCTGATCAAGAAGACTAACCACTGGTGTAGTTAGTACCGGGTCATAAGCAAAACCCTGCAATACCTCACCGTCTCCACCCGAGCCGCCGGAGTGAGAACATGGTGGGACACATAACCAACTCTTCCTCCTCATATCGAACAGCAATTGTAACGAAGTTCTTCTTAAGACAATCATTACAAACTCTTGATTTCCAACACACTCGAATCCTTTCCCGCCTTCTTCGACAGCAAACTGCGCGTAAAGCGGCTGAGGCATCCGTTCGATCTCGACCCAAGTAGCGTTATCTTGTTGCAAACTCCAAAGCCTAAGGCTTTTAGGAACATTAAGCTTGCTTTTCTCAACGGCTGCTACAAGAACAAGCCTACCTTTACTCTCTAACAAACTCGGAGACCGGAGAAACCTCCTCATCGGCGCTTGAATCTTAATCCACCGGTTTCCGTTAACTTCATATGACAAAACACTAAAAGGACTATAGTTCATACAATAAAACTTGCCTTGCACGTAAACCATTTTACCGGACTCCAAGCTACAAAGCCGAGGTAAAGAAGAAGTCAAACCCCAAAGGGAAAAGAATCCACCAGCATCGACGTGGAAGCTCTCCGAGGAAAGGTTTTTAACGGCGTAAGGAGATATGAGATCGTCACCGGCGACGGTAACATCAATAGAAGTTGGTGTAACAGAGAGACCTATAGAAGGGAAAAGCCTAGGTCTTGAAATTGGTGGTAATTGAGACACTGATCCAATAAGAGGGTTACATAAAAGAATGGTTTTAAGACCAGCTTCTTCAGAGACCCAACTCACTAAACCTCCTGATGAACCTAAAGGATAAAACCCTAAAGGAATATAACCAAAAGAGAGACGATACCATCTTATTTCATTAGGATCAAACAAAAAGCCTTCAACTTTGTTAGAATCATCATCATCATGAATGTTTGTTTCTCCTCTTTTGTAAATGTAGCTTTTAAGGGTTTTGTGTTTGAAGAAGAGGAAACAGTTGTGTTTAAGAGGAAGTAGTTGAAGATACGTCTCAAGGAAAGAGTTTGAGAAAAGTAGACCGTAAAATCTTTTGCAAACGGAACGTGATCGGAAAAAAACCGGAGGTGGAAGAAAAGCGATTATACGGTCAAGAAGTTGTGGAGGTAGCTTGCTCCAAATCCGGCCGTCCATCCATTGACCGGAGCTTGAATCTGTGGTGGTGCTTGTGGTTGTGCTACTGTTGCTACTACTAGTGAAAGTGTAAGAGAGAGGTAAGGTTAAAGATGGGTTATTAATGAACACATTTGTATCCATTTTTAGGCTTTTGAAAGAGGAAAGATTTGGTGAAAAAAGGTTTTAGAGATTAAGAGTTTTGTTCTTGTGTTGGGAAATGGGTTTTCTGAGGAAGGTTTTGGTGAAAGTTATGCAAAACTTGTTGTAGGAAAAGAGGTAAAGATATTATGTAATAGCTGTTGAAGAAAGAAGTAACTAAAGAGGAGACAAAGTGGTTATTTGGTCTTTCTTTTACTTCTTGCATGGGTTTTTGTTATGTTCTTGACTTCAATAGAGTAAAGTGGTATATGGTTTATATATGAAGAAACAAAGGTAAAATAAATTTACACAGAAAATAATAGAATGGAAAAAGAATGAAAATATAATTCATAAATTTCTATCCGCTCCCCATTCACAGCCTTAAGTTTTTGCTTCTGAAATTATTCAAGACTAATTAACATGATTTTTTAAAACTTGATAACTAAATTATGCTTTTAATTTGTGTTAAAAATTAACATGATTTATTACTGTTTTAATTTCTAAAGTGTGTTATAAGAACATCTCACATGGATGATTTTTGTGAGAGATTTTATTAAGATGCTCTAAGTGGAAAACACAATTATTTGAGAATATAATTTAACTGTGTTAACTAAAACAAACCTTAAAGTTAAACAAGCAACCATCCACAGTTTGTTAAAATTATTTGACTAACAAATTTTTGTTTGTATATGTGTGTGTGTGGGTAAATGTGAAAATGGTGGCAGATCTGGAAGTGATGGTTCTTAAAGTTGAGAGCGTTAGAGTTATCTTGTCAATGCTCAGAATCGAAATTATTATTTCAGAGACTACTCAAATACTTTTTTCACACTTGGATCATATCTTCATATTCTTTTCGAAATTTTCAACTCTTATTTAGTAATGTAGTACAATTTTATCGTATTCTCCATGCACGCTCCTCTCTTTCTTTTTTCACTTTGGGTTATGGTCAGACAAATTATACTCATTGGAGATTTTTTTAGATCATTTTCTTTGTCATAAATTAATGTGTTTTATTATATAGAAATAGTTAGTACTCTAATCTAAGGAAATTTAAACCAGTCATGTGAACATTTCTTAAAGCACTTCCATTGCTAAGTTTTCATTGAGTCACTTAAATATAATAAAAATATAATATAATGGTTTCCAAATTGTGGGAGAAATACACATAGGAATTTTTATATAAATAAAAATACAGTTTTTTTCAGTTGAAGTGCTTTAACGATATGATAGAGCACTTTACTCCTAATTTCTTTTTAGCAAAAATAGCTTTGGCTTAAAAATAATAATCATTTTCTGATAAATAATCCAAAATGCTTATTAGTCACTGCTAATTGTAATGATATGTGACAATGGGATTAAGACTCTACAAAATAGGGAGTTTAGAATTATTGAGATTAGGGTAAGAGAGACATGATGACTGAAAATAAAGAAGTAGAAGAAAGAGTGAAAGTAGAGTCAGATCAAAAGTCCAATCAGGGTTTCTTATTTAAGGCATTGTTTACCGTGAAAACAATATATACATGGTGAGAATATCTGAAACTGACAAGTCGCAAAAGAGTAATAATATTCTCTATTTGAAGTAACTCAATAGCCTTCGCTTTCGTTTGTGTTTTGATGCTAAAGGAAGTCTCTGAAACCAAACAGTGTCTTGTTTTGGTCAAATCATCTCTCTTCCCATTTCCCAACTAGGTTTCACTTTTAATCACGCTTAGAAGTCGTACCTATAACAATAAATTGTCATTTTTAATTACAATTATATAGATAACTTGTCTCAGACCATACTCAATACACAACTTTATAAGGTCTAATTATAAGATTTTATTAATAAAAATTATTTAAATAGAAAAAAGAGATCCAATTTAGGATTCTTTTTCTCATTTAGAATACTTAGAGCATGTGCATTGTACACTTTTAAAGACACTATCGTATCTTAAGACACTATCGTATCTTAAGGCCATATAAAATTATTAAAACACACACTCTCTCTTCCTTTTACTCAACTTTATACCTTCTCTTTCATCATTTTACTCAACTTTTATTAATTTTATATTTAAACACTCTCTCTTCCTTTTAAAAACACTCTCCAAAATATCCAATTTTAGACATTTTCTCAGCCTTTTAAACACACACTCTCCAAAAGATCTAATATTAGATCTCTCTCTTCAAAAGATCTAATTTTAGCTACAAAAATACTTTATTTCTTCCTTTTACTCAAATTTTATATTTCAATATACCCCACAAAAACACTCTCTTTCTTTCTTTTACTCAAATTTTAATACTTTTGTATTATAAGAACACCTCTTTAAACCTTCGGGTGTCACCAACCAATGGTCATGCCCTTAGAGGTGTTAAAACTCAATAAATTTAATTAAAAGAAATATGTAAACACTTTTAATAAGACCCAACAAATTGTGCAATGAGGATGCTCTGAGTAGTGTCCCTTACATACATATACAATTTAAGTTATATAGACATATAAGTCCAGGCCAAATAGAATTTTTTATATTTTATTTACGGTTATTTGAATATTTCATACTTTGATATCCTTGTTATTTCTTATGTAGGTAAATTTCGGATATAATTTTGTTACTCAAAGTAATGAAACATAAAATGAAATTAACAAAAAATATAAAATGTTGTAAAAAAAAAGGTATATATATAAAAATGATTTTATTCTAGTTCATGTATATATAAAAATGATTTTATTCTTTCTCATATAGTGCACGTAAGGGCATGTTCAATAGTAACCTCCTAGTGTCTTATGTGGTATTCTTATAATATAAAATTATTAAAATGGTTGTAAAAAGAATAAAGAAAGTGTTTTGGTGGGATATATTGAAATATAAAATTAATAAAATTTGAGTAAAGAGAGTAGATAGTGAGTATGTTTAAATATAAAATTAATAAAAGTTGAGTAAAAGGAAGAGAGAGTGTCTAAAATTAGATATTTTGGAGAGTGTTCTTAAAAAGAAGAGAAAATGTTTAAATATAAAATTAATAAAAATTGAATAAAATGATGAAAGAGAAGATATAAAGTTGAGTAAAAGGAAGAGAGTGTGTTTTAATAATTTTATATTATAAAAACACCACATAAGACACCATGGTGTTACTATTGAACATGGTTTAAGTGTATGTTCATTTATCGTATGCTCATTAAAAGTCTCTCTCTAGCTCTAAAATCTATGGAGGAGAGGGGGGTAAAGAAATTGTAGATATCAAAATCTAGAACTCAAAGTAAATATTAACATTCAAGAAATCCCCATTTATAGAAAAAAGTTAAAAACTTTTTCGAACTTGGTGATTTCGGGCTGTCTTCACTCTTCAAGCAACCTTATTTTTGTTATTCACCTTTTGCTACTTCTTTTCACCAGGATCAGTAAGTCCATTGCCCCTTACTTTTTACTTTGGTTAATGGCAACCTAATAATGTATGAATACAAGTTGTTTAATATAAGTTCATTCGATTTGATGATTATCTTTATATTAAGTTCTAATCGATACAACACTAATTAAAAAAAAAAAAAAATTGACGGATGACACATGAGTAGTTTCAATCATTTTGGAAGAAAATAAAATTCAAAGACCAATAAAAATTGTGGAAGGTACAAAGGTGAAGACTTTGAATGAAGTCTTAACATGTTTTACTATGGTTAATATCAATTTTTATTCAAAGCTTCTTTTCTGTGAGTTGTCTTCATAACTTTGATTACATGGAGCTTTATCACTCTGTTCGCTTAGCATTTTGTTATTCCTGGTTAATCATGTCCTAATTGTATTACATGTTACTTTGGAGGAAACGGCTTATAATATCTCCGCCACATTGCGTTTATTTATTTATTTCCCCATGCAGTTCATTATTTTTTTGGGCTGCTACATATAAGAAAGGAAACACGGTGTGAGAGAGGATGCTAGACTGCACCTTTAGAGCATGCTGCATGTACAATGGTAGTTTTTCATGGAGTTCTTGCGTTTGTAAAAAAAAAAAAATATACTAATATAAAAGTATGAGTATTTCAAAAAGTCGAGAAATTTATCTAACATATTTTATTTGAGAAAATATTGAGTGAATTTTTCCACTTTTTGAGATATCCACATATTTTTAATATTTTTTTCTTTTTGTTGCAAAAATGAGATTCCCATGAAGATATTACTGTTGAACATAATCTTAGCCGGTCCTAACTCCTAAACAATGATTAATTATTTATCATTTAGTTTTCAATATACTGTATTCGCTTTTGTTCTAGTTTTTAATTTTTGTTGACGTAAAATTTCAGAATAATCTCCAATCGGCGATGTACATCAATTCTTGCCTCCTTTAACTAGTGAGAATAGGGTTGAATATCATTTGGAGTCTCTTTCGGTGGGTTGGTTTGCTCTTCTTGTTGGTGATCGCTTGCTTCCCGTGTTTTCATCGTCTTCTTCCGATGTGAGCTTGCATTTGACCTCATCCATTGTGGATTGGTGGTTGCTGATTCTTCAATTCATGCATCATTGCCTCGTTCTCGTCCTTGGTTTGTTTGTACTGCTTAGTATCTCCATGACTCAGTATTGTGTTGTACCTTTCGAATTGGGTCCTTGTTTTGGTAGTCGTTTGGATTTGTTTCCCTCTTGTGGGATTCAGTTCTAAACGGATTCGTTTCCATGTTGGTATGGTTACGGATAGGTTTTTCCCCTACCGGCCTTGATCTTATGTGTATTTTTCCTCGTATTTCAATATAATGTTTCTAGATGCCAAAAAAAAAAAAAAATGTAAATTCTAAGTCTTGGTGTCTAAATACATGTTGTCAAATAATACTAATAAGCTGTTTACTGTAAACGGAATCGATTTGATGATTAACTATATATTAAGTTCAAATATGATCAAATCTTATTAATCAATTTGATAATTCGATGAAATTTATTGTTTGAATACATGCTATGTTGGTAGCACTCAGCCTATTCCTCACAATCTTATTAATCAATTTGATAATTCGATATTTGTGAAAGAGTGCATCTCTCCGTCATTGCGATTGTTTTTACCTCCAGAGAAGATAAATCGTTGCTTGAAATACGTATGACACAAGGAAAAGCTTGAGTGTATCAAAATTTGAATTGCATACCACACTATCCCAATCAGTAGAGTAGTCCTGTGATAGTAACTTTCGTGTTAGTGCTCTTCATATTTGAGCTGAGAACGGAAAATCTAAAAATAGTATCGAGTCTCCACCTTATACGTAGATCAGCTGTCACATAGAGAGCTCTGTGTACATTTTGTTATTAGACCAATTTGAAGCTATATATCACATATCGATAAGCATTGTATATTACTTTTAAGTTACAACTACCTAATTTCCATTTAGACCGAGATCAATGAATTTAATTTTTGCGCTTACACGATGGCAATACGTGGAACAATCATTACCGACATAAGAATCTCCACCGACATAACCAAAACTTAATTCGGTTTGGTTTGGTTTGGTTTGGTTAAGGTTTGATTCAGAATAAATGCCCTAGTCCCTGGACTTTATATATTAGTCTCTGCGATAATTTGTGTGTTTCAAATCTCTCTCGTCGTACAACGATGGTGAATAGAAAAGAAGAAAATTCAGATTCGATCCCGATTGATCTCATTAACGAGATACTCTCGAGACTGCCTGCAAAGTCAATCGCGAGGTTTCATTGCGTATCAAAGCTATGGGGATCCATACTTGGTGGTCCATATTTGGGAGAGTTGTTCTTGACAAGGTCACGGGCTCGTAGTCCACGTATCGTATTCGCCCGACAACCTTCCACTTCCGGTGGGTGGAGCTTCTACTCGTTGCCTCAGCTTCAGAATCCGGTGTTTAAGAATTCATCGGCTCGTGTAGTAGCCGCGGATTTTCAAATCAAGTTCCCTCAAGACAATAGTCTCTCTAATATTATTAGCCACAAACGATTTCCCTGTAGCTATGCCTCTGCTTTGATTTGTTTCTCTCCGGTATACGAAAAACGGAGTGAAAATAAGCCTGTGATAATTAACCCTAGCACAGGACAATATGTCAGCATACCTAAATTGACAATGTCTGGAATGTTGTCTCATTTTTTAGGGTTTGATCCCATTGGCAAGCAATTCAAGCTATTGTCCATGGGTCATCCATATAGGGATGAGCATAGAATTCTGACATTAGGAACTGGAGAATTGATGTGGAGGAAGATTCTAAGTCCCTTAACCCACTATGTTTCTTGTTATAAAGGGACATGCATCAATGGGGTTTTGTATTACCGAGGTGCAGCGTGTGATGATGAGTCTATGATAGTTTGCTTTGATGTTAGGTCTGAGAATTTCAAGTTTATTCCCACACAATGCTTACGTAATTGCTGTGGTGATTTGATAAACTATAAGGGTAAATTAGGTGTTATCGGTTGGGATTATGATGATGACACCACCATTGAGATACATTTGTGGGATGCCGAGAAACATAAATGGTTGAAATATGCCTACACTTTGCCGTGTAATAATATCAATCGTCCCTACATCAAATATCCAGAATTTTCTATCGCTGGAGTGATTGCCACAGGTGAAATCGTTTTGACGAAGAACCATCCATGTAAGAAGGAGCCGTTTTGTGTTATATACTTCAATCCGGAAAGGAACACTCTCCAACATGTTAAAATCCAAGGACTTGATGGTATAGTTCACACTTTTGTAGACTATGTAGAGGATCTCAATGTTAACGATGCAAAGCTATTCAAGTCAAGCAAAATGCCTAAATATCATTAGGAACAGGCAAAAACCATAAGAACGTGACTCTGCTCGATTTGTTGCATGTTGGCTAAACTGATCTTGGAGACCAAGCCAAATTCATGTGTTATAGTCTATCTTGTTTTTCCTGCGATTGTGACTTAAGAGGTTTCATTAGGAATCACTAGCTCATCAAATTCATGTATTGGTGTGGTGTGAGCTTTATTACTATGTTGGCTTTAGCATTTTGTTCTTTCTGGTTTCCATAGAACTTTATTTTATTTTATTTTCATTTTATTTAATTTTTACTCCCAAAGATAAAAGGGAACAGTTTGATTAACCAGACGGTGTAAGAGAAATGGAATTGGTAAGAGGGTGTCTCGGCTGTCAAGAAGATTCTTGGTGGGAAGAAAACTTTCATCACCAAAGGGGTTTCTTGCATTTAAATTAAAATTATCAAACAAAGATCATAACAAGAATGTTCGACTCTTTACATATTTTAGATGATGATGTCTACAGGTCTCAAAAACTTTAGTTAATACAAGTTGTATGGATCGCTCTGTAAATTTCTCTTTGAGAAAATCACATATGGTATTAGAACCATGGGTTAAGTTAGTTTCATAATATTTTGGCTGAGTTTGACATGTCAATTTTTTTTCCGGATTTTAATCTTTAATTTCAATTGATTTTCTTAATGATGGCAAAGAAAACAAATATTAGAATGATTATGCCAACTAATATTTTTCCTGTCTTTCTCTCTATGCCTTGCTCGAACATGCACGACATCATTCGTTGCACTTTCACGGACCACACAAAAGTCACTTGCTACAAGAACTAGGCGCATGATATATAGCAGCTCATTGTAGTTCTTAGCTCTAGTTTTAGTTTTAACTTGGTTTGAATCCGAACCAAACCAAAAACCCAAACAAAATACAATCGGTTCATGCCTTTAAACCGAAATTGAACTGAAATACAATTCCTTCCTTCCCAATACAAATTGTATCTCTATGTAACCTTTAATAGTTATCAAAGAAAATTTTAAGAAATTCAGTTTTCATTTAAAGCTTCTTCTCCGTGAGTTGTCTTCATAACATTTATTGCATAGAGTCTAGCTATTTTGGGAGTAGGAAGATTAAACTCACAAAACACAAAAATTGAAAAACAGAGGAAAAGAAACAGAACCAATTTCAAGCTGTATGCCTTTAAATCGAAACCTTAGTTAGGTTTATATGCCCTATGCTTCGAACTCTATAAATCATGTGTATTTCAAATTTATCTCTTCGAACAATGATCATGTATTCCAAATCCTTCCCGATCGATCTGATTATCGAGATTATTCCCGATCGATCTGATTATCGAGATTACCCTTTGCCAGAGAACAAACTGGTCTCCAAAATGTTAACATCATTGGAATGATTGCTACACGTGAAATGGGAACATCAACTAAACAGTTTTATGTTATCTACTTCAATCCTGAAAGGAACTCTCTCCGAACTGTTGAAATCCGAGGACTTGATGAGAATCCTAGTAGCGTATCATGTAGAGGATCTCAATCTTAACGATGCAAAGCTACTCAAGTCAAGCAAATGCCTAAATATCATTAGGGAAAGGCCAAAACCACCACAACTGATTTTGGACACCAAGCCATCTGTGAAGAAAAATCGCAGCCGACAATCCTCCTAGTGCGAGGACATGTTTCGATTTGTGTTGGCTAAACTGATTTTGGAGACCAATCCAATTTCATGTATTAGAGTCTATCTTGATTTTCCTGCGAGTGTGACTTGACAGGTTTCATTAGGAATCATTAGCTAACCAAATTTATTTACAGGTTTGGTGTGACCTTTATCATTATGTTGGCTTTAAGCATTTTGTTCTTTCTGGTTTTCATAAAACTTTATGTATTCATGCATGCATTTTATTTAATTTCTACTCCCAAAGATAAAAGGAAACCCTTTGATTAACCAGACGGTATAAGAGAAACTCAGATTAAAAATCAAGAAACTCACACAATCGATTTGCAAGAGGTTTCTTGGCTGCAAAGAAGATTCTTGCAGTGTACATGTATCTTTTTAATTAGTAAGAAATGCAATAAGGAATCAATGGTGCTATAATATTTTAAATGATGGTCTGTATCTACATACGCATATATATATATATATATACTGAGGATCTTAAGTTGACCGGAAAAGAAGCAGCGGTTAGTAATAACTTGTTTGTTACGTTTTCTGCAATATAAGGAGCACTATCCAAACTGTTGAAAGACAAGGTGTTGGAGACTACCATGAAGCGTTTAAGAATTTTACTAGCGTTAAAGTATTTGTAGACTGTAGGGGTCAAATCTCTCCTAGAAGAATCGATAAGCCTAAATCGACTAAGTAAACGTTAAACGGCCCAACGGTCAAAGCCCAGGAGACAGAGGCCCATTAACGGCCCATTACTATTTGCCTCAACCGACTTGTTTTTCCTATAAATAAGTATGCACCCCCTCATTTGTGGGGATCCGAAAATTCTGAAATGAATAAAGACAAACAGTTCTCAGCTAATAAATAAGAACAGACTAAGAACCCTAATTCAAAATCCGTCTATGTGTTTGAAACCCTAAAGAAGCTCTTTTCCCATCGAATCTTCACAAATTCTATTGTGTGAAATTCCAGCTCGCACAATTTGGCGCTAGAAGGAGGGTAGCTACTCGCAACACTAGCTTCATACACAAAACAAATACTTAGACGAATTCGCAAAATGTCAATAACGAACCCGCAACCTCCGCCGACCGACGGTGGTTCAGGTCCGAGGGAGCCCGCAGAAGATGGGCGAACCAACGTAAACAACCAGTCCGCTTTGGAGGCGGAAGCGGACGGGTCTGTCCCAACGGGACCGGCCCAGACAGCCACCAATGCGGAACCGGCCCAGACAGCCACCAATACGGGACCGGCCGACCCGACCACACCAGAAGCTTACAGTCAGCTCAAATCAATGCTCGAGCAGTTGCTCAAGCAGTCGCAGAACCAAGAAACCATCAATAGTAACATGACCACCGAAATTAGAGCCTTGTCGGCAGCCCGTCAGTCCCAAGGACATCTTCAACGCGCCCCGCTTCACATCACCCCAACCACTCTCAGCTTCTCACCAGTGGCCTCGCCTTCAGCTCGTGGGGCTCGCAAGGACTATACACCAACGCTTCTCTGAGGTGCCATCGCAGGTGCGACTGATGGCATTGTCGAGATCGTGGACAATCCGGAGAATGGTGAATTCGGAGCCGCACGACCCAGTCGACCGATCAGTCATATCCAAGATCGGGATGAGGGCAAAATCGCGGCTAGTATGCGATAGACGGAGCAGGCCGAAGCCCCGACCTATCGCAGAACTATTGCTACGCAGCAAAGGGAGATGGACGAGCTCAAAGCCATCATACAGCAGACCGCTCGCGACCTCAAAGATATGCGATCACAAGTGCATCGCGCAACCAGCAAGGCACCGGAAATCGAGCGTGTTCTTGAAGAAGCTCGCACTACTCCTTTTTTACCGAGCGGATAACCAAGGCACGTCTGTCCGATCCGGGGAAGGTCAGGATCCCTGTTTACGAGGGAAAGGGCGACCCCACGGAGCACATTAGAGTATTCTCAATCGCTATAGGGCGAGCTAATTTCCGACTCGAAGAAAGGGACATGGGCCACTGCCTCCTCTTCGTAGAGCACCTCAAAGGGGAAGCTCTCTACTGGTTTACGGAATGAAGAGGAATTTGATCGATAACTTTGCACAACTCTCCGAAGCATTCTTGAAGCAATATGCCATCCTAATCAAACGCAGGTCGTCAGAGGCGGATCTTTACACCATGTCGCAGGCAGCCAACAAACCCTTGGGAGTTTTCATCGAGCGATTCAAGGCGATGCTCACTCAAGTGAAGGGGATCGACGACCAGTCTGCACTAAGCGCATTGCAGAAAGCCCTATGGTACAATTTGGATTTCCGAAAGGAAATGACAATTAACGAGCCCTCATCAATTCAAGATGCACTTCATCGCGCTAATGGCTTCGCAAAGAGGGAGGATGAAACCAAAATTCTGGGCCAGAAGTATGGGAAGGCCAGAAATCCCAATCCACAGGAAGCCCCGACTACAGGAAAGAAGAAGCATAGCGACTTTGTGCAGAATGAGGGAGGTTTTAAAGGTGCCCATAACTATCAAGTGGACTCGCCCGGCTATGGTCAAGGAAGAGGGCGAGGTCGCGGAAGTGGCACTCCGGGCCGTAGTAATGGCAACACATAGACGAAGAATTTGCAGTATGATGAATCCGCGTATTGCGACTTGCATAAAATGGGTGGACATTCGACGGCTAATTGCAGAGTGCTCGGTATGTGACTCGCAGCGAAGTTAGCCGCCGGCGAACTCAGAGGAAACATAAGTGTTAACGACTTCCAACTCGAGCAATTCGACGATGCAAGAGAAGGAAACAAACCGCCTTGGGACAGTAACAAGAGTAACAAACGAGACAGGCGGAACGATGACGAGGCCCACCTCGGTAGGCGAAGCGGTAATGAGGACCAAGGCGGCTCGCGGTATTGCTCGAGCACAATCTCATCAATCAAAGCTTATCAGAGACGAGCCGAGGTAGGGACGAACAAACCCATTCCGTCCAAGTATACAAATGATGTCATCCAGTTCGAAGAGCAGGAGGTTGATGACATTGACAATCCTCACGACGACCTGCTTGTCATCCGACTCTTCGTCGCAGGTTGGGACACAGGTCGCATTTTGATTGATATTGGAAGCACAGTGGACATCGTCTTCGTAGATGCTCTTAAGCATATGGAAATCGACCTCGCTCAAGTCGAATCCCATCCCAAGCCTTTGACTGGGTTTAACGGCGAGACGACAATGATACTCGGGATAATCAAGCTTCCGGTACGTGCGGAAGGGGTAACTAAAATTGTAGAGTTTGCGGTATCTGGCAACCCGGCGATTTATAACGTGATAATGGGAACCCCTTGGCTTAAGTTAATGCGCGCCGTCGCCTCGACATATCATCTCTGCCTTAAGTTTCCAACCAAAGTCGGGATTAAAACAATAAGAGGAAGTCAGGCGGCATCGCAGTCTTGTTTCATGGCCGCGCACAAACTATGGACTCAGGCGGTGACCCCGATCCTATGCGAGAAATGCAAAAAAATTAAGACGGACAGGGAGCCCGTCAAGGAGCTCTCGAATGCTCTATAACAATTACAGGTCGCGGAGTCCCGTGAAGAGGAAGGTGCGGGTCCGACCTGCAAACCCGTCATATCGATCTGCATCGACCGCGCGTCCCCTGGGAAATGCGTGGAGATAGGCGCATCGCTAGACGAAGCAGTCAAACTCGACCTCGTCGAATTCCTTGAGAAGAACGTTGATACTTTTGCATGGGCAGTCGAAGGTATGCCCGGGCTTGATATCGATATCATCAGTCAAGAGTTAAATGTTGATGTGACCTTCAAGCCTATAAAACAAAAGCGAAGGCGACTCGGTCTAGATAGGGCTCAAGCGGTGAATGACGAAGTAGACAGACTTTTGCGAGCCGGATCGATCTCTGAAGTCAGGTATCCCGATTGGCTTGCTAATCCAGTCGTCGTGAAGAAGATAAGTGGTAAATGGCGAGTCGGTGTGGACTTCACGGACTTGAACAAGGCATGTCCAAAGGATAGTTTTCCTCTTCCGCATATCGACCTCCTCGTCAAGGCCACCTCTGGGAACAGACTGTTGTCATTCATGGATGCGTTTTTTGGCTACAATCAAATCTTCATGCACCCCGGCGATCGCGACAAGACGTCTTTCATTACAGATCGCGGAATCTATTGTTACAAGGTAATGCCTTTTAGCCTTAAGAAAGCTGGGGCTACTTATCAACGGTTGGTGAACAAGATGTTTGCAGACCTCCTCGGCAAGACAATGGAAGTCTACATAGACGACATGCTCGTCAAATTGCTGGAGGAGAAGGATCATGTCGGCCATCTCGCAGAATGTTTTGCACTACTGAATAAGTACAACATGAAGCTCAATCTGGCCAAGTGCCATTTCGGCATAACGTCAGGCGAATTCCTCGGCTACATGGTAACTCGTCGCAGGATCGAGGCAAATCCAAAGCAAATCGACGCGCTCATTCAGATGTCCTCGCCTAAGACAAAAAGAGAGGTCCAACGATTGACAGGAAGAGTGGCGGCGTTGAACAGATTTGTCTCGCGCTCCACTGACAAATGCTTGCCTTTTTATGACACACTTAAAGATAAAAAAGGGTCAGCTCGACAGGCATTCGAATGGACAGAGAAGTATGAAGAAGCCTTCCAGAAGTTAAAACAATATCTCGCGACTCCGTCCGTTTTAACAAAGCCCATTAATAGCGAACCGCTTTATCTTTACGTTGCGGTTACCTTATCGGCAGTCAGCGGAGTTCTGGTTTGCGAAGATGGCACCGAGCAGAAGCCCGTTTTCTACGTCAGCAAGTCGTTAACCGATGTGGAAACGAGATATCCGCTAACGAAGAAGTTAGCACTTGCCGTTATTACATGGGCTCGCAAGCTTCGGCCTTATTTCCAATCCCACTCGATCGTAGTTCTCAGTACTTTTTCGCTGCGAGCTGTTTTCCATAGCCCGACTCAATCCGGGCGACTCGCCAAGTGGGCCATTGAATTAAGAGAGTTCGATATCGAATATCGTAGTAGGACAACTATCAAGGCACAAGTGTTGGCCGACTTTCTAATCGAGTTACCAGAGGCGGCAGCCTCGTCAGAAAATGAAGACCCATCCCAAATCTGGCAATTACATGTGGATGGCAAGTCATCTAAACACGGATCAGGAGTGGGCATTCGACTGTTGTCACCAAACGGGGAATCTCTAGAACAATCATTCCACCTTGGTTTCAGTGCATCAAATAATGAGGCAGAGTACGAAGCCTTACTCACGGGTCTTCGATTGGCTAAAGCACTCAAAATGACAAGGTTTGACGCTTTTTGCGACTCTCAACTCGTCGTGAATCAGTTCAACGGCGAATATGCAACAAAGAACGAACGCATGGAAGCATACCTCGCCCTCGTCAAGACATTGACAGCGAAATTCGAACTTTTTACCTTAACAAGGATTCCAAGGGCGGAGAACTCGCAAGCAGACACCCTCGCTTCACTCGGCTCATCGGCATAACCAGATATAGATCTTTAAAGATTTGTCAGTGTTTAATTCATTGAACAACCGAGTATCGCGGTCGCTAACTAAGTCAACGTGCTGACAAGATCTCAAGCTGCGAAGCGGAGAGCGGATCTAAGCGGCGGCTCGCCTAATCATCCTGTGGCATATCCGATGGACCTCGACCAAGCCGAAGATTTTGTCGAACCGGTTTCGATGGATCGCGACCAGTCCGACACAGTCGGAGCGGATGAAACAACAGATGTAATGGCAGAAGACAACGAGCTCGATCCGGATAATACAACTTTTGCCCGTGTAGCGACGAACCGCCGCCGTTGCATGAAATCAACGATATACCCATCGACGACGCGACCTAGGTTTATGGTTGTGATACAAAATGGATGGACAACGTTCGTGGATATCTTGCAGACGGTGACGTCCCGGCGGATAAATGGGCGGCTCGCAAGTTAAAGGCACAAGCATCGCGTTTCGTTCAACTAGATGGAATTGTCTTCAAACGGCGACTGTCCTGGCCACTCCACGTCTGCGTCGAGGGGGAAGAGGCTTGCCAGATAATGCACGATGTTCATGGTGGATCCTGCGGAAAACCATTCCAGAGGTCGTACACTCGCCATTCGAATAAAATGACGTGGATATTTTTGGCCAACAATGATAAAAGACTACGAGTTGTTCGCAGCAAAGTGCGAGAAGTGTCAACGTCACAGCTCATTTATCCACCCGCCTATAAAATTTTTGAGTTCAGTCACTTCGCCGTATCCTTTCATGCGATGGGCGATGGACATCGTCGGACCTCTCCATCCGTCTTGGTAGAAACGGTACCTTTTGGTCTTAACGGATTACTTTTCCAAGTGGATTGAGGCAGAAGCATTTGGATTGCTTAAAGACAAGCAGGTCAAAAACTTCGTCTGGAAAAATATCATTTGTCGACACGGCGTGCCCTACGAAATAGTGACGGACAACGGCTCGCAGTTTATTTCTAAGCGTTTAGAACTTTTCTACGACAAATGGAAGATCAGAGTCAGGAAGTCGACACCTCGCTGCCCCCAGGGCAACGGTCAGGCAGAGGCGTCGAACAAATCGCTCATTCACGGCTTAAAGGCTCAACAATTCTATAGGCTGGTGGATAAATGGGTCGTGACGTTGACACTTCTCGCACTTTGCTGTGAACAACTCGAGGGTGTTTTATGGTCCTATCGAACCACACCTCGTCGCACTACGGGCGAGACACATTTCGTCCTCATCTACGGAACAGAGTGTGATATTCCCCCCGAGGTCTAATTTCCAGGAGTCCGCCGACGATTACTTCCTGAGCAGGAAGGTCTTAATCATCTCCTCATGCTCGATAAGCTCGACCTCATCAACAAAAGACGCGATCGAGCTCTTATCAAGATGACTGAATATCAAACAGCGGCTGCCAAGTACTACAACTCCAAAGTACGAGTTCAGCGTTTCTACGAAGGAGACCTCGTCCTTCGCGCAGTCTTTCAAAATACGGCCAAATCTAATGCTGGCAAACTCGGCGCCCACTGTGAAGGACCTTACCAAATCACGAAGGTAGTTCGTCCAGGCGTCTACGAAATCGCCAACATGAAAGGCGAAATGATCCCGCGCTCTTGGAATGTGCGACATTTGAAAAAATACTACTGCTAAAAATACTAAGTCACTAGACTTGAACTACGACGCGACTAGTTCCCTTCACAGGGTACGTAGGCAGCTCGTTTTCGAACGAGTTCAGTTGCCCCCCTATTCGAAAAAGGGGGGGGAGTGGGTCCGTATATCCATACTCCCAAACTCGATGTAATAAACTAAGGTTGTTAAGATTCGATCAGCTCGCAAAAACGACATCAATGTCTACATGCGACAGTTTATTATGACTCGATCAGCTCGCAAACGACTTAACTGTCTACATGCGACACAACAACTCGCAAAACGACTTAACTGTCTACACACAACAACTCGCAAAACGACTTAACTGTCTACACGCGACAGCTCGTAAACGACTTAATCGTTTAAAACGCGACAATCGGTAAAAGACTTAATCGTCTAAACCGTGACTCAAATGTCGACTCGTCGCCATTTACTGACCATAATGACGATCTCTAACACTTCATCGCGAAGTATATCCCTTACACATCCATAACGGATAAAATCGCTATATAAATTTAGAGTCCATTACTGGAGCTTACGTATTCACGGGAATATGTCTGTAAACCAGGATGTTCGTCTCGCATACCCAGTTATACTTAACACTGGTCGAACTTGACAAATATAATCGGGTCAGAGATTATAATCAGTTCAGAGATTCGGTGGAATTCATCTATACTCCGAAATATAACAGGCCTCGCAGACGAGCTCTTACAGACCTCGCCAAAAAGGGCGAATCTAAAAGCGATAAAAAAGTCGCATGAAATCCGAATTTTATGAACATTTCGTTAAAATTTGGGTTCGACCAACCAGGCAGATAAAGCCGTCCAGGCATCAAAACAAAAGCAAGTCTTAAAACCTTAGCAAAATAAAAGGAAAACAACAAATCCTAAAAGCTATTACAAATTTGGATTAAGCGACCAACTCGCCCTCTTCAACTCCTTTATCCTCGGCTTAAGCGGCAGTGCCAGCCGAACCCGCCAACTCGCCACCTTCCTTTGCCACTTCTTTATTAGTTGGTACGGAAGGTCCGACCGAACTCGCAACCTCACCAGTTGATTTCCCTACAATCGGCTCGCCAGTCTTGGGATGCCGTTCTAAGGGAGTCGGCTCGCGCTGAGGTTCTGTTTCTACTGCTTGGTCGGGATCGACAGTCTTATCCGTCTCGCCCGACTCGCTCTCGCTCAGCTCTTCGCTAGCGCTCCACAACCGCATGCCCAAAGATCCGTCGTTGGACCCCGAAGCTACATTAATACCAACAGACTTAGCAACGGTCTCGACCTGCGGAGAAACAACTATATCCGCTAGATTAATGGGGATGACGTAGTTCATACCTAGAATCTTCCGCAACTCGGCGGACACCTCGTCAAAGACATCATAGGCAGAGCCCAGCTTTGCCTAATTCTCGACTAGAAGAGCACCTTCGGCGATGGGGTCGAAGGGTTCTTCAGTATTCTCCAGGTCATCGAGGAGTCGAAGGTTGGAGTCCGCTTGCGAAAGAAGGACCATTTTCCTAATCGGCTTTTTCATCATTTGACAAAAAAGCTCGTTAGCGCGGTCCAATTTAGCCTGAACCTCAGCAGCCGCGGATTGCCTCGCAGATGAAGCAGCCGTTTCGAGATCCTTCTCGCGACTCGCTTTCAGAGCAACCAATTCTGCCTCCAGCTCGGCAGTTTTCTCCTCGGCTTTCTTCTTCTCAGAGCCGACTCTGTGAAGATGCACGCCCAAGTCGTCATTGCTCTTCTTGTAGGCATCTCGCTCAGCAGCGATTTTGCTCATCTTCTCCGCGAGTTGCTTCATCTCGATTTCTTCCTCCCACCTGGCCTCGTCGATAAAGGCCTGCCTTGACCTCGCCTCTTGGTCATACGCTATGACCATCATGTTACAATGAGCGATAGGCTGCAAAAAGAAAGTAAGACGGAACAGGAAGGATAAATGGGAATTTACCTTAGCCTGGCGAGACGAGAACTCCTTGTAGAGCTCGCTCTTTAGCAACATTTCTGGGATCGGAATGTTGTCGCCCGGATATGTGACCTTGGCCATTAGAGCGGCCGCAGCTAACGGATCATCATAAAGCTCGGCAGATTTTCCAGATCGTGAACCTGGAGGCAAAGTCGGCTGCTCGCGGCGAGATTTCTTCACATCTTTTTCCTTGCCCTTGCCTTTCTCAGAGGCGGAATGTTTTCTTTTTCGAACTAGCTGGTTCTCGGGCTCGGCGGGCTCGTCCGTAACGGTAATCGGCTGTGAAGGAATAACAGCCAAAGCACCACTCGCATCTATGGTAGCCGCTTCGTCGCTCTTTGCCACATGAGTGTTTTCCATGGCTACACTCCGTTCTAACGTCTCGGTGGCAGGAGCAGCTGGTTTCGGCTCGGCTATTCTCTTGGCCTTCGCAGCTTTCTTGTTGGCGATGTCGCGGAAAGTTGATCTGTCTGGCATGATATCGAGGTCGTCGGACTCGCTTCGATTAGGACAGTCTTCTTCGTCGATTAGAGTGAACTCGCGAGCTCGAATGACTCTCTGAAGATGGAAATGGCGCTCCCAAAGACACTTCCTAGCCTTCAACTTGTGGAACAGATCGTCGATTCCGGGAACAGGAGTGAGTAGCGGTCTGGGAGCTGTAAAAACAATCGAGCAGAAAGTTAAGATAAAGCATAAGGAGACAGTTCGCACGATCAACACCAAGAAAATCTACCAAGTGTTCCCCACTTCGCCACCGCCGGACATTCTTCTTCAACAGACGCGCTTGACATCGACACAAAGAAAAAATATTTTCTTTGCCAACTGTGGTCTTTCTTCGGAAAGTCATCTAAAATCTTGTACAGAGGTCGACTCGCAAGATTATACAACTTCTTGCCGCTCGGGTCGGCGTGCTTACGGAATTCTAAAAAATTATGAAGATGACGAACTCCGATGGGCTCGCCACATTTGGCAGCTCGATTCTATGAACCCACATGTACCGCAGAATCTACGCATGAATGGGGAATGTGAGGTAACAGCCCCTAAACCAGCATTCATATGCAGTGAATGTGCCGACTGGCGGGTCGTCTTCTCGCTGCTCGATAGTTGGCACAATCATCTCGACCGCGTCGGAGATTCCACATTCTGTGCGAAGGATATCCAGTGACTCCTTGTCGCACCATGAAGAGCCTGGAGGCGGGTGTTACTTTCGCCTCGACTTCTTCTTCTTCTTCGGGACGTCGGCCAGTCTGGATGCTATCCAGGCCTCCAATCTTTTTGCCTCTACGAGAGGGTTGTATGCCCAAGTACATTCCTCAATCTTCACTCGGGGAGATGGCTCGGCAGGACTGAGTGACTCGTCACGAAGATGTGGAACTTCAATGACTAGCCTTTGTTCATTGGCAGCAGAAGTCTCGGCATTCTGCGAGGGACGCGAGGTCCCAACTCCCTCTTGGATATCTGCTCGTGGAGCTCGCCTCGATGAGACAGTCTCCCCCTTCTCGCGACTTTGCCTTCGGGTGGGAGTGGGGTAGGAGAACAAGTCGGCAAGAGGAGAATTACCTCTAGCCTGGCACACTCGCACAGAAAAACTCGCTTCCTCGCGCCCAGATGGACTCGCCTCCTCGCGGCCGAAAGTACTCACGTCCTCGCATCCGCGGATCCTTCCACAACTTAAACTCGCATCAACGACCGACTCGCTATGGGCGGAATACACCCAGATCAATTTCTCATTCTCGGCGAACTCGGCAGATCTCGCAGACTAGGTCGAATTTGTTGACGACATTATTTTTTGGATCAAAGTGTAGAGATTTTCAGATTTCTCAAGAACATTGCTGTGGCGATGAAGAACACGGCGGCGGCGAAGTGATGGGACGGCAAAAAACCCTATCAAATACTTGAAAGAAAAATGAGAGAAAAGGGAGAGAGAGCAAACCTGTTTTCGGAGAAATGAGAATTATGAGAGGTATCTGAGGAGCATCCCTCTTTTTATAGGCGTGGTTCGAGTTTCGAGGTGGGCCTCATTTTAATTTGGGCCGAGAATCTGGGCTTAAAAGGATCATGGTTTCAAAGGGAACCAGATCGACTTGCGATCCCGCGACTTCGTACTAGCTCAAAATGCGACCTCGCGAGTTCACCTACGATTTAATTCGCGACTTCAGGACTTCACTTTCTCAAAGCTTCCTCTTTACAACGGAATCAACTCGCGACTTAATTAACTCGCGACCTCATCTCTGTTGAGATGTAATTTGCGACCCCGCAGACTTTCATCTAGTCGCCTCGCGCATATCGAGCGACTCGCTGATTTGTGGCATGTTCATCTCGTCGCCTCGCGCATATCGAGCGACTCGCAGATTTGTGGCATGTTCATCTCGTCGCCCCGCGCATATCGAGCGACTCGCAGATTTGTGACATAATCTTCAAGCAGCTCGCAGATTTTGACTCGATCATTTCGCGACTTCGCAAGAGCGGAATCAACTCGCGACTTAATCAACTCGCGACCTCATCTCTATTGAGATGTAATTTGCGACCTCGCAAACTTTCATCTAGTCGCCTCGCGCATATTGAGCGACTCGCAGATTTGTGGCATGTTCATCTCGTCACCTCGCGCATATCGAACGACTCGCAAATTGGTGGCATGTTCATCTCGTCACCTCGCGCATATCGAGCAACTTGCAAATTGGTGGCATGTTCATCTCGTCACCTCGCGCATATCGAGCGACTCTCAAATTGGTGGCATGTTCATCTCGTCACCTCTCGCATATCGAGCGACTCGCAGATTTGTGACATAATCTTCAAGCAGCTCGCGGATTTTGATCTCGATCATTTCGCGACTTCGCAAGATCGGAATCGACTCGCTCATAACATCACACTCGATCAGCTCGCGACTTCGTCTCATCAGGCAGCTCGCGACTTAATCAAAATCAACTCGCAACTTCCTTAAAATCAGCTCGCGGTTTGATCAGAATTAGCTCGCCAAAATCGGTTTGTGACTTCACTTTGCCGTCTCACGGTCAATCACTCGAGTCGCCTCGCGTCTTTGAACGGCTCACCGATTTTGGACTAGCTCATCTCGCCACCTCGCAAAGTTCGACATCGACTCGCTGATAACTCGTATCGATCAGCTCGCCGAATTGGGTACAACCATGTCACTTGGGCTCAGCAAAATCGGTCAAACACGTTAACAGTCTAAATGGAAATCGATTCTTCATTCGGACACCCTTACTTCAACACTTTTTAATTAAACTGTTGAATTGGGGGGCTAACTGTAGGGGTCAAATCTCCCCTAGAAGAATCGATAAGCCTAAATCGACTAAATAAACGTTAAACGGCCCAACGGTCAAAGCCCAGGAGACAGAGGCCCATTAACGGCCCATTACTATTTGCCTCAACCGACTTGTTTTTCCTATAAATAAGTATGCACCCCCTCATTTGTGGGGATCCGAAAATTCTGAAATGAATAAAGACAAACAGTTCTCAGCTAATAAATAAGAACAGACTAAGAACCCTAATTCGAAATCCGTCTATGTGTTTGAAACCCTAAAGAAGCTCTTTTCCCATCGAATCTTCACAAATTCTATTGTGTGAAATTCTAGCTCGCACATAGACCATATAGAGGATCTCCACTTCATAACATAGATTTCAACTTCATAGCTATTCTGGTTGTAATGTGACTTTTCATCTACAGAGGTTTCATTGTGAGCTCTATCATTCTGTTGGCTTCTAAACACAAATGTATTACTTATTTGTGTTTCTTGAAAGCAAAATAATGTTTGATCCCACATAAATTGAGTTTTTTATGATGAAAGAAAAATATTATTGTGTGTTTATTTTCCATCTACTTTGTGTATATAAACTTTAGACCCTCCTAAGAGACCTTGGTTTTGTATCCATTGTAATAAATCTTACTTTACAAAATTTGGAAAAACAGAGGAAAAGAAAAAATGCATTGCACAAAACTCAACACCAAATCAGTGTCAATGAACCAATTGTATTTTGGAGGTTCTTGTTCATCAGACAAACAATAATCATCAATAGATTCTTGTTCGTGCTCAACGAGAGAAGATGGACCGTTTGATACCATTGTTCTTTGGATTGAAGACATTACTTTCTTCTCTGATTGGTGTCATATATATCGGTCGTAACTTGGTTGTTACGTTTTCTGTACCAATGAAAGGATCATGCTTTTACTTTTACTTAAACTCAAAACAAACACTTAAAATCTTTGATACAAAAATAATTGGAAAGTTTGCTTGGACGTCTTACTCCGCAAGAATCTTTGATGCTCTCTGATTGCTCTCTGATCTCCTTTTTAGATATTTCACCTATTCGATTAGGCTTTTTATATATTTTTTGGGCCTTTCAAAAAACTTTAGCTTCTCCAAGCTGTTGTAACAAAACCGTTCATTTGGTATATAAATTAACATTTTATTCCAAAAAAAAAAGTCTGTGTTTTTTCCATCTTTTTTTCTTTTTATAATTTCCTAAACCCTAAACCTATATATATATTTCGCCGTCTGATCATCTTTGAACACAATGATTGGAGGAGAAAAATCAGTTTCGATCCCCGTCCATCTCATTGTCGAGATACTCTCCAGATTGCCTCAAACGTCGATCGCGAGGTTTTGTTGGGTCTCAAAGCTATGGGAATCCATAATTCACCGTTCATACCTCACCGAGCTGTTCTTGACCAGGTCACGAGCTCATCCACGTCTCTTATTCGTCATTAAACTAGCATGAAGAAGGGTGGCGTTGCTACTCGTCCCTTCAGCCTCATAATCCATATGAGAAGACGACGTCTCTTGTAGTAGCGGCCAGTACCAAGGTCTCTGGATATCAAGATTATTCATATGGATATGCCTCAGGTTTGATCAATATATCTAGTGTAACTAACGAAGCAGTGGATGTGATATGTAACCCTACCACGGGACAGTATGTGATATTACCTAAACTCGTATTAGAAAAGTACAGAAACTCATCTAGGTTTTTAGGGTTTGATCCTATTGACAAACAATTTAAGGTATTGTCCATGGTTTCTCGAGCTGGTGATGATAGGGATCATAAAATTCTGACATTAGGAACTGGAACTATGATGTGGAGGAATATCCAATGTCCCTCAATCTACAAGAAGTCTTTGCGTCCCTTAGTAGATTCACGCATATGCATCAATGGGGTTTTGTATTACTTAGCTACTGATGGAAGGTCCCTTGTGATAGTTTGCTTTGATGTTAGGTCTGAAAAATTCAAGTTTCTTGAAGTGGATTCCTTTTGCCTCAATTCTACGAAATTGATAAACTATAAGGGTAAACTAGGTTGGATTGATTGGGTGCATGTTTACACTGGTAAAGGAAGTACTTTTGAGTTGCGTATGTTGGTTCTAGAGGATGTCGAGAAACAGATATGGTCGAAGCATATCTACACTACGCTAAAGAATTATAAAGTCTTTGATGATTGCGCTGTTAGGTAGTAAATTAGACTACTTATAATATAAAAGTATTAAAATTTGAGTAAAAGGAAGAAAGAGATTGTTTTTGTGGGATATATTGAAATATAAAATTTGAGTAAAAGGAAGAAAGATAGTGTTTTTGTGGATAAAATTAGATGTTTTGGAGAAAGAGGGATCTAATATTAGATCTTTTGGAGAGTGTGTTTAAAAGGAAACGAGAGTGTTTAAATATAAAATTAATAAAAGTTGAGTAAAAGGATGAAAGAGAAGGTATAAAGTTGAGTAAAAGGAAGAGAAAGTCTGTGTTTTAATAATTTAAAAATCACATTAGACCCTTAAAGGTCTGCGTTGTACATGACCTAAATATAGTGGATTGTTAAAATATAAAATTATTAAAATTTGAGTAAAAGGAAGAAAGAGAGTGTTTTTGTGGGGTTATTGAAATATAAAATTAATAGAAGAGAGGGAGATAGTGGGTGTGTTTAAATATAAAATTAATAAAATTGAGTAAAAAGAAGAGAGAGTTGTTAATTTTAGAACTTTTGGAGAGTAAATTGAAAGGAAGAGAGAGTGTTTAAATATAAAATTAATAAAAGTTGAGTAAAATGATGAAAGAGAAGTATAAAGTTGAGTAAAAGGAAGAGAGGGTGTTTGTTTTAATAATTTTATATTTTATATTTACCCCTATTTACTCTCTATAAACATGCCCTGACAACTACAGGTGAATTTGTTTTGTCGATGGTCTATAGATATAAAAAACTGTATTAGGTTTTCTACTTCAACCCCGAAAGAAACACCCTCCAAACTGTTGAAATACAAGGTGTTGGAGATTACCATGAAACGTTTAAGAGTTTTAGTAGCTTTAAGCCATGTTCAATGGTAACCCTCTTGGGTCTTATGTGGTGTTCTTATAATATAAAATTATTAAAACACACACTCTCTCTTTTTTTTACTCAACTTTATACCTTCTTTTTCATCATTTTACTCAACTTTTATTAATTTTATAATTAAACACTTTCTCTCTTTCTTTTAAGAACACTCTCCAAAATATCTAATTTTAGACACTTTCTCTTCCTTTTAGACACTCTCTACTCTCTTTACTCAAATTTTATTAATTTTATATTTCAATATACCCCACAAAAACACTCTCTTTCTCCCTTTTACAACTATTTTAATAATTTTATATTATAAGAACATCACATTAGACCCCAAGTGGTCACCATTGAACATGCCCTTAGGGCATGTACATTGGTAACCCTGCGGAGTCTTAAGACCATATAAAATTATTAAGACATACACTCTCTCTTCCTTTTACTTAACTTTATACCTTCTCTTTCATCCTTTTACTCAACTTTTATTAATTTTATATTTAAACACTCTCTTTTCCTTTTAAAAACACTCTCCAAAAGATCTCAATTAACACACTCTCTCTTCCTTTTAAACACTCTCTACTCTCTTTACTCAAATTTTTATTAATTTATATTTCAATATACCCCACAAAACACTCTATTTCTTCCTTTTATAACCATTTTAATAATTTTATATTATAAAAACACACACTTTAAACCCCTTAGGGTTACCAATGTACATGCTCTTAGAGTCTTTGTAGAACATGTTGAGGATGTCAACTAATGCGGCTTTTCATCTATTATTTTATTGGCTTATTATACTTTCTTTCAGTTTTTCATCTCTAAGCTCTAATAGTACTGCATTATCATTCAGTTTGGCATAATGTCTGATACCACATAAACTGAGTTTTCATTAATAATAACATTTACCGTTTTATAGTATTTGTTTCTTTTTGTTCATTGCTTTGTGTATATAAACTTTAGATCCTCCTCAGAGATCTTGGTGTTTCGTATCCATTGTAACAAATCTTACTAAATAATCTGGGAATAATTGGCGATCATCACTTTCTCTCCCAACAGAGCCAACAGAAGAGCAAAAGTGCATTGCACAAAACTGAAAACACAATCAAAGAACCAATTTTATTTTGAAGGTTCTTCTTCATCAGACAAACAAATATCATCATTATATTCATTTTTTTTATAAAGGTAAATATTTCATTAAAATGAAAACGTTTTAGGTTTACATATATCGTAACAATATAAACCTACATAAATGGTTCCATGGCAAAAAATGATAAAAACATGGAAACATACTTCATTGCGATTCAGTCCGTCGACTCAGCAAAAGCATAAAGCTAATGGAGTAAGAAAGCGATAACGATATTGTTGTTCTTTCCAAATCGGTAACTCGAGACAATCTTGCAGTTGCAAGATGCAAAGCCTGAAATATCTAAAATCCTAACATTAGAAGCCTTTCACTGGAGATCCTAAATTGTGTCGTCAACGGCAAAGTCGTCGCAGTCCTCGATCACATCCACCATTTGCTTCCTGTGAGAGCAGCTCAAAGAACAATTCCATGATCTAACACAATAAGAAACCTCGCGAACCAATATGTGAACGGTACAAGCTCCTTCTACCAAGTTTCTCCTGAAGTCAGCTAGCACAAAGCTGGATATAACTAAACATAACTACATCAAACACAATTAGTCATACTAGCTCCTCTAACGCACATGACCAAAGCAAACAAAGCAAAACATCCGACATCACAAAAACCTCATCTTCAAAGCAATATCAAGCAACAAACAAAATCAGGGCCTGGCCAATCATCAAAACTAGAAGAACAAGCAATCCAAACCCATATAGAGCAAATAAGCCACCTCCGGAGGCAATTACAACTCTACCCAGAATTACCGTAAGAACCGGAAAGCAAAATCTGGTTCCAAAGAGGCGAGTCTTTACACCCGAGAAGCCACAATGATAACTCTCCCAAAGAAAACAAGCTGCTGTCTTCAAGCATATTTAACAAAGAGAGAAAAAGTCAATTCGTCGAGTCTAAACGCCTTATCGAGAACCAAACCAGAAACATTGCCTGTTAATCAATCCATAGAATAAGTGACAAAGAGATTAAGGAATCAGCAATTGAAGAGACAGAGAGAAGCCCACGGCCAATTGCTTGGCGAGATTAATTTAGCTCAGCTACCGAAATCCCTAAAATCACAATCCACCACAAAATTACTAGAACTTCAAGGTGGAGACAGCGGCTTCTCCCTTTAAGAACCACACCGGTCCTCAAGCGGGTACAATCGAGAGAGGAGAAAAACCTAACCCCTGAGACGAAGAGCGAGACGCGACGATAATCATCAGATTCTTCTTCGTGCTCAACGAGAGAAAATGGACGTTTGTTAGTTGAGAGCTCAAACAAGAATTCAAAATATCTGAAAATGGAAATCTCATTCAATCACTCAACTTTCTTAGTTTGTTATACTGTTCATACTCTCTCATATATAGAGAGGATTCGGTTTACATAAACCAGAACTTAACCAACATTACATTGAATTAAACCAACACATATAATTAATATTCCCCCTCAAGATGAGTCTGATGGAGCATAGATGGATAGAAGACTCATCTTGCCAAGAAGAGAATTGAACTGAGAAGGAAACAAAGGCTTGGTGAAAAGATCGGCTAACTGAAGATCCGTATTGACATGAAGAAGTTTTATAACACCATTCTCCACACGATCACGAACCATATGGCAATCAATCTCTATATGTTTAGTTCTCTCATGAAAGACTTGATTGCTAGCAATGTGAATAGCCGCAGTGGAATCACAATAGAAGGAAATAGGAGGAGACTGAGGTACCTCAAGCTCATGAAGTAATTTAAGCAGCCAATCAACCTCCTGAGCTCCCTTAGCCAATGCCCTGTACTCAGATTCTGCTGAGGACAAAGAAACAGTGTGTTGTTTCTTGGTTTTCCAGGAAATCAAAGCAAAGCCAAGAAACATACAAAAATCACTAGTAGATCTTCGAGTATCAACACAGGAAGCCCAATCTGCATCAGTGTATGCTTTCAACTGCAAGTCTGAAATGGCAGGATAAAAGAGCCCCAATCCAATAATGCCTTTAAGATAATGAGCTACCTTATAAGCTGCCTTCAAGTGAGATGTCTTAGGTGCAGAGGAAAACTGTCATAGCTTGTTGACGGCAAAAGTAATATCAGGACGTGTGATGGTAAGATACATAAGTTTACCAATCAATCACCTATAAGTCTCTGGATCATCAAGCAAAGGTTCATCAGAGGTAAGTGAAAGTTTGAGATTAGGCTCCATAGGTACAAGAGATGGCTTGCAACCTAAGAGACCAATCTCATCCAAGAACTCCAGTGTATACTTCCTCTGACAAACATAAATGCCAGCAGCTGATCTAGCAACTTCCAAACCAAGAAAATACTTCATTTCACCCAAATCTCTAAGTTTGAAAGCTTTCTTTAAATCTTCTTTTAAAAGAGCAACTTCACTATCTGAATTACTAGCAATGACAATGTCGTCTACATAAACCAACAAAGCCACATAAGAATTGCCAGTATGCCTGATGAATAATGTATGATCTGCCTGAGATTTAGAGAATCCCAAACCCAAAAGAGTAGTATTAAACTTAAGAAACCATTGCCTAGATGCTTGTTTCAACCCATATATAGACTTATTGAGCTTACATACAGCATCTATTGGCCAAGTTTCCCCCTCCTTTGGAGCATACCCCTGAGGCAAAACCATATAAATTTCCTCATCCAAGTCACCATTCAAAAAAGCATTCGAAATATCTAATTGATGAAGACCCCAATTCTTAGCAGAAGCAACAGCAAGCAAAGTCTTCACAGTAGTTAACTTGGCAACTGGAGAAAAAGTTTTAAAAAAATCCAAACCTTCTTGCTGCGTAAAACCCTTAGCTACAAGACGAGCCTTAAACCTTTCCAGATTCCCATCAGCTAAAAGCTTCACATTATATACCCAACGACATCCAATAGCTTCTTTTCCAGGAGGTAGAGAAACTGTATCCCAAGTATTGGTACGAATCATAGTAGAAAGCTCAGTATCCATAGCCTCCACATACTCTTTATACTTCTTACCTTGAGCATAGGTAGAAGGTTCTGGATACTTAGTTAATGCACAAATAAAAGCTTCATAGGAATCAGACAACTTAGCATAAGAAACTACCTCTGAGATAGGATATTGTACCTCAAAGTAATTGCATTGCAATAATAGTCTTGTAAGTAAGCAGGAGCTTTACCAGCACGTTTGGTTTGATCAACAATACTCACTACTTCACTGGAGCTAGCTTGAGCAGGCATCTTGTCCACTTGACCAGAATCAGGAACAGATAATCTGGATAGAGAAGCAGGCAATGCCATAAAACCACCAGAATCAGAAGCAGGGAAAAAATTCAGATAATCAGGTACAGGATCAGTAGGAGAAGCACATGGAAATATGTCTTCATGGAACACCACATTGCGAGAAATAAATGTTTCATTAGACTAAAGATTCAAGACTTTATAACCCTTGTAACCTGCAGGATAACCAAGGAAGACACAAGCTCTGGAGCGAGGCATGAACTTATGTCTCTGCTTAGGTGAAGTAGAACAATAACATAAACACCCAAACACCTTCAATGAACTATAATCAGGAACTTTCTGATGTAACAATTCAAAAAGAGACTTATTATCCAGAAGAGGTGAAGGCAATCTGTTAATAAGAAATACCGCAGTAAGGATACAATCACCCCAATAGAGAAGATCCACTTTAGACTGGAAAAACAAAAACCTAGCCACATTCAAGATGTGTTGGTGTTTCCTTTCCACCACTGAGTTCTGTTGAGGAGTCTCGGGACATGAGTGATAAGAAACAATACCCTTGGCCTTGAACAACTTAGTGAACTTCAACTCTGCAGCATTATCAGATCTCACACTCTTCACCACAATATTGAATTGTGTTTCAACCATTGTTAAGAAATCTGGAACTATCTGTAAGACCTCATCCTTCTTCTTCATCAGATAAATCCAAGTAGCTCGGGTATGATCATCCACTATAGTGAGAAAGTACCTATACCCTTCAATAGTTTCAACAGAAAGAGGTCCCCAAGTGTCCAGATGAATCAAATCAAAAGGATGAACACAAAGATTATTATTAGACTGAAAAGGAAGATGTTTCTGTTTAGCCATTGGACAAATGTCACAATGTGGATGATCTTTATTGATTTTAAAACCAAGTACATTGTGGAGAAGGTCAATCTTAGAGTAAGCAGGATGACCTAATCTACGATGCCAAATAGAAGAATCAACAACAGCATGACAAGCAGGGAGATTATTAACATCATGAGAAGAGCTTGGAGCAAAGAATGTAGTAGCATCCAGCACATAAAGATTTGAAACTCTTTCACCCTGTCCAATCGTCAAGCCCCTGATAGGATCCTGAATCAAACAATAATTTTCATCAAATAACACCTGAGCTTTCATATCCTTTGCCAAAGTACTAACACTAAGAATATTCAAATGAAAACCAGGTATATAGAGAACATTTTGCAACAAAATGTCATTGTTTATCCTTATCTGACCAACCCCTTTAACCTCAATAGAAGGACCAGTAGGGAGATTCACAGAAGAAAGGACATCACACGACAAATTCAAAAACAAATTTCTATCCCTAGAAACATGATGTGTTGCCCCACTATCCACTATCCAACTTTCTGAAGTAAGAGTAGTCTGAGTAGCTTTCAAAATCCCAACAAATTGAAGAGTAGAGGAAGAGAAATGCATACCAGAATTATTAATACCAGATGGAGGACTAGAAAGAAGCATATTTCCAGGTGATAGTTGAGAGCTGAAATAAGCAATGACATCTTGGATCTGATCTTTAGATAAAGTCCCCACCATATTGGAAAGAGAAGGAGGAACTGATCCAGAAGCAGAAGATGTCATAGCCACTTGAGCAACCACCGGTTTGAGTGGCTTAGGTTGAGAATCACCAAGGCTTCCTGAAGAAGAAGATTTATCACTCTGAAACTTCTGTTTAGACTTAAAGCCAATGGGAAACCCATGGATATGATAACAGCGATCCACAGTGTGACCAGAGTAACCACAATGAGAACACACAGGCATGTTTCCATTCTTGAATTGACCATAGGAAGACTTAGTAGCATTCACAGAAACTGGAGAAACCATAGTGTCTGGAGAAACTGCTGAGACATGATCCAAAATGTCCTCTGACTATAATCCTGATCCAAAATGTTGTATACCTCTGAGAAACCAGGAATAGGCTTCTTCATAATGATCTGACCTCTGATATGTCCATAAGACTCATTAAGGCCAGCTAGAAACTTGATAACCTTAGATTGTTCTTGCTTAGTCTGAGTCTTCACACAACAAGCACAATTGTTACAAGCTCTCACACAATCTGCTTCATCATGTTCATCCCAAAGAGTCTTCAATTTTGTATAATATGACGATAAATCCATAGAGCCTTGATGAAGAGACCAGATTTGTTGGGAAAGCTGATAAGATCTAGGAACATTAGTGATATGAAAACGCGTGTGTAAATCCTTCCAAATCTCTGAAGCATCCTGAAATCGCAAAACACTCCCATAGATATCCTTAGACACAGAGTTTAGTATCCAGGATTTCACCATACTGTTACATCGAGACCAGATACGATATAAAGGATGAGATTCCAAAGGTCGAGAGCATGATCCATCAACAAATACAAGCTTAGCATCTAAGGCCGTAGTCATCGCAATGTTCCAGTTACCAAAGTTCGAGCCATCAAGAGTAAGAGAGATAAGCGATAGACCTGGATTATAACCATTTGTGAGATAATAAGGTGAATGGATGCTATCGATATCCTCTATAGCTAGAAGACGATGATGTAACGCCGATGTATCTTCTGGTGATGGAAAAACCCCCCAAATTCTTCGGATCCTTTGATTTCGAAGATGAGGAAGCCACACGAGCCATACGACGAGACGATTTTCGCAGAACAACCATTGTTGAGCTTAGATCGGACAGAATAATCATATCTGAGCACAAATTGGAACTGAGAAAGCTGAGATTCACCGGATTAAGCAAATCTGAGCTCAAAAAATCGGCGGAACAACCAGAAACGAACAAATCAACCGGAGAAGAAGCTCCGATTAACCGGAAAACGAAGAGAAAACGAACGGAAAACGGAAACGACGATCGATTGTTGAGTTAGACTCAACGCTCTGATACCATGTTAGTTGAGAGCTCAAACAAGAATTCAAAATATCTGAAAATGGAAATCTCATTCAATCACTCAACTTTCTTAGTTTGTTACACTGTTCATACTCTCTCATATATAGAGAGGATTCGGTTTACATAAACCAGAACTTAACCAACATTACATTGAATTAAACCAACACATATAATTAATAACGTTTGATACCATTGTTCTTTGTTATTATGAGAGTTAGTAGTAACTTGGTAGTTAATAACTTAAGTCAATAAAACTTTTTATTGCAATCCTCTGAATGAGACACGGTACATGTAAAACAATTCGTGGATATTCGTACATTGCCGAAATCTGGCTTTCTCAGGCCTCAGAGAAACTTAACATTAAACACCAAAAGAGCCACGGAAACTGTCAGCCACAGAAGAGAAGAAGCGGTGGTGGCTGCGTTTATGCCTGCTGTTGAAGTGGGAGGTGGAGCAGTAGGCGAAGCAGTAGGTGAAGCGGGAGGCAGAGCGGGTGGCAGAGCGGGAGGCAAAGCGGGGCACTCGACACCATCTTTACTGTCTGGACATTGGTTAGCGAAAAGTCCAGGTGGGAATTTACCGTAGAGGTTGATGTAACGGAACATAACGCTTGCACAATCCGTGCTGAGGTCGTTGAGCTCGTCTGCGTAAGGACACGCAAAGTCCTTGAAGGCGGCACAACATTCCTTTTGTGGGTACTTTGGACCTTTGCATTGGCTTGTTAAGATTGTGTAGTTCTTAAACTCAAATTTCACAGGACATGCTGTTTAAATAAAATAAATAAAAAGAGAAACCATATATGTCAGTTAGATGAAACCAACAACATTTTTGTCCCAAAAAATCGGTTGCATTCACAGGATTTAAAAGCACAAAGATTCACTACATAATTAGCTGTCTATACACATGTTATACATTAATTCCATGATTAACAAAACCATAAACTCCTAACTCTGAATCATAATCAAGAAACAAGAATCAAGAATCGATAATCAAGTTTGTAACTCAAAGTTTTGGTCAATGAACAAATTAAAGAGACTTTTGAGATATAAAAAACTTGCGTTTCTTGGTCTGAAGCAAGTTTCTTCCGATAACCAAAGTCTGCGATTCGAACGCACCATCTGCGATAGAAAAAAACAAGAAAATCGATGAAGATTCATCGAAACAAATCGAATCATTTAGGAACAGAGTAAATCTATTTTTTGGGAAAGTAGAAAAGTGTGTACCTGAGATGAAACTTGAAGAAGAGAAAGATGAAAATATTGTGAGGAGAAGAAGAAAAAAGAAAAGAACTCTAAAGAGGAACTTGAGCTTCATGATTGTAATATGTTTACAGAAGTGACGAAGAGGTCTTATAAAAAAAAATAGACGGTTTTGAAGACGACCTATGCGAACCACGAAGATGAAAAAAGAGAGAGAGAGAATTAAATTCTAAAGGTTTACAATAAAATAAAGAGACCGACGACATAATTTTAAAGTACCTTTCCTTGTAAGTCAAACTCACTACAGTACCTTGTCTACACTTTGCCCAAGAATAAAATATTTGATCACTGCCTTGTTTCTATTGCCGGAATGACAGCTACTGGCGAAATAGTTTTTTCGAAGGTCCACCATAATGATAACATACCGTTTTATGTTTTCTATTTCAATCTCGAAAAGAACACTTTCCAAAGTGTCGAAATCCAAGGTTTTGGAGCGTTTTGGAAATTTGGGACAGTTTACGCCTTTGTAGACCATGTAGAGGATCTCAGTGCTAACAATGCAAAGCTACTCAAGTCGGTCATCTCTGCCCAATCTGTGAAGAACAATGCAAAGCCGACGATCCTCCTTCAGAACAAGTACGATTTATTAGATAACTTAGAGTGAGGACATCTGTCATTTGTTGTTGGCTAAACTGATCTAGGAGGCCAAGCCAATTTCATGTGTTAAGAGTTTATCTAGTTTTCGCTGTGAGTGTGTGTGGCTGGTCATTTACAAATTTCATTTCTTCGTTTGATCTATTAATTTTCTTTTGTTACATCTAAAGAAGATCATCATCAGAAACAAGATCGTCGTACGTTTGAATGCAGTAACAAATTTGGTTCTCTGCCTCTTTTAGATGATGGCTGAAGTTGTTTTCATAATATTTATAGCATAAGAGTTTAGCTAGTTTATGCTGTGATGGCTGAAGACAACATCTTTTTATATGACTCTTTTTGTTCATCATGATCAAAGTGTTCTTTTAAGATCTCTTTAGCATTCTTGTTTCTTAGACTTTGTTACCAGAAATAACCGCTCGTTTTAATCTCAAACTTAGCCAAAATCTTCAACAACATGATGAGTATTATTAGGGTTTAATGAAATCAAGGTCCTATTATGTGATCTTGTCTTTCAGACCACAATAACAAACAAGAATGTTTCAAGAAACACCACAAAACAAAACATTCATGTTTCTTTTGCTTTGCCTCCTCCTGAAATGTCTTTCGTCCCACCTTTTCTTTTAACATATACATATATTGCAAGATAACATGAGTTAAATCTCTAATCAGCGACTTAGCTTGCAACCCAAGAAACCTCAAGTTAACTTATATGAACACAAACAAGAAGAAAGATGCACTTTATCTCCCTCAACCATAACTCCAATGAACATTTATAAGATTGATACAAATATTGACTCACGAAACAAAACTTGGAAAACAGAGTAAAAAGGAAACATAGCCGATTTCAGGTTTACATTTGCAAAAAAAAAAAAAAAAAACCAATCATTGTCTGCACCTGTCAATGGGAGGCTAATTTTTTTATTTTTTTTTAATGAATGTAAAAGTATTATTCAATCCAGCCTATGAAACATAGCATTCAATCGCTCCATACAGAGCTTGGGAAGCAAACCACTCAATCAGCCCTTATTATAAAGGGAGGCTAATTTAATTCATGAACCAATTGTATTTTGGAGACTCTTCATCATCAGACAAACAATAATATCATCGGATTCTTCTTCTTGCTCAACGAGTGTAAATTGGACGTTTGATAGCGATAATTATTTGGATCTAGCTAACACATTACTTAGTAGTCACACTAACACATTAGTTACGAGAGTTAGTAGTAACTTGGTAGTTACGTTATCTGCAGTAGAATTACCAATGTGATTTTATTTTTCCTTTTTTTTAATTCCTAACCGTAAACTTTTTTTTTCGTCGGTAACCCTAAACATATACATGTAGTAGAGTCTCGCCGCATGATCAGCGAACGAAACGGTCATCTTTGAACTCAATGATTAAAGGATCAATTTCAGATTCACTTCCAATTGATCTCATTCTCGAGGTCTTCTCGAGATTGTCTGCAAAATCAATAGGGAGGTTTCGTTGCGTGTCGAATCTATGGAGGTCTATACGCAACGAGCCCGTGACCTGGTCAATAATAACTCACCGAGCTGTTTTTGACCAGGTCCACGTCTCTTAATAGCCCTCAAAACTTCAAAGTTTGAGTGGAGCTTCTACTCGTTGCCTCAGCCTCAAAATCTACATGTGAAGTCGTCTGTTGGAGCCATACCAAGTTCCGTGGAGACTTTGTAGCTATGCCTTTGGTTTGGTCTATTTCTCTGATATGTGGATATCAGAGGAGGCAGTGCCTATGGTATGTAATCCTAACACGGGTCAGTACGACTCGCATAAAAAAATATGAACAACTAATGCACCATTATTCTTGGATCTAAAACCTTAGTTTTTTTTTTTTTTTGAAACTTATTAATAAGATGAGAGAGCCAATGATCAGATAATCTAAAACCTTAGTTTCTTCTGCGATTGGTGTCCATACATATGAGCGTTAGCAGTGGCGGAGGTAGTGTATTACGAGGGTGGAATAACACCCCCTAAATCCAATGGAGTTGATTTAATATTTGGTGAGAGTGAAATTCTGAGGCGGTGTGATAAAGATTTATATTAGGATTTTTTTATATATTTTTATAAATTTTCTAAATCCTAAACATATCATATACTAGAAAATGTCTCGCGCGTTTTGTTTTAAAATTTATTAGATTTGAAGACAAATAATATGTTTTATCTTATTATTTATTTTTGACAAAAATAACCAATTCTTTAGATCTATATTGGTTACTAGTAAAAAATTAATAATAATTGACTTGAAATTAAATTAGTTACTTTTTTATTTATATTGCATTAACATTGAAATATAAAGTGATTTTTAACTTTTTCAATATTAGTGGTTACTATTTGAATATATTTGTTTGCAACTTTGTTAATTACATAAATTTGACAACTAAATCAATTATGTTATCTAAACAATGCTTAAAATTTTATAGTAAAATAGTTATTTATTGTAAGATCTCTTTCTACATTCTACTTATCATTTTTTTTTCTTAATTTTTTTTTTTTTGTATTTATACATACAAATAGTTAGTTTTTATTTCTAATGTACTTATATTAGCTATTATAAAACCTCTTTCTACATTCTAATTACTTATCATTTTTAAAATTTTTTTTTATAATTATCTATACAAAGAATTAGTTTTTATTTCTGATGTAGTTTTATTAGCTATGATTATGTGTTTTTAATCAAAAAATATTATGTTGAAATACATTAGCCTATGGTGAGGTATACCAAATTTTTTAATTATCTATTCTATTTTAATATGAATCAATAACATTTTATATAATATATCATATTTACATATATTTAATAATATATTAAAAAGAGATTAACTGTATTAGTTTTTAAAAAAATTGACATAAACTTATGTGATTTGTATATAATATATGAGTTAATATAAATGGTGGTAATGTACTTTAGGAATATTAAACGTAATTTTATATATGGTATGTTAAATGTATATTTACCACCATTAAATATATATATAAAATTAAGAAATTTAAACTCGATAAACTTTAGTTATTTAAATATTTATAATACATTAGTTAAATACATAAAATAACAAATCTATTATTCTTGGATTGTTATTTAATTTTATTTGAGATATTGTATTTAATTTAATAGTAGTATTAATTTTAGTAATTAATCATATTTGACTAAAAATAATAATTAATTAATTATATAAATATGTGAAAACACGTGTCGTCTTGTCAGAGCTTGTTAACTTTAAAATATTATAAAGACTGACATTTCAAAATGTTTCATACTTTTCTGAATGACTTTTTAGAAAGAATTTTAGTAATGAGTTATATATCTTTTTTTCCATGATATATACAAATGTCTTTAGTAATCTAGTAGCTGAGGTTCGAAACCCAGAAGAAACATTTTGAACGTTTTTTTAAATAATTTTTTTTAGAGAAAGAGGTGACACATGTCGTCTTGTCAGAGAAAATAGCAACCTTAAAATATTATAAAGATGTATTCATTTATCTCTCTGGCCGTCTCAACAAATGAAACAATAATGAATAGAGAAGAAAAGTCATATTCCATCCCGATTGATCTCATAATCGAGATACTCTCGAGATTGCCTGCAAAGTCAGTCGGAAGGTTTCGTTGCTTATCGAAGCAATGGAGGTCTATACTTAACCGTCCACATTTCACCGAGTTATTATTGACCAGGTCACGGGCTCGTCCACGTATCTTATTCGTCATAGAAAATTTACAGAGGGATGAGTGGAGCTTTTTCTCGTTGCCTCAGAATCCATATGAGAAGTTGTCTCTTGTAGTAGCCGCCGATTTTCATACCAAGTTCTATGGACACACTATGAGAAGACACAAGCGATTTTCACTTCGTTATGCCTCTGGTTTTTTCTATTTCTCTGCTATGTGGATCTCAGCAGAGCCAGTGATATGTAACCCTATCACAGGACAGTATGCGATCTTGCCTAAACATTACCAAAACTTGAATAGATATTTAGTGTTTGATCCTATCGACAAACAATTCAAGGTATTTTCTATGGGAATGGGTAGTAATGATCATTGGATTCTAACATTAGGAACAGAAAATATGATGTGGAGGAAGATCCATTGTTCCTTAACCCATAGGCCTTTGAGCAATGGGATATGTATCAATGGGGTTTTGTATTACTTGTCTAAAACCGTAACTTATGACGAAGGTTATGATTATGTAGACGGTTATGATTATGGAGCGTCTTTCGTGATGGTTTGTTTTAATGTTAGGTCTGAAGAATTCAAGTTTATTGACGCAAAATGCTTTTGTCATCAACATTTCTGGAGGTTGATAAACTATAAGGGTAAATTAGGTGGTATTAGTTTGAGAAATGGTATCGTTGGGAGAAGACGGACCTCTCCCTTGCATATGTGTGTTCTAGAGGATGTCGAGAAAGAAGAATGGTCTGAAAATGCCTACACTTTGCCCGAGAATAAAATATTTGATCACTGCGTTGTTTCTGTTGACGGAATGACAGCTACTGGCGATATTGTTTTTTCGAAGATCCGCTATAGTGATGAAATACCGTTTTATGTTTTCTACTACAATCTCGAAAAGAACACTTTCCAAAGTGTCGAAATCCAAGGTTTTGGAGCATATCAGAAATCTGGGACTGTTCACGCCTGTGTAGACCATGTAGAGGATCTTAGTGCTAACAACGCAAAGCTATTCAAGTCAGTCATCTCTGCCCAATCTGTGAAGAACAATGCAAAGCCTACAATCCTCCTTCAGAACAAGTACGATTTATTAGATAACTTGGAGTGAGGACATCTGTCATTGATTGTTGGCTAAACTGATCTAGGAGGCCAGCCAATTTCATGTATTAGAGTTTATCTAGTTTTGGCTATGAATGTGACTTCATCTAAGTTTTTTTTTATCTCTCTATCGTCTCTACTCTCTAGCATTTTTTTTTTTTCTGGTTATCATCTACTACTTGTGTTGCATCTTTAATTTGTATTGATGTTCTTGAATTTCAGATTGCAAAGAAAACAAAAATCGAATTTTTTCTGTTACGGCGTGCGGTATAAATCAGACTTTGGACTTGCTCCATGCATCTTTTATACATTGGCAGCTCTATTGGTCTTAGAGGCTGCAAATTACAATAGCAAACACATGAGACACGTTAGTAAAGTTGCAAAGCAACAATTCTTCAAATGGAGTGAAACACATGAATACGTAATGATATGGTCAAATTTACCCTAGACCTACTCTCTCAAATTAAGAGATCGATTGTAGTATTTGAGGTTATCGAATCCACAGGGAATCAGGGGCACAATAGATAATTACTTTCAGACTTAGCTAGGCAATATAATGATAATGAAAAAAAGCAAATAAAACAAGCAAGCAGATGATAGTGATAAGCTTTAAAACAGTGAAGATAAAAGCTAGGTTCAGAGAAATCTCAGGTGAATCAGATATGCAGATGATCAATTAGCAATAGGATTTATGAAAGCTCTGTTCCTAAACATGAACACGAAAGTAAAACAAACCAGCTTCCGCTGCGGATATTATCTATGAATAAATCCAAGAAAACCAAATTCCTTTGCGAATCCTATGAATCTAAACAAGCATTAATTCCAGGTTCAATTGTTCACAAAACCCTAAGCCAAATTCCTTTGCGAATAGGAATTTTGCTCATCAAAAACCAGTTCAAGGAATCAATAAAACTGTCGTTTCTATTAATAACCCTAAGATCAGATTTCAAGTTGCGAGACTAAAATCAGCAATAAGAACAAGTTAAGATGAAGAACGTTCTAATGATATTAATCCTAAGCAATTATGATCAGATCTAGCAAATCATCAATAACCTTTGAAACCCCTAAACCTAACAAAGAATTTACTCAGACATATTCGATGAAGTACAAAACATCTTTATTAGAGATATCTCTTAAGAGTAATTCTAAACACAATAAAATAAAGCTTAGCCTAAACAATGGTTGTAAATACATATATATAGGGTCCCGAATCGACTAGAACATAAAAGTAAACATCTGGAACTTTTGGGACTTCTTCTGATTAAGATTTGGGTTTTTTGGCTCGTCTGGCATGTCTGTCGATCGACACAAAATCTCTGTCGATCGACACGGCACTCTGGAAAATCTTTTTGTCTCGCCAGACCTCCTGTCGATCGACGCGCATTCTGTTTGTCGATCGACGCTGGCTCTGCTGGCAGATTTTGACTTTTTTTTTTGACGCTCCATTCCGCAATGCTCCAAAACTTCCAGTAAACATCTTTTCTGCTCCAATCGGTCTAGTTCCTGAAAAGACTCTAAAAACACATAGAAAACACCAAAAGACTCTAAAATATGGACTTATATCATGGTTGAAAACCGGTAAAAACCATGATATATCACGTAATATTAAAATTCTTGAAAATTTTCTTCAAATACACTACTGTCTCTCTTTAATGAGACAAAGAAACTCTTTTACGTGATTTAACCTTTTGAAGAAACTCATAGCTCTGTTTTGACTTTTGAGAAACATAGGAAAAGGAAACAGAACCAACTTCAAAATGGAACATTTGTAATCAGAAGTGGGTGGACATTTTATTCGAACCAAACCGACCCAACCGAACCCACACCGATCCAAACCGAACCAAAGTTTTCATACAAACCATTTGGTTGATTTTTTTTTCTTAATCATAATCCAATGTGTTTTTCTCAGGTGAAATTGTTTTCTGTAGCTACGATTATGAAATACCCTATTATGTTTGCTACTTCAGTCCTGAAAGGAACATTCTCCACACTGTTGAAATCCAAGGTTTTGGAGAATACCATGAAGTGGGCCGCTTGGTTCACATCTTTGTAAACCATGTAGAAGATCTGAATAACAACATATGCTCCAATATCTGTAAGTCCCCCAGAACAAAAGCGTAGACAACTCACGAGCACATCAACATCATCTAAACAAGATCATCATCACCAGAAACAAGATCATCCTACGTTTGAGAGTATTAACAAATTTGATGCTTTGTTTTTTGTCACATGATGATGAATGAGGTATGAAAACATGATTGCTTCCCTTGCTCCCTAAGTCGGCTAAACCCTCTATTTAATATCGTTTATATTCTCCTTGTATTATCAAACCAAATTCTTACAAAATTTAAGCTTTTTCTTTGTGAGAAAAGCTCGTTATAGCTTCTGAAAGTGCGAGTGAGGCAATATAAAGTGCAGAAAATAAACGAGACAAGAGAATTTTTGACGAGGTTCGTTTTCTAATCCCCGGGACCACGTCCAGATTCAAATCCACTAAAACGAGAAAGCAAATACAACTTATTCGCAAACGCGTAAATCAAGTACACCTATTAACCTACTGTTCTGTTCAATAACATGGATTCTTCAGGATAACCTAATCCTGAGCTAAACTCCTCCTGAGCCTAGACTTGTGTTTTGTGGAAGCTCCACACACTACCAGCAACTGTCAGCAACAGCACACAGCCAAACGTCTTGTTTTAGCAAGACACAACACCAACGAACACTTGATCAGCTCAAGTAGCACAAACTGTCTCAGCAGCAGCAACACCAACCCGAACTGTACCACGACAGCAACAACACGAACTGTACCACGACAGCAACAACACAAACTGTACCACGACAACAACAACACAAACTGCACCACGAGCAGTAACCACCAATGTTTCGAACAGCAGCAGCAACACGATCACAAACTGCAACAATACCAAATTGGTATAGCACAAGCAACAACCACACGAATCAACAAAGATGCCTTCTTCTCTCAACAAGAATTTTGTATTTTTCTCTTCTAAAAGCACACGAAAAACCTAGCCACGTTTCTCTCTTTATATACTCAAATCCTAACAAACTTCCCTTTTGTGGATAATGACAATCTTCCTTTTTCTTCTCTTCCATATATTCTTCATATACATTAATCTTCCTCTCCAAGTAAATATCTTATCCCCTTGTTTAGCCCAATCCACGTCACTACCAAGGCCCATCATCACAAACTCACGTTCCACTTGGTTTGATACTTCCTGTACTACTCTCTGTACTGTGTCAGACTGGTACAGACTGTGTCAGACTGGTACAGTACAAAAACACCTCTTCAATCTCCCCCTTTTTGACTATGTATGTGAACCCAACACTTCTCTCTTCTAACCACCAATAATCAGAATAGAAATCATCACCAATCTCCCCCTACTTGAGTCACATCATTGTCAAAACTAATTTAGAGCACGTCCTTGCTCAAATCGAGGATGAAATCTCATTGTACCACCTTCATAAACATTATCCTTCTTAACCCAAACATTCTTGAATCTTTGACCTTCATGATTGTACCTTCGAACGACCCCAAAACAATTACGTTGAACATGTCCTTGAACTCCACACCGATAACATGTAGGACCATGAAACCTTACATCATAAGCTTGTACAACTCGATTATTCTCCCTCAAAAACTTGTAACAATTCGGCCTAATATGCCCAGCAACTCCACAATGATGACAAACTGGTCGAAAATCTCGTCGACGTTCATTCTGCAAGTTCAACCCTCTTGATGCAGTACCTGTCATAGTTCCAGACTTCGTACCAGTTGCATACTTTATACCAGTTACAGACTCTGTGGCAGTTCTGGTCACTGTCTCTGTAGCAGAAGAAGGTGCAGTCTGTCTCATCCCAGCAGATACAAATACAGACTCGGTTTTTGAAGTATTCCCACTAAATCCAAGGCCATGACGCTCCAAAGGACTTTTTCCAATACTCAAAAGATGATTCAACTGTTCAGTACCGTTATTAAGCATCCTTAATTGCTTCTGCGTCTCTTCAAGCTGTACTCTAGCTTGCGTTGCTTCTTCTTTTTTCTCTGATGCAACCTTCTGTGCTTCAACAACTTCAGCTTCTAACTTAAGTTTCTCCTGAACCAGCACCGAATTCTCTTCAACCAATTTGAGCCAATGCTCATACAACTTCTCATAATTCGCAGCAAACTCTTCATCACTAACACTCTCAACATCACTATCACTGTCATCGTTGCCTTTCACTGAACCAGACTTAGATACAGTGACTGTTCCAGCATCCGTTACAGTTACAGAACTTGAAACCAAAGTTGTAAGTGCCATAAAATTCCTCAAGTCTACTTCCTCATCACTGCCTGAATCACTCTTCATGCTTGTCAACGCTTTCTCCTTGTGCTTCAACAAATTTGCACACTCAGAACGAACATGTCCGAAACCTTTACACTCATAGCATTGAATTCTCTTTGATGAATTCCTTTCCTCTTCTCTATTCTCTCTCTTATCCTGCTTGTGCTTCAGGTACTTAGAGAATTGTCTTGATAACAAAGCCAAATCTCCAACACTACCGTTCTATACTACTACAGCATTAGTAACCTTCTGAACCTTCTGCTTCTCTTTGTCTTCATATGCCTTGTTCAACTCAAAAGCCTTTATAATTCCAACAAACTCATCGAACGGCATCTCATCAAGATTGTGAGCCTCTTCTACAGCAGAAATCTTTGACTCAAACTTCGATGGCAGTGATCTCTTCAACTTCTTCAATAGCTTCTTATCCTTGTACACCTTTCCAAGAGCGAATGACTCATTCGAGATGTCACACAACTTAGCATTAAACTCAGCCACTGATTCTGTTTCTTCCATCCTCAAATTCTCAAACTTGGAAGCCAACATGTCAAGTTTGGTTCTCTTCACACTACTAGTTCCCTCAAACATATTCTCTAAAGTCTTCCAAGCCTTTTGAGCTGAAGCACATTGAGAAATCAACTTGAAGTGGATCGAATCAATAGCGTTGTACAATGCAGCCTTAGCCTTTGAATTACAACTCACTTGCTTCTTCTCAAGGATAGTCCATTTGTCTCTTGGTTTAAGGCTCTCCACTCCTTTATCATCAGTAACCACAGGATGACTCCAACCAACTTCAATCGCATTCCAACAATCTTCATCAAGACCACTAATAAACGCTTCCATACGGACCTTCCAGTATCCATAATTAGTAGAATCAAGACGTGGTGGTCTTGTCATAGACGTACCTTCTGCATGAGAATCCATTAAACTCGATTTTCCAGTATGTACCACTTCCTGTCTCAGCACCTGAACTACTTCCAAATTCTCTGTCTCAGCTCCTGACCTAGTTCCGAATCCTCACTCTAGATCTACCCGAAACAAGCCTAAATCTCTATCGAGCACCAGCTCTGATACCAAATGAAAGTGCGAGTGAGACAATATAAAGTGCAGAAAATAAACGAGACAAGAGAATTTTTGACGAGGTTCGTTTCCTAATCCCCGGGACCACGTCCAGATTCAAATCCACTAAAACGAGAAAGCAAATACAACTTATTCGCAAACGCGTAAATCAAGTACACCTCTTAACCTACCGTTCTGTTCAATAACATGGATTCTTCAGGATAACCTAATCCTGAGCTAAACTCCTCCTGAGCCTAAACTTGTGTTTTGTGGAAGCTCCACACACTACCAGCAACTGTCAGCAACAACACGCAGCCAAACGTCTTGTTTTAGCAAGACACAACACCAACGAACACTTGATCAGCTCAAGTAGCACAAACTGTCTCAGCAGCAGCAACACCAACCCGAACTGTACCACGACAGCAACAACACGAACTGTACCACGACAGCAACAACACGAACTGCACCACGAGCAGTAACCACCAATACCACGAACAGCAGCAGCAACACGATCACAAACTGCAACAATACCAAACTGGTACAGCACAAGCAACAACCACACGAATCAACAAAGATGCCTTCTTCTCTCAACAAGAATTCTGTATTTTTCTCTTCTAAAAGCACACGAAAAACCTAGCCACGTTTCTCTCTTTATATACTCAAATCCTAACAAACTTCCCTTTCGTGGATAATGACAATCTTCCTTTTTCTTCTCTTCCATATATTCTTCATATACATTAATCTTCCTCTCCAAGTAAATATCTTTTCCCCTTGTTTAGCCCAATCCACGTCACTACCAAGGCCCATCATCACAAACTCACGTTCCACTTGGTTTGGTACTTCCTGTACTACTCTCTGTACTTCAGACTGGTACAGACTGTGTCAGACTGGTACAGTACAAAAACACCTCTTCAGCTTCATGAAATTTATAACATAAAGTCTATCTTTTTTGGCTGTGAGCTTTATCACTCTGTTGGCTAGCATTTTGCAATTTCTAGTTATTATGTCATGATTGTGTTTACACGTAACTTGGGAGCAAACATTGCATCTTCATAAAACTCCTTTTTGTAATTATATATTTACTTCTTCTTCAAGTAGAATTAGGTAAGAGAATGTCTACATGCTTACTTTGTATAAATATGTAACATTTTCATATAAGTAAAACTGAGAAAAACTCCAAAATTTGACAATGGCCGTGTGAGTTGGGAGAAGAAATACAGAGAGAGAGAGAGTAGGGAAGACGAAGACAGAAGAAGAGGCATGGGGAGAGGCGAAGAGATAGAGAAGAAGTATCCACCTCTCCCCATTAGCACTTTAGTAAAAAATATTAAATTCATAGAACTTAGTTACAAAATAAAATAATAAAAAACTGAGATCTTCAAAATTGAAATTATATTTTTATATACTTAATTTAATGGATTGAATTATTAATTATTGCACTTAAAATGAAAGTTACGAATGTTTATGATTATATTATTGTTGATTTTATACCTAATTAATACCACTGAATATAATGAAACAAATCAAAAATATTATTATTAGATCTACAGTATGTGGATGAGATAGAAGAGATAGTATTTACCTTATATGGTGGGGTGATTTCCAATCTAAAATATACTATTAAGCAAAAAAATTTACCAATGGGTATGAAGATAATGAGGACCTACGAAAACCTAGAGGCCGTAACTTATGTATATCACGTCCTTTGCTCAGCATTCATCAGAGTCGGATTTGAGATTGTCGGCCCCATACAAAACTAAATAACATTACATCATTTTTAAACAAAATGATTTTCTTATCAACAATACATTCATGCTTTTTAAAAAAAAAAAATTTATGAAAAATCTATTTAACATTTGTACTTTTTAATCATATAATCTTATAAAATATTAGATTTTATAAAATAAAAATTGCGTCCTATCTCATTAAACTTTCATTTTTCATCAAATAACATACTTTATGTAAATTAATATATAAATTTGATTTGAGCAAATGTTTTCAAAAACATTTGCTCAAATCCTGGCATTCATTTATCTTCCTCATTCGTTAGATAACTAGGTTTTTTCTCATATCGTCCGGTGTAAATCAGTTAGATCAAGCTTGCTTCCAACCATGTCCCAAGGCAATAAAAGAGGAGAAAACTTGGAACCCATCCCAACTGATCTCATTATCGAGACACTCTCGAGATTGCCTGCAAAGTCAATCTCTAGGTTTCATTTCATGTCGAAGCTATGGGAATCCATACTTGACCGTCCATATTTCACAGAGTTGTTCTTGACCAGGTCACGGGCTCGGCCGCGTCTCTTATTCGCAGTCAAAGGAAAGACCAGGTCACAGGGTCGACTCAAAAGCGAGGGTGCCTGCAGCTTCTACTCGTCGCCTCAGCCTCATAATCCATATGAGAATTCGTCTGTTGAAGTAGCCGCCGATTTTCATACCAAGTTCCGTGGAGACTTTTGTAGCTATGCCTCTGGTTTAGTCTATTTCTCCGATATGTTAGTCTCAGAGAAGACAATCCCCATGGTATGTAACCCTAGCACAGGACAGTATACGGTCTTACCTGAACTGATCATGAGCCAGGGAGATTCGTTTAGCTTTTTAGGGTTTGATCCTATTGACAAGCAATTCAAGACTACTGCTTATGTGATACATACCATGGTCATACAATTATGACATTAGGAAATGGGGAGTTGATGTGGAGGAAGATCCAATGCTCCATAATCCATAAGCCTTTGGGTAAAGGGATATGCATCAATGGGATTTTGTATTACTTAGCTAGAACTAATATATTAGTTTGCTTTAATGTTAGGTCTGAGAAATTCAACTTTATTCAAGTAGATTGTTTTGGTGATCTGGGTAAGTTTAAATTGATAAACTTTAAGGGTAAATTAGGTGCAGTTAGTACGATGCGTGCTATGGTGTATAGGTTTAGGTTCACTATGTGGGTTCTAGAGGATGCCGAGAAACAAGAATGGTCGAAATATGACTACAGTTTGCCGGAGATTAAAAATTATGAACTTGTTACCGTTGTTGGGATGACAGGTAGAGGTGAATTTGTTTTGGCAACAAAATATACATTTGAACCGTCCTATGTTTTCTACTTCAATCCCGAAAGGAACACTCTCCAAGCTGTTGAAATCGAAGGTTTTGAAACTAGCATTAATGCATCTGGATTTGGTAGCGTTAAAGTTTTCGTAGACCACATTGAGGATTTTAACTTTTAACGATGCAAAGCATCTCTACTCCAGCCGTGAAGAACAACCGATGGAGTAGAGAGAGAGATTTACGGTTTACTTCATCCGCACGGTTCAAGTTGCTGCTTGAGCAGGAGAGGAGAGTTTTCCAAGGACAAGAACAGGATCACCAATTTCAATTGTTTTTCCCATCCCATCGCCGAATCTATTTTTCCAAACCATGTTCTGCCCAAAGTATATCTGCATCATCGTTTTCAAGTAAACCGTTAAGAAAAAAACTCTCATATTCATTCGTTATGATGTAATCGGATTTATCGGACTATGGTCTCTTTACCTTTCCCTGTGGTTTACTCTTTGGCTGTAAAACTTTGTCTGACCTGAAATTCCTCAGAGTCTCAATCGGCTCTTGACCTCCAATCCCAGTTTCTTGGTTAATCGTCGGTATCTAATAATCATCGAAAAATCAGAAAGCTTATCCTGAAAAACCCCGTAAAAAGGATTCATGGAGCTTATATACCTTGCAACGGGAGCATAACTTCACACCGTGAAAGGTGAAATTGTCTATAAGAATCTCTGTCCATAAGTCTTCAGCAAACGGTTCGCATCCATCAACAAAGATACTGTCACATTTCCCATAGACCGTTACGATATAATGTTACAAAGCAATAAAAAGACTGTTTGTTTGAACATACTTGGGTCTAAATCGGTTGATCGGTACAGGCTCCTTAAGAAGCTTATTCAGAGAATCAAGAGAACCCTGTGATATAAGCAAGAACGGATACATATCTGAGAACATCGCGATATGCCCTGGAGCATAATTTGGATTCACATGCCTAGTCTCAGAGGCTGCAAAATACAACAGCAAGATCGTTTAGTAAACTTGCCACGGCGATAATTCTTTAAACGGAGTCAAAAAACTGTATATGAAAACCTGAATCGAAACGAACAAGTCGACAAGGCTTCCCAACAAAGTTTGTAAACCACTGAGATGCTTCTTCTCCTTCGTCAAGCGCAGAGCCAAACCATTCCCAAACCGAGACACCGTCTGCTATTTTATCCGGTTTAGCTAACGAAACCTTAAGGGGATCCATACCAGGAGCTCTAACCACTAAAAACGAAACCACAACGATCAGAAAACGATTTTATCTTCTTCATATCAGTTGAAGAAGACGACAGTAAACAATCTCTGACCCATGTTCGAGCTCTTTTCGGGTTCCCATTCCTCCGAAAACGCGTGTTTAGGCAATTCTACTTCAATCAAAGAAAGCTTTGGTTCTACTCTTTGAGTCAATCCTCTTCCTTTAGAGTTCACAATCAACCAGTTTCGATCCCATCGAAATCCTAACCAACCAAAACCCCCCAAAATTACTTCTTTCCCGAAAATAAATCACATAATCAAAATAAACCCTTTAGCAGCAGCATCAAGAGCACAAAATCTCAAACATAAGCGAATTACGAGTTTTTTCCTCATTGATAATCGGACCCAAAAGCATAAATAGCTCAAATTTCAAACCCAAATTGGAAAAATTCAAAATCAAAACCCAGAAAAAATTGGATTTTTGAAAAAGAGGAATTTTCTCGGGAAAATGGAAGAGAGTGTGTTTGTTAATACCAGTGGGAGTGAGAGCTGCTTGAGATAAAGAAATTCCTTTACATGATTTGATCGGATACACAAACAGTGACGATACTCTCGCAGCGACTTCACTTCCCGGCGACGGTGACGGAAACAAGGCGCTCTCCTTTTTGCCCTTTCTCTCTCTAGCTTTCTCAAAGAGACGAACTTATCTTTACGAATTTTCATTTATGGCCCCTAAAGTTCTATTGTTGTTCAATTAAAGCCTCAAACTTTGTTTTATAACGAGACAAACCATTAGTCTGTTACATTTATTATAACCCAAGTCCCCAACCAATTTAACAGATAAGTAACCAGAGAGCTCTTGTTTCATTACAAATCATTGTTCTTCTCAAAATCTAACCTTTTTAAGATTGTAAAGCATACATATCTATCTACAACAATGAAGATAGTAATGACCAAAAAAATATTTCTTTTTTTTTCATACAATAAAAAAAAGAAAATTTTCTTCTTTAGCTTTTAACACAAGTAAGTAATGGACCATTTTAAACAAGAGTTAAAAAAAATTAACTTTAGGCTGAAGAAGAAGTTAATCTCAATTGTTGATGAGATTCACCAGTCATTGGATCAGTTGTGTTTTGACTCTCCAATGGCATATACTGAGACATGATCGCCATGATTTCTGAATCCATGTAAGACTGCATTTTTTATTTTTGGTACATAAACAAGAATTATCATCTTTACATTTAATGATTCATAGAGAGTAAAGCAAAAGTGTGAGAAAACATAACATACCCTGAGACGATACTTGTAGAATACGTAACCCGCTACACAAACGCCTCCAACTGCAGCTAGAATCACTAATGTCAAGAACCATCCAATTCGTGAACCGCTTCTCTCTGCGAAAATACGAAACAAAAATGAGTCTTGAATGTTCTGTTTTTCGATTATTGTTCTGTTTTTCGACATTTACCGATACAAGTGTCTTGTTCTTTCATATAGAGACGGTGTCCAGAGCATTTGCATTCAAAGCTTCCCCATTTGTTATTACATTTGCATCCATCACATTGACAAGCTGATTGCTCTTTACATTCATCAATGTCTAGTATATAAAGAAGATGAATCAGAATACGAAAAATTACGATTGATGTGAGATCTTAAAAATTAGTAAGAAAAAAAACAAAAAGTGTCTCACCTTCACATTTTAGACCATCTCCTTTAAATCCTGTAGGACAACGACATCCTGATGCCTCCGAGTTCTGAATTCAACAATTTGGAATAAATTCTTAAGAAAAAGATGTGAAATTTGGATGCAAAGTTTCAAACTTTACGGCATTAGTACCGAGCAAGCGGAGAAAGTTAAGCCTTTTTTGGTTTCAGACCAACATCCTCCTTGATTTATTGAACATCTAGCAGGTCCATAAGCTGGTTATAACAATTTCAAGCAAAGATAACAATTTTTATCAGAACAGAACACAAAATATTTTCATTAATCTACAAGATTTTCGATGTATCGGTTCAAGAAACATACGTTTACATGAAGTATATCCATCTCCTTTATACTGCACACCATTCACAACAGGGCATTCACAAACCCTTCCCCTAAATGTGTCCTGATACAATCCAATATTAGGTGTAAAATTTATCGGGTTCCGCTTGGGACGGAATTAATATTATGTTGTGATTTCGGCCCTTGGGTATTAGGGGCATCGGCCCGGAATCTCCTGATAATTCAAAAAAAGAAAAAAAAAAAAATTATCGGCTTCGAGTTAAGTACCTTGCAAGCTGTTACATTAGATTTTTTGTCCTGCCAACACCCGCCATTTGCTTCGAGACATTCGTTTGTTTCGATATCTGTTTCAAATATGTGTAAAGAAGAGTTCTTTAGTATTGGTTTACAAGAATAAGATCAGTTTACAAGGGGAATTGGTTTAACCTCCACTTAGACAGATCCCAGGTTCGGTTCTTTCCTTGAATCCTGAACATACAGCCTTTAGTACCGCATTTCTCTCGAGTTTACCTGACCAATGAATCAGATTAAGAACTTTAAGTGCCAATATTTTAAATAAACATCTAACGATGAAAAGTTAATGAAACAAACCGCGGTATTGAGCATCGTTTATGATCAATGTTGGCAATATTGTGACATCTCCGCGGTCACCTTTTCCTACCTATAGGTAAGAAAACTCGGTGAAATTAGTTGTAAAGACGGTAAAATATAGACGCATTCAAGAAGAAAACCGCGAACCTGAAGCGCTTGCTCTGCTTTTAAAACTTCATTCTCAACATCAGCTTCAGGATCACCCATACATTTCTTGATCTTATCAAGTGGCAAACCTGAAATTATATATTCAAAAATCAAGACTCGGAAAATGTGACGAAACGACGCGAAAAAACGATTCTTACCGAGAGATTCCACAACACTTTGTGCACATTCTTTGCTATATTTCTTCTCCTTCATTGAACATCTTATGTGAAAATCAGTCACATAGTCCCACCAAACCCAAGACCGGTTACTATCTTTCGCTACTCGATGAACACACAACTGTCTCAAATTCTCGAAAACAATGTCTTTCCCGTCGTATCCATCACCAAAGTCTTGTTCAGGATCAGGAGCACAATACCTCCCTTTGTTTATACACTGAGACTTGCATTGCTTGCTGTTAACATAATCTTTAGGACAAAACCATGTAATGTAATGAGGTGTGAACAAAGAATATCCTCCTTTCTCGAGAATCTGCGCGTGTCCTTTAAAGTTCTTGACGAAATTCATCTGCTCATCGCACCGCGCACCGCATTCGTCATTCGTGTTAGTCCATAGCTCATACTCAACTCTTTCGTCCGGATGAGGTAATGACTCGCTCCAGTCGATTTTTAGTACTACTTCTTCGCCTTTTTTAAGAGCTTGTTTGAGCGTATCCGCGAAAGAACGGTCTATTAAAGCCGATGGAACGTTGATTTTTTCGATAAAGTCATCGGCTTCTTTGGATTCTTCGGGGGAATCCATTGTTATCAATGGCTCGTCGACGCTATCAGCTACTAGAACCGCTGCTGCACCGGATTTTTGACCGTTCCATACCTTTAATGCAAAGTAGCACTCTATATCGAAAAACAAAAATAAAAAACCAAATCTTTGCCATTTCAAAATTCTTCAAATCATAAATAGCTTTGAGTTCTTCCACAAGACTACAACTAAATTGAGATTGAGACAAGTCTCATAAGCTAATGAATTCTAACCATAAATTTGGAACATTTTCTAATTATGGATAAAAAAAAAAAGACATTTTTGAAAAAATTGTATGCAAATTGAAATAGTTACCTCCACGGTCGATGATTAAAATGGTGGGACGAGGGAATTTGGGTTTGAAAGTTTTTTCGAAAGATTCGCATCCATAAGCACCTTTACCGGCGTAGACGACGGAGCCGATCATATAACCACCGTAGTTAGGAACACCGAAGTTAGCGATGGCTGCGTCGTGCTTAGACCGCATTGACAAAGGGTTTAGAACCGTGACGCTGCTCTTCTCCACGATGAATCTACCGAAAACTCCGTTGACCACCATGGTCAACGCTATAAACAGAGCCAAGGTGGCTCCTTTATGAATTAACGACATTTGGAAGATGTCTCTGTTTTTTTTCAATTTTCTGTTACTCTGTTTTTTGAATTTCCACAAATTTTCCTGAGAAAACAAAAATAGATCTTAACTAGAGGTATATAACTCAGAATATCGTCCTTCGCTATTGGTTTCTCGGGAATTTGAAGGAAAGAGAAGGAAAATTTTCTGGGAAAGTGAGTAACTCTGTTTTTCTATTTCTCTGTAAATTTTTCCCGAGAAAATCGACAGATCTTCACAAAAGCTAGAGATTTCAAAATATCTTCATTTTCTTTTGATTTACCGGGGAAATTGAAGGAATGATTTGCGTAGAAGAGAGAAAAAGAACTGATTTTGAGAGAAAAATGGAAGTCTCTGTTTTCGAATTTTTTTCCCGAGAAAAAGAGATTTGAACGTAAAGTAAACGGAAGAGAAGATGACTTGACAGAGTCAGCGGAACTAACCATGTCTCTGCAACTACTGATTCAACAAACTTCATTTTCTTTTTATTTTATTTAATTTAGATTAGATTAACGTTTCTTAGAATGTAAGGTAATCGTGAGATCCTATCATTTTATTTTTCTTTTTCATAAGCTCTAATCTTTAAGCTTAATCTAGTGGACAACGTTAAAAAAGTCCACAAATTTTCAATTGGATACTTCAAATATTAATCTCAAAATCTGTTTACAAATGCATATGTATCTACCAAAATAAGTAAAGTTTTAAAACTTTTGAATTAATAATGATCACAAAAAAATTAAGACCATGCTTAATTCGAAGACTTTTGGAAGTCTGTTGAAGTACCATATGGGTTAAGTTAAGAGAATCTTTCAAACACCGATTGTGACAATTACTAGGAGACATGAATAGTTGCATAATCAACATAAATTATTAAATGATATATCCAACCTAATTATTAACTTCAACATTATTTCCAAATTATTTTAAGGCAGACCATGAATATGATTTGTTTTTTTAATCAAGTTTGAGGAAATAGCTACAAACATGCATCATTATTTAGCAAGTCTCTAATATAAAAATGATTAGAATGCACTAGTTAATACAGTATAGTTATCTGTTTTTTTTTCTTTTGGTCCCAAGTTATCTGTTTTATAATATACTCCCTCCGTTTCATAACACCTGTCGTTCTAGAGGTAAATTTTTGTTTCAAATTACTTGTCGTTTTTGTATTTTCAATGCTTATGCATTGTTAATTTTTACACTTTTATCCCTATCTTTTGACCCTATTAATTACTTATTTCAAACAAAATAATACATTAATTAGGCATAAAGCATAAAATGTAATTATATTCTTAATTTGTGTGAAAACTCCTAAAATGACAACTAATTTGAAACGGAAGGAATATTTTTTTAGTGAATTGGAGATAAAATAATTAATGTTGAAAAAAAGAAATAGAAAGAGATTTAATATAATGATATTCAAAATGACACTTTCTTCCCCACATTCATCTGAATAGACAAACATACAATGCCAATAATGTTCAAATTTTGCTACAAGTTGACCAGTAAGAATTCACAAAAACGTATTTTCTCTTTGCATAGGAAACCAATTTCAAAAAAGCCAATTAACACTAATGTTACCAAGCCATATCAAAAGAGGGAACTGAACCAAGGCTAAAAACAGCAAAAGGTAATGATGTTTGCTCGAATCGTAACTCCTGACTTCAGCAAATAGAACACGTTTCATCGTCTTCACCAAGAAAATCCCAGTGCATAAACACGTCCACGGCATCAACGCATAGTACGAATATCCCCACATAATCTTTGCAAAACTCGCAAGACATAAACCCGCAAAAGCATAACCTCCGTACGCCACAATGTCTAGTAAAGGCGCCTCTCCGCTACCAAGTGATAAAAGTGTTACTTTCAGAAGCATCACTTGCAAAAACCAACCAACCAATCCTTTCACAAACAGCCAATTCAAAGCTTCAGGTGTAAACCTGTATAAATTCGGTTTTAAACGGATTAATAATCTTCGGTCTCCAAATCAATCATTCAATCTCTAAGCAGAAAACTTACTTTCCATGAAGTCCCAATGAAAGACCAGCAAGAACAACGTATGTACCAAACGCCATGAACGGAATGTATAAGTCGGGTGCATTGATATCATAGATTGGAGGCTTGTACGAAAGCCTACCCCCGACTGGTTCCGATATTCTGGTCCAATGTCCCTACAGGTTTCGAAGCAGAACCCTCGCTACGTTAACTAAAGGCTGATACTAGAATCTCTAAAACAGAACAACGCAAGAGAAGACTAGCTTACCCGGTGTAGGAAAGGAAACAGAACAACTTTCAATTTGTTCCTCACATACTGATCATTCACTTGGAAATAGTACTGAGGATCAGAGAAGTACCGGCTTATCTGTTTCATTTTCCACAACGCGTTAAAAACAACAACTTCAAAATCAGATGTTAAATGCAAGATGGAATCACTTACATTGCTCTGTACATAGTCAGAGCTCGATCCTAAAATCCTCTCTCCGTAAGCACCTAATCCACTGCGCATAAAACCCGAGCCAGCTCCAGTGAATGGATTCCCAAACGGACCAGGCTCGGGGTTACCCGGTGGTCTTGGCATACCCGGTTGAGGTCCCATGTTATTATACATCTCTGCAATCAAACCAACACCATCACAATCAACACATCTTAATTCATATCAAATTTCAAAATTCTAACTTCTGAAACCAAATAGTATTTTACATTTTTCTTCATAGAAAGACATTTGCTTATCAGATTTCAACAATTTCGATTTTTTTGTAATCCCAAATCAGTAACTAGGTATAAGATTCATCACCAGATCCTAACAATGATGCTCTTTGTTCATAATCTCAATTTCAAAAAAAAACTTCCATTACTGCTCGATCTCATTCACGAGAATGCATAACTATAGATCTATAATTCAACACGAGAAACCCCAAATGATCTCGCGAAACAACTTCACAAGCTACCAAAATCCACAAAACAAAGAATCGGAACCAAATCCATCGAAATATATCAAAATTTAAGCAAACGAGCGTAGATCTGAGAAATTCCTCAAAGGTCCACACAAATAAAATGAAAAAGAAACTAACCTGAAGAAGATTGAGCAGAGATTTTCAAAGCTTCAATGAGAAAGTTCGAGCTTTCTTCTTCTCAATACAAACAATGGGATTCTCCTGAGAAAAAAATCGACCACCGTGTGATCTACACGGAAGACGAAGAAGGGTATTTCCGGGTTTTCGCATTAGTTTATAACTATTGGGCCGTTAATGATTCACTAATGGGCCCTGACCATAGAAATGTTACAGTTATTCTTGTAACCAAACAGAGCCCTAACAATTTCTCCCAATTAGGTTTAGACGATATAAACAAATCCAACGCCGAAAAATCAAAAAACCCCTCTTTCGTCGAAACCCTAATTTCGGAGCTTCGATTACGAGTGCAGCGATGGCGAAATCGATGAGATGCAAGAGAGTGAAGAGATTAAGAGCTATTAGAAGAGAAATAGTGGAGAAGGAATCGTTTACTCTAACGAGAGAAGATGCTAAATCCGCCGCTTTAGCAGCTGCACTCGCCGCACCGAAGTTACCGGTTCGTGTACCACCGGTTTCTCCGTTCATGGAAGTCGCGTCGTCGGTCTCTGAGTCTGTCCCTGCCCCCGATACGGGTACGTTCGATTTCTACTGTAGTATCGCCAATTTCTCCATGTTAACTTGATTTTGTTCTGCCTTTTGATGTGTTGGGTTTTTGTCAAAATTGCATTTTTAGATAAGGTAATGATCGAAGAAGCGAATTTTCTGCTTATATTTTAGCAGAATCACTTATTGTAGTTGAAATCTTTGAAAGGTTACTATTAGGAAGGTTTTAGTTCATTACTATTGAAAGATTTGTCTGTTCTTGTGTTATATGAACCCTTTTGTTCTTGTATGGCTCTAATAGTATGTTCTTAGTTTCTTTCAAGCTTTGTGATTTCTCTGTTTGTATTAGTCATATGGATTGATCCTACCTCTAATGTTGGTATCTTTGGAATTGTTGGTAAAATGGCTATGTTCTGCTTTGGATACTATTATACGTTTTTGCTGTTTGCTCTGGTCCTTTGAGATTATCCTGTCTATAATGTGGTTATGATTGTTTTTTTGCAGATGTGGAAATGGATGATGAGAAGAAAAACAAGTCGCTTAAACCCATTGGGAAGAAATTGAAGAAGAAGTTTAAGATGGGGATGAAGAATCGTCGTAGTAAGGGTGTCCTTCGAGGCAAGCGAGTCTAAATCCCATCGGTTAAAACAGCAAACCGGTTGGTTTTCTACTTATTTTGCCACAATAAGCATAACTTTGTTCCCCTCTAAATTCTGTGGTTCTTGAATCTCTTAGAATATGTCTTCTTTTGTACTGTTTTGGTATCGTGAGCTTCGAATTCGATATGATAGAAAAACCTAAGAAATGTGATTTGAACCTTAAATTTCTGATTAGATTATGCCTCCATTTTTCAGTTTCTTGCACCAGAAGCTATAATCACAGTTACTTGATTAATGAATTAACATTTTTGGATTATATAAACATTTTGAACTTATAAGAAAAATAATTGTGTATATAAAACAAGATTCACATTTCTGTTGTTCAGACAACATATTACAAAATCACAATAGGAAAAAGCTCAAAATTAAAAACCAAACAAGAAAATTACTTCCAAGAAACAAAATATTCTTCCAAGAAAAGCTCATCGGTGAATATTATCAGTATTTTCCGGAGTTAGTTTTGCTGCAAACCTTTCTGATCTCTCCGTCACGGTCTTCACCAGTGATGACACCAACATTGACCAGCTTGGCCATGGACACTGCAAACTGCATTCTGAACATCTGAGTTCCCTGCAACGCGAAGGCCGTTACAAGGGGAGCGGTCCTCGGGTCCTTAACAAGCTCTTGATCAGTCGACAAAACTCCCTCACCCTTCTTAAGATTAATGTAATACTGGTTATCGAAAATAGTCGGAGTTCTGTTGTCTAGATCGACGGTTTCGGAAGCCCAACGACACTTGCGACGCAAGTAATCTGCGTATTTAGGTTCGATAGACGGATCAGTTCCATTACCGCCATTGAAGTTGTAAAGCCTTGACTGGATGGTTCCACAGTTGGCTTTTCCGATGGTGTGAGCGCCCGAAAGGACGACTAGGTCGAGAACGTTGAGACCATAAGACTGGAACGTCTCAAGAAGTCCGGTCACGTCACGGCGGCCTGAAGGGACTTTCTCAACGTCACTAGCGTAAGATGTTTTGGAGTCACGACGACCGTAGGCGTTGGTCCAGTAAGGACCACCGATTTGGTGGGTCGCATCGCGGCTAGCTGCGGTTAGAATGTCAGCACAAGAGACTAAACCAGGGCAAGATTTCTCGACCTCGGACTTGATTTCATCGATTAGCTCGAAACCTCTTAGGGTTTTGCTCGCCGGGGATTTCCTCTCTGATCCTTCGTGGTTTAGAAGAACTGATGCATCACATCCCTGAAAATTGTTATTCGTTCACAAAAATATTAGATTTGTTCTCTTTTTCAAATGAAATATATACAGCACAAAACCATGTGTGTTTATGCATATCATGGAAACAATAAATGATAATTGTATTTTTCTTTTTTGTTTGCGCAATATTGCAATTCTTAGTGTTACCAACAACGCAAATCGATGTTCACAACAATGTCAAAACATTTTATATATATGAATGAAAACATTAGCTATATTCAGGGCCGGCTCAAGATTATTATAGGTCCTAGATGAATGAAGAGCGTTGAGTATAATGCCAATATTGGATATTATGCAATTGAATGACTAATGTTAATACATATGTAAGAAAGAATGCAATACCGTGACGCCACAATCGTGGAAGATAAGGCGGAGGAGGGCCGGTCCAATGGAAGGGTCAGTCTCTATCCATTTCCTCACTTTGGTATCAACGATTTTCTCAAAACTTGGACAAATCTTATCATAATATTTCAGTGATAATAGATTTTCCAAAGGAAACCATGACCTAGTGTCATCATCCCCATCGTCTTCGTATCCTCCGGCTCGCGTCGATACTGGACATGCTATGAGAATCACGAGTAGGACGGCGACTGAGACCACGGCCAACTTCATTATTTTGCCTTTTGGTATTTCTTTCGTAGTTTGTATTTGTTTGATATGGTCGAGAGATGTGTGCGAGTAGTTTATATATATTGGGTTTGGAAATTAATGTGATGGTTTTACGTGGGAGGCACAACTTTATGTTTTTCTTTTATAATTCAAAAATGACTTGCTTGCATGTCGTATCTATGTAATGTTAATGATATAAACATATGATTTCTTTTTCTCAGAGAAAGGACGAAATTTATATTGTATTCTTTGCATTATTGAAATCAGGGGCTTGACTTATTTTGATTATATTATTTTTCGTATTTGTCAACTTGAATTGGGTTATTTTAGTTTGGTTCATTGGTCGGTTATGAACTTACTATTATATCTTATTGGATATTCTTTCGTAATGGGTAAAGGCTAAAATCAAAACGTGAGATTTTGAAATCACTCCGTTATCAGTCAGAATTAGAACCAGTTTTAGGTACATTAGAAAATTCAGCAGATAAACTATTCGAGATTAGCAGGGATTATCTCTGGTTACAATTTCATTGCACATTCATACATGGGCTTAATAGCCCTTATTTATCGTGTGTCAATCTTAGTATTAAATGGCCACGTTATTGAGCCCCACCAAAACTAACTTAATAACGACGACCAAAAGACAAGGAGAGAAGCTTTTTAGTAAAAGATGCAAAATCTTGAAAACATTTTTTCACATAAGGTTTCTCATTCTCTACCAATGGTTTAAATAAAAAGTAAATAAGAATTATATTTTGAAAGTTAACTCGAAATAGTAGAACATCATTTTTTGAAACAAAAGCTATTTTGAAACAACATTTTTTGAAACAAAAGGTATTTTGAAACAACATTTATGTGTAACGAAATCTTAATACTAGAAGAGAAGAGACCCTCAACTCCCTTTGAGCAAATCTTACCCCATCTCGCTGGATCAAACCTCCTCCAAGTCTAATCAAATGTAATATGGGAGCAAAATGGTGTGACGAGAGTCTCAACGGAGGATTCGCGTGGATGTAAGAATACTTTCATTAGTGTGGCCGAAGTATTAACGGTCCAACTATTATAGTTTAAGTTTCATGTAAGGTTTAAGGTTTCCGGTATGTAACGGGATACGGTGATGGACCGAATCAAATAAAAGATATCGGAATGGGTTTGATGTCAACCCTCTTACTCCACCCAATAAAGAATCTAATCTAAAGGTTCATATACATTTATATATAATGGATTAACTTATATGAATGTATATGTATTAAGGTATAGTTTATATGTTATGTCTTAATGAATGGGTGTCTCATTAAGAGACACATTTCCCTCCCCCTTCTCTCTAATTTCGTGGGCCCTCATATATAAGGGAAGGAGGAAGTTATTGTAGAGACAAGGGGTCTCATTTCCAGATTTGAGACAAAGACATAACATAGAAACACTAAAGGGAGATTAGAGATTGTGATCGGAATCAGAACACCCCGGCTCCGTCGAAGGGGAGATCGCAGTAAGAAAGGGAAGGAGAAGATCAAACAATCATCAAAGGAGTCATCATCATGCCTAACAATGCAATGGATCAAGGTTAGGCACTCTTCCTTCTCATAACCGAAAACTCCATCAATATGAACTTGTTGATTCATTTGTTCTAGTGGCGATTATGGGATGGATTACAAGTTTGTAATCATAAGGTTAAAATTACAGTGGATTACCCGAGACTGTACAAGCAAGGTTCTTTTTCATAGTAGGAGGTCTTACGCTTTCATGTCGTCTTCTCTAGAAACGGAACTATGGAGTCTTTTTTGGGCTATTGAATCAATGGTAGATCTAAAGATAAACCGGGTGTTATTCGAAGCACATTTTACTCAAGCACGAACAACATTGACTTATCCACAAATATTCCCGATGTATCGCGGTTTAATCAATCGTATGCTCCAGCTGCTTAACTCATTTGAAGTTTGGAGCTTCGTAGACTCCCCCGAATCCACGAATCGGATTGCGCAATCGGTGGCAGTAAGCGTGATCAGGGAGGGTCGTCACCAATCGTACATTGCTAGAGAAGGACCTAGTCTGCATAATCATATCATTCAGTCAGAGGCAGGTTAAAGTGGTCCCTCTTAACGTCTTATGGTGGGTTGATCATCAAGCGGGAGCTCCAAGGCCCTGCCCAGCTCGCCTCCCTCATCTTAAAGGAGTTTATGCTCTGTTTTTCTCGTTCTCATGGAACCTATTGGTTTCCTATTTCGTTTCTTTTAGTTTTTTGGTTGAGATTGTCGTCTTTATTTCCTGTTCAAACCTCTGGTTCCTTGGAATACTTTCAGCGTTAAAAAAAAAAAAAAATCTTAATACAAGTAGCTATTTATTTGAATTGTTGTGTGCATTTACTCTACATTTAATTCCCTTTTTCTCTTTTGTTTTTCAGTTATACTACTACTCAAATTGTGTTTACTTTAGTCTCCTTACTTCTTCTTTGAAAATTGTAGTTATCTAAAAAAAAATTCGATTAATAAATGTGGTTGGATATTAGAAATCCAGAAAGTGCATGGTTCCCACTCACCAACGGCTAAATTCTCCCTAACGGCTCCATCTTGACTCGCGCATTTAAAAGTTAAAATATTCATTAACAATTTAATTAGTACAATTAAATGCTTTTTCCAAACTTTTATTTAATACTCCGAAACTATAGTTTTTTATAGTATTTATTAGTAACAAATACTGCTTTTTGCCACATAAGCTTTTCCTTCGTTATCGAGAACCTAAAACATCTCATACTCTCTCATTTCACAGACACGTTCCCAAGTTTCAGCGACAAAACAGAGCGATTTTAGGACACATTTTTCAAGCGGTGCAAGAAAATTCAAAACAAAAAAATCTTTACTACTAAACAGACAAGCACAAAAGTTTTGTTTCTTCTTCCTTCATCGTTCCGTTCCTCGTATCTCCACCGCTTAAAATACTCTGTTTCTAACACACACACAAAAAAAAACACACAGAAAATTTCAGTTTCTTCACTAAACTCAAAACGATTTTCTCAGATCGATCAAAAATCCTAATGGGTATTTAATTTTATGCTCGTTGTTCCGTAAAAATGGCGTCTTTTCAAGTGGAGATTCCGTCTTCTTCTGATAGATTCGGGTTGATCCTTAGAGATCGTAATCACCGGTACGATCAAAACGCCGTCGTTTTGGAGAAGAATCTGAAAGCTCTGGTTAAAGAGCAGAATTCTGAGAACCTAGTCGATTCTTGGATCGAGACTCAGAATGTAAACAAGAACAAGATTCAATTGACAAAGAAACCAATTGTAGAATCGAAGCGAAACGAAAAAACCGGAGCTTTTTCTTTGGTACAGATATGGGAAGCGAGACTAAACCGATCCAACGGCGGGAACTCGCCGAGTCGGAGCGATTCGGAAGTCAGTGTTCAAGATTCTCATATTTCAGATGAATCGGAGATCGAGGAAGCTAAGAGTCTTGATCCAACGGTGGAGATTGAATCTGATTCCGGAAGTCGAGTCGCTCACCTTATACGGAGGCTTAGAAACGAAGACGGAGAAAATGGTGGACTATCGATTATCAAAACGCCAAGGCCTTGCCTTTCGTCTTCCGAGAAAGGCATTTTTCCGGCGGTTAGCTTCTCGCCGAGGCTCCGAGGACGACAAGCGTTCACCGATTTGCTTATGCGACTTGAACGCGATCGCCATCGTGAGTTGGAAACGCTTCTTGAACGTAACGCAGTTTCTAGGTTTACTCAACGTGGACGCCTCCAGGTAAATTAAATTCTTTAATCTTTTTAGTCTTTTTTTACAATCTACTCAATGCTTTGCTTTAGTTGTAATTTTAGCTTTATTTCATTGTGATGTTTCTTTAACCAGTCAATGTTAAGATTAAGGAACCTCAATCGCTGTCTAGCGATTCAAGATCGAAACCGGTCTAATCCGAAAAAAATCGGATTAAACCGCATCGAATCAGGCTCTACCGTTCTGCATTTAAGGTCCTTTTTTCTTACCCTAAATGTTCTTGAATTTAGTTCTCAGTATTTTCATTTTCTGATACTCAAATCTTTAAAACGCAATGCAGGGAGAAATTCCGTGCTACTGCAGCAGATCAGAGGAAGGATCATCATCGATCCACTGAGACGAATAAGGAAACAGAGATAACTAGAGAGAACACGAGGTTGAAAAATGGCGGTACTACTCTAGAAGCGTTTTTCGCAGAGAGGTTAAGCCTCCGTAACAAGATAGAGAAGGAAGCCACCTTACTTAAGGAAGAAGAAACTGTAAATGGAACCCTTGAATCAGAAATTAATTGCCTTCTGCCGCAAGACACAAGAGAAGCAGAATATTCTTACAACGACGGTGAGTCTAAAACGAAAGAAGAAGAGAAGATAAGCCCGAGCGCCGGCGTAATTAAAGAATTAAGGGTTGTAAGCAAGAAGCTCCAGAATTGTAAGCAAGAAGCTTCAGAAACAGAAGATGTGGTACATGAGAATAATGAGATGGATCAGTGCCTTGAGCAACAAGAAACATTTTATTCAAATGGATGGGAAGAACAAGAAGAGTACGAAGATGAACAGTTTTATTACGGAGAAACAAACAACGACTGGCTTAGCGAAATATCTCGACCGAGAAGTTACTGGGAGGAACTAAGGAAATCGCGGTACCTTGAAGTAATGAACATTCGGTCTGATAAAGAGGACATACGCAGACTCCTTGAGCGGTAAGTAACTTCAAAATCGACAAACCTAAGTTTCGTAAGTGTTAAAACATTGATAAAGAAAATGTGTGTTTCCGCGTATTACAGAAGAACGGTAACAGATTTTCTAGAGAGCGGGTTGCGAGAGAAAATCGATAATCTCATGATGTCCCGCGTACAAACACACTCGAATAACCACTCTGAAAAATGGGAATTGCAACAACAACAAGAAGAAGAAGAAGAAGAGGAAGAGAAAAATGAAATCGAAGAAGATGGTAGAGATGACTCGAGTAGATCATCTTCTTCGCATATGTTTGCATCGTCTCCTGCAGGATCATGGAGTTCTCAAGACACTGAAGTTACTTCCGCTCATGTCTTGTCTATTCACACTCCAAATTCACCTGTGAGTCTTCTTCGTATTTAAAATCGCAACGCACAAGTGGTAAAATGTATTGAACCGCTTTTATAAACGTTTTCAGGAAATGGAGTTGATAAGTGGTATGAGATCACAGATCCAACAGCTTCAACAAGAAATGTCATTACTACGAGATTCTGTCAAAACGTGTTTGGATGCTAACGCGAGCTTACAGCAGTCGGTTCACCGAGAAAACCCATTGAAACGCAAATGCTGCGTTTGCGATGAAACGCAGGTTGAGGCGGTTTTGTACAAGTGCGGACATATGTGCACGTGCCTGAAATGTGCCAATGAATTACAGTGGAACGGAGGGAAATGCCCGATTTGCCGAGCTCAGATTATGGACGTTGTTCGAGTCTTCTTCGATACAAGAAACTGAAGTAAACCGTTTTGAAAACGCTAACCCATTACACCTTTTTATCCTTGTTGCGTTTGCATTATTTGGCGTTTTGGGTCTGAATATCGTATTTATAATAGGTTAGGTTACTAAACAATGTAAGGAAATGATAGTTTTATGAAATTTTCTAATCTTCATTATGGGAAACCAAACAAATTAAACAGAAAATTAATCTAACAAACCCATATAAACCCTAAGAACTTGAGATTTCTTTTTTTCTCAACCAAACATTTAATTAAATAAAATTCTCACGACAATTTATCCAAAGTGAAAACAAGTTGCTTACAAAAGAGAATTAGATAGATTTAAACGACCGAACGAGCTAAGTATTCGGCCTAATTAAGAACTTGAGATTAAAGTTGAAAACATGAAAAAATGATTTTTGCAATTAGAGTATGTTAGTCGTTTATAAAACTTCAGAAATAAAAATTAATTTTTTGTATTTTTAGCTTGAAAATTCTTCCAAATCAACCAGATCATAAACTCTCGATCAGATATTTCAAACACTTAAAATCACCCAAATAATCCCTAAAAAGTAGGTATAAAAGTCAGAAACATAACTTAGAAGCAAACATGAAAATCTTGAATTTTCAATTACTCTCATAATCATAAACCTTTTACCAATTTTGTTTTCTCATAGATTCAACAATCTCTCTCTCTCTTCGAATCCTTACATATAATTACATGAATTACACAAAATCCTTACATATAATTACATACATTACACATGAAAAAAAAAGTTTCATTTCTCTGTTTTTCCCCCTTATTCATGCGTTTTGTGCGGACAAGAATGAGTTAAAGTCATCTCTAGCCTTACGCAATCGTGGAGTGATACAAGTTCGCGGCGAAGTAGGGCAAGAAACTGAATCCGACGACGACGACGTCGAGAATCTTACACGGCGTTGCGGTGAATTCTCAGCCGATCTTCGGTGATCTCGAGTGCTCCTCGTCTTTAAAACGCTTCTCAAAGCCAAATTCTCTGTTTCTCTATCGAACAAGAAACCAGAAGTAACCGGTTCTTGCATATCTCTTCCTCCGTTTTCTCCGCGGCTCGGGCTATTGCATTTCGACATCTCTACTGGATAATCGAAAAACAACCGACCGTTTTCTTGCACCAGAGCCGTAGTAGATGCCCAAGAACCGCATTCGAACATCTCGAGGGAAGCGCGCATGGAAACAGTCGAATGCGTGAACGAAGACGCTCTGATCATTTTCTTCTCCATCGAATCTTGGCGTTTCGAAGACGATCTAACCGGTTTATGCTTCCCGAAACCCGGTAGAGATAAGCAGAACGCGTTACATTTGAAATCTTCTTCTTTGTAACAAGAAGATTTCCTCATAAAATGTATTGTTTCTTGGTGACTAAGTTTCTTCCGAGTTCTCATCGGTTCCGGGAGCGTAGGAAGCGGAACTGCCGAGTCTCTAGGAGGAGGCATCGCTGGCGGTAACACCATTCTGAAGCTGTCGTCTGTTGCTGATGAACGGGAGAGAATAGGGCTGGTTGATTTCTCGCTTTGCCTAATTGCCTTCTTCACCAAGACATTGAAACTAGGGTTATGGCTTTCTTTAGGGAAAACACTGAAACCTTGCCACTCAATATTGTTAGAGTTTTGAGGTAAACCATCATCAAAAGAAATCATAGCAGGAGGAGGCATAATTAGATTTGTAAACAAAAACAAAAATATGAGAATTTAAGAGATGTGTTTATGGTAAAAAAAAATGGAGAAGATAGAGATATAAGTAGTAGGAAATATGAAGAAAATGGGAAGCACGTTTATGGCCGTGTGGAGGAAAGTAGTGACTTACATGTATGTCGGTTCTGTCTCTATCCATCAAGATTTTGACATGTGGTTTAGGATCATGTTTCATATGTGTGTGTATAGAGATGCGAGGTGGTTTAAAAAAAACAAGATTTGATTGGTCAAATTTAGGATGTTTGATGGAGACATGCGAAATGGTTTGCACGTATTTGTGACCTGATCCTTTGAGTTTATAAGTGTAAGAACCGAAAACACCGTTTTTTTTTATTTTCATTGGTCCAACAATAAGTAAGCAACTTTGTGTACGTCTCTATAGCCAGTGTCAACACTATTGTGACATATGAATTCAAACTGGAATCGAAAATTTGGATATAAAAAGCCAAAAAAATAGTGAAAGACTCAAAGTAAACGTTATTTTGAGTTATATTTTCTTTTGACATCCATTGTTTGAGTTGTTTTCTTCTTATAATAAGCAACTCAACACTATTGTAACGTTGTACTTTCAAAATGAAATCGAAAATACTCATAATAAAGCTAAGAAATTAGTGAAAAATTGATAGGCAAGATTTTACCCCAATTAAGATCTCAAATCCTAAATTACTAATCCGATGTAGATATAGCTTTAGGTTCGTTCAGGGACCGGCAATACACTTTAATTCCTTTAAACAAAATTCTAGCTAAGCGATTCAAGTGGTTTTAAGTGTCACGAATTTAAATAGCAAAACAAAGTAAAAATCGGTTGTAAACAAATATGATAAAGACGTTAGACTAGGGTAATTATCTCAGGGAATAGATCATCAAGAACCAAACAATTATTCAGGATATAAATTCAATCACCAATCTAGAACACAATCACGGTTTTATGAGGATCCACTGTCGTGGCATCAACAACTTTATCAATCAATCTAGCACCCTAAACTGTCGTTTGAGCCTAAAGAAATGAACAAGCATTAGCGATTAAGATTGATAAGTTCACGATTTGCCTTAACTTCAACTGTCGTTGGCTAAGGATCAAATCGCCCATCTAAGTTTATTCAAGCAATTCACTACACTTTTGATGAGTAAATTAAACCTAAAATCAAAGGCTAGGTGATCAAGCTAGTCTAGGCATTAAATTCAACATTATATGAAGATATCAATATATATATATATATATATATATATATATATATATGAAGTCCTATTTATGCTTAGTTCATGAATCTCTAAGTTCCCTTTGAAAACCCTAATCTAACAAGGATGACTACTCGCACATAATAGAACGGAAAACACAAAGAGGGATGAAAGAACTCATAGAATAAATTAAAGAGAAAGGTTCAAGAAAACTTCAATCACAAGTGGTAGAACAAGTCTTGAAATCCGAAAGCAAAGAAGCAAAATCTCTCTAGGGTTCTTCGATCCAAAAGCGTGTGTAAAAAGTAAAAGAAGCGTGAAAGAGATATTTCTTTATTCTCCAAGGTCTCTCTTTTTAAAGGCTGCGGTGGCTCGAATAAGGGAGTAAATCTAGGGCGAATCTTCTAGGTAGATATTTGATTTGGTGAATATCCCCTTTTGTAAATCTTCTGGGTGAATATTTGACTAAATGAATATTTCCTTTTGTAAACCTTCTGGGTGAATATTCACTTTATCTGAGAATCTTCAAGGTAAATCTTCTGGGGAGCAGGCAAATCCAATCGGGGAGGAAGTGCTCCCTTTTCTGCTCCAAAAACCTTCAAAGATCGTGTTTTCCTTCCTTTTTCACCAAACCTCCTAGCAAACTCCAATTCTTCATTCCAGCCACCTTTAGACCTAAAAAGACTCAATACAAAGAAGAAAGACTCGATAAAACCCTACAAAACAATGGTTAGAATACGCCAAAAATGGAGTATATCAAAAATCAAAGTAAACGTCAATTTGGAGTTGTTTTTCTTTTCTTTTGACATCCATTGTTGAGTTGTTTATAGCTCCAAATAAGGGAAAATGTAGTAAACAAATCTGTTACGGCTAACAAGAACTCGGTAATTTCGGACTACGAAAGTATACTGGACCCAAGTGAAAAGGTCTGATGGTAAGTACACCTATATAGTCGTTGCAAAGGGGTTTGAGTTGCTTGTGAAGAATCAAATCAAAAAAAAAAAAAAAATCATCAAAGAGTGAGTACAAGCAATATTGCACACTAAACATATTCATGCTGAAAATTATCAACTAGTAAGAACAGTTCATCTTACAGTAAGTATAAGTAATAGTGCACACATAACCAATTTATGCTAAGAAATACCAACTAAAAATCGAATACAGATAAACGGATCTCGGATTTCGTACCGAATTTTGTATAGTTGCATATGATAGTCAAGATCAACCATAACATTACCTGTTTCCAGTAGATAATTGCATCTTGACATCAAAAAACAAGAGACATTTTATATGGTTTTAAAACCACAACAAAATCATGAAAATACAAAATGTAGCTTGTTACAAATTTTTTTCCATTATAGAATAAGCCTCCAAAACTCAAAAACTTATAACAAATCCACATATCTAAATGCTTGTAATCAAAGCAACCTTAAGCTATTCTTTATCGGTTCTTAATCCGTGCTAACCTTCTGATCATCGACACTCGACTTACTGAGGATCAAAACTCCAACAGTGATCGATAAAGCTCCCGCAAACCACTGCCAATTTATTGAAATCTATCAGCCAAACTCATTCACCAAAACATAACTTCAAACATAACAATTGATTTTAAGAAGACCTTAAAAACAAATACAAATTTTCAACAACACATCTATGTATAGCTAAGAAAACATAACATAAACATTTTGCAAGATTCAAAACTTACTTGGAATGATAATGATTCTTGAAACAGAAAGAGACCAGCTAAACCAGAAGAGAGGAAATTAGCAGCAAAATTAGTGACAGTAGCTTGTAAAGAAGAGAGAGCTCTTAAGCTGTTTACATAACATCCCCACATAACCACATTGCATAACACAACTAATCCATACTTAATCACCTGTAATAGATTAAAACAATAAAAATAACAAACAGACATAACCAAAAAAAACACAAGAGTTTAAAGATTCAAAAGATTTGGTGTTGTAATTTACGAGAGATGAGAAGAATTTTGCCGAGATTGCAGCAAGAGCTGCATTAAGCCCAGCAGAAATTGCCCAGATGTATCCTCTTTTCTTCATGTGTAAATCAGCCATTGATGATCTGAAGTTTTGTTTTCACAGAGAAAAGCAAATTAATTTGTATACTTTTAAGGGTTTATATAAAAATTGAAGCTTTTCATGAATCTGTTGGGTTTTAATCCATTTGACATACCTTCAAATCGCTGCAATTTTCCCTTTTGAGAGCATCAAATCTGAAATTGGAAAAGAAGATGAAGAAAGCAAATTGAAGACTAAAGCCGATGGGCCATATATGTAAGTAGATGGGCTTTAGAAAGCCTATTAATTAGAGCTCATAATATAAATTAAAAAAAAAATTCACATATAATATTACGAAAGGGACAATTGCAAATATGCCACTATTCACAAAAATTTAATCAAATATGCCACTGTTCACAAAATCATTACGAGCGTGCCACTGTCCACTGACTCAATGAAGAAAAAAAAAATCTCATTTTCTCTCTCATCTTTCTCACGCCCAGATCCAAAAAAATTTCTCTCACAAAATTCTCTTCTTTGAAATTGCAAATCGGATTTGGGTTATGGATCTAGGATTTTCGATTCTCTTTCGTCCATGTAAATCTCTGTAAATTCCTTCAATCGATTTTGATTTCCTTCAAGAAGAAGAAGAAGAAGAAGAAGAAGAAGATTAATCCGATTTTGGTTACAAATTTAAGTTTTTGATTGGGTTTTGGTTACGAATCTAAGCTTTTTATTCGATTTGGGTTACAAATTTGAGCTTTTGATTCGATTATTGTTCAGATCTGGGTTTCGGTTATTTTTTGTCAGATCTGGGTTTTGGTTGTTTTCTTGGTCAAATATGGATTTTGGTTATTTTTAGGGTTTTCCCGTTTTTATAAAGTTTTTAAACAGTTTTATAAGACTTTTTTACATGTCATTAAAAACTAAACAGTTTAATAATTTATAAGGTTTTTAAAAGGTTTGTAAAGTTTTTAAAAGGTTTATAAGATTGTTTAAAAACCTTATAAAACTTTACAAAAACCTTATAAAACTTTACAAAAACCCTATAAACAGTTTTACACGGTTTTTAAATAGTTTTATAAGGTTTTTTTAACAGTTTTACTAAACTTTTTGAAAACTTTATAATTTTTTTTAACAGTTTTATAAGATTTTTTTACAGTTTTATAAAGTAAAGGCAAAACCCTACCACAATCCCCCCCCAATCTATACCCTAAATGCATAATAGTTAACCCAAACTCGAAAATTTACAGTCGTTTGTGTTTGAATTTGCTTTGAGATCTTCTTCTTCTTCTTCTTCCTAAATCTGCTCGAAACTTAGCAGAAATTTTCTCAAATCTTCTCGTCTTCTCAAATTTTCTTAGCGGAAATCGAGACAAAGATCAGAGATAGTGAAATTAGAGATGACGAGAATCGAATTCAGTGATAGAAAAAACGAAGTTTGGATGAGAGAAAAAAATTTGGATCTGGGAGATGAGCGTGAGAGAGATGAGAGAGAAAAAAATAGATTTTTTTTTTTCATTTAAGTGAACTATGGCACGGTGGTAATAATTTTAAAACAGTGGCATAATTGAAAAGTGGCATGATAATAGTGGCATAACTCAAAATTTCTCATTACGAAATGTATGTTACTTTTTTGATAATTTATTTCTTAATACATGTTAGACTACCATCACATAATTTGGCCTATCAAATTACTGATGTATAGAAAATGTTTCTCTTGTATAATTGTATTCATACAAAGCGATTACATGTTAGGAGTCAAATTCAATATCTAGAAAAATATGAGTGAGGAGATTATTTATGATAATCAAAACCAAGAGACATTGAAAACTAAAAATACCTCTAACATGCATCTTCAAGATGGTTCGAGAGAGAAGAGATAAATCTTGTTGCAAGTTTGGTGAGTGCAACAACAAGTTGATCCGTGAAAGGATACATGAAGTGTATAACTCTTATTTGTTGCACAAGATCAACCGCAACATATTTTATCCAAAAACGAAAAACAAGATTTGCACATAAGCATGTAGCATCTACATTTACCGCAAGATAAATTAATTTATTTATTTTATCGGAATTTAGTATAGCAACTCTTATATATTTCTTTGGAAAAAAATCGAATCATTTAGTTTCGGTATACATGCATCTAAGGACTATTTAAAACACAATGTTCAAATACTTTAGAATAATTTATTCAAGTCTAGTTTTCTTAATGTATGTAATTTGAGAATATGATAGCAAAGGATTTAAGAAATATTAGAGACTATGTGGAAAGGATAAATAAGGAGTTGAGTTGGTGAAAAGCGTAAAAATACTTATGTCTTCCACATAATCATTTCATCATTAGAAGCATATATATTTGTGGGTCTAATTTCTTTATGTTATTATTCTAGATTTATAATGATTGATCTTATTTTTATCTCTAGTCGCTAGGGCTGGGCAAAAAATCCGTTGAATCCGATTCGATCCGCGATTCGTTTCGATCCGAATCCGAAAAAATAGAATATCCGTAAAGTTTCGAAACAAAGCAAATATTAAATTGGGTGATCCGTAAAAAACAAAGCAAATCACAAATCATATTTTAGAAAAGGTCATTATCCGATCCGATCCGTATTATTATATACATATGTATATGTATATATATATATATATATATCTTATTATATAAAAGAGAGTGCACAAAATTGTAACTCACGAGATCGTGACACATGTCAATTATTTAAATATGTAAGTTTTTCAATATCAAAATGGTGAATTACCCAAAAGGAAAGAAGTTAGAAAGAAAAAAAAATTACCTAATTTTACAAATTGAACAAAACCTCTATACAAATAGTTATATAAGATATTTAGTTGAAAATAGTTAATAAAAAGAAATTTAACATAAACTAAAAATTAGAAAAAGGAAAACACTAAACTATATAATTAAAAATAGAAATGACCATATTTTTATCGTTATATATAGACATATGTTTAATATATGTATATATGGAGAACACAAAATAATTGACCATGGATAAAAGAACAACTATATTAAGGAGAATAAAAAAAAAAAACAAATTGGTTAGTGGTATTTTTTACATGATTAAATTTCACGAAATATCATCAAAGAAGGATCGTCTAAACATGTAAAATGATTGAGTTATCATATTAAATAGTTTAATGATTTAAACCATATTTACATATATCAAGCGTATATACTTTATTGATTCAAATTATATGAGATATAAGATTATATTTTTTCAAATTACATATGAATCTATAGCTTTAATTACTATATTATTTAAGTTAAGAATATTATATACTTTTCCGCAAAATATTTTTAAAATATAACAATTTACTTTAGTTCAAATAAACCTCGCATCGCGAGGGTCTTATTCTAGTATATATATAATATGTCCATAAATATAGATACATGTACCTTTTTTTTTTAACGACAAATTCATTTCATAGAAAAATGTCTAAGGCCCAATACATGATGAAAAATCGAGAGCTTATTACAACCAATAAAGCCTCATTTCAAAGAAGATAACAACTAAGCATTAAGCAACACGTGGCTAAAGGCTAAACAATGATCGTCTTCACCAGAACAACTCCGATATTATCACGTCGAGTCTCCACCAAGCACCGCCGTTAATGTCAAGAGATTACCTGTTCTGACTCAGATACATGCATTTAACTTAGTCTATGTTTTTTTTTTTTTGAATTTTAAGTTTCTAAGGTATTTTCAACGAATCGGATCGCGGATCGCGGATATTCGTGAAATTTTTCGGATATTCAACTTATAACGGATCGGATCCGATATTCGCGGATATTAAGAAAAAATTCGAATATCCGAATTTACGGATATCCAAAAACTAACGGATCGGATCGGATCGAAAAATCAAATATCCGTGTTGGACGGAGCGAATCGCGGATACCTGCATTTTCCTAGATATTTGCTTCGTGCCCAGCCCTACAGTCGCCATGAATATTACGAACATCCACTATTAAAACAATTTGATGTAAGAAATAGAGAAGGCGGCACACTTTGCTTTAGAGGTCGAAGATAAATAAGTTACGGTCCTACGTATACTTTATACACATCGATTTACAAAGCATACTTAGATCTTTATTGTATTTTAGCTATTTTCTTAAAGCCTAAACGACACTTATAGTCAAAATTATAAATAATTGTGTATTAAAAACGTTAATTGTTTTCTTATTGGATTATAAATAATCAAAGTCGTGTTAGCATGCCTTCTTTTGTTATGCACTACTAACTCTCTTTTTTAAAATTTAAATTAACAAAAGATAACATAATTGGACAAGATTTGACTTGTAGCAATATATAGCATCTATACCTAAATTCTTACTTGAATTATGAGATTTAATATAAAGATACTGGAAAATGATTGGTTTGGTAGCAAGTGATCGCTTGTTTGAATTGACTTCAAACATGAAATAGAATAAATCATGTTGTTCTTTTTGTATATTGGTTATGGCTTATCCCTGTCAACAAATAATGGAAGTAAAGTATAAACTCGTGAAATATTAACTAATAAGTTTATTTCGCTATAAGTACTGTATGCACATGTTCTTCGACCATCAAAATGAATACCATTTCTTTTGTTTCTTTTGGGGCAAGAAATGAATACAATTTCTATTTTAGTTGTGATTTCGTAAAATTTACTAATGAATACTATGAAACTAGAAAAATTGTATTTATAACTTCTTCTCTTTTTTTTATCGTGCCCCATCACACCATTCTACGATTTTAAGGTTATGTAATGTATATTGGTATGATAATATACGTATGAACCTCTTTACTACAATTCAAATGCAGGGTCTATATATGATCTACTTCGAGTTTATTCATTTCTAATCCCTAAATCCAAAACGAAGCAAGAAAAATATTTAACCTAGATAGAGAAATATCAACATTACTTTTTCTCTGTATTTAAGTTAAGATTTAGTTAACTCCTCTTTAACTTTTTTAGGGATTGTTACCACGAACTTTCGCTAATCATGCTCCGATTTTTTTAATCACCCCCAAAAGTCCATTCACTGTATTCTCATCTCTTTCCAAAATATTCCATTGATCAAAAGAGATAATATATATTACAAAACTTCATTTGAAATATTCAAGCTATACATTTTCAACATAGAAAAATATAGATCATCGAGTTTTCATGCTTTTTTAACATATACTAGTTTCATCTTGCTTATAATGCCATAATGGACTCCTTCTACAATTATTCTATACAACATAAATTTGTTTACTTATTCTTCACAAACGCTAGTAAATATATAATCTACCAATTTGGTTTCATAGGCGATTTTTCCTTTTTCTTCTTCTAGTAGTTGTTTTAGTGTATAAAGATTTCGCAAATTTGTAACTAGCAGTTGATAATACATATGATAGTTATATTGTTTGTTTTCAAATATGAATGAACTTTAAATCATTTTTAAACGATTATGGATATTGAGATATTTTTAATGATATGTGTGCATTGTAGATTTCCAGAGTCGTGTTTAAAACACGTCATGGAAACAGACATTACCCTACATTGGATCAAAACTTAGATCTTGTGGGCTCTGAAAAATTAATAAGGGTTTAAAATGTTAATGAAGAGCCAGAAGACATAAAAAAGGATAACAATAAAATTTTGGATTAAAAAACCAACAAAATTTTGGTTCTTGTGGGCTCTGAAAAATTAACAAGGGTTTAAAATGTTAATGAAGAGCCATATGACAAAAATAAAAAAGGATAACGATCTTTTTTATTTGATAATGCTCAAAGAAAATTACAAAAAAATAAGGAGCATTAAGGAGACAATTTTTGTAATCAACACCGAGTTAATGCCAAGCTGCATCATCACCAATTAAGCATGTCTCAACTTTTTTTCCCCATTCAAAACTTTTTTATATAAATTATCTAATTAACCATCATGATCATCATTAATATTTGTCTAATTGGAATATTTGGGATTATGGCCACTTTCATTTTATTTTATTTTGTATCTTATGCGCCATAAACAACAATTTTCACCGGCATCATTGTTTTATGTATAAAAACCATTTGTAAAAGGACATGTTCGTTTGCATGACGGAAAAAGTTGTGGTTGCGATATGCTATCATTCATTTGTAAAAATGGATAACAAGAAACTTTCAACAAGGTCTCTCACTCAAAGACCTTGGCAACAAGCGAATAATATGTATAGAGATCGAAACAGTCGAGTAAACTGCTGAATCAACTTAAAAATCATTGTACACTCGAAAATTATATGACAAATTAAATATTGAAATTACTAGGGCAAGAGAGTGCTATAAATAGTGGAGGAGAGGTAGGAGATAGGAATAGGATTATAGGAATTCACAAATTTATTCGGAAAATATTTGTATTCGTTGGCAATACATAAAACAATTTTGTTTTTGGCGATTGATGATACAATCTAATGGTGATGAGTGACTGTAGTTTGACTGTTACTAACTTCCTATAAATGCTGCTATATTCGATTAGATCCTACATTCTTATCTCTTCGTTACAAAATCCCACTAGAGAAACTGACAGATATTTATTTGACAAAATGTTCCTAGTAAGATTCAATTTTTGGTATTGTTTTGTTTAGCAAAAAAAAAAAAAAAGATTCAATTTTTGGCTCCGCATAATCTGAATTTTGTTCAGTTAAAAAAATTTGAGATAGCAACAAATTTGACATCTTTTAGAAGATACTACTACTTAATTAACAACCGACATCGGAAAATCCGCACACTAACAAAAGTGTACATAATCAATATTGTACACATAACTAGATAATTCATAAAAATAACCATAAAAGGAAAAAAAAAGAAAAACATCCTAAAAAAAGTTGAGAAAAAGAAAGAACACAAAAAGAAAAAACTTTTTTTTTCTTCCTAATAATCATAACGTCCACTTCAATCACACAGATAACCATCAATCAAACCCTATCCTCCGCCGTCACCACGTCATCATTAACTTTTCCCATTTCCACTCCACCGTCTTCCTCCGCCGTCTTCACGCCGGAATATTTTCTTTTCTTCTCCTCTTTCTTCATCTTCACGTAAATCCCATAAACATACGACGAAAATCCCCAAATGCATAACACCGTCGACACAATCTTCACTCCGCCGAATGCATCGCCGTAAACCACCACACCTCCGATCACGTTCATCGCCAGTAACGCCGTCATGCAAATCCCTCCGGTGATTCCCGACGTCAAATAAACCATCCCTGACGTGGCCGCAAAACAAAGCTGCCACGTCACTACATTAGCTAAAATCGCAACGGTCCAGTAAACCGTTGGTCCTCTAGTAAAAACATGGTTCGCTTCCTTGACCATTTCACTAAACCCACCGTCAAAAGCCATACCGATCGTTGCGAAAACCGTCGCTGTAAATTCCATAACCAATTGCATTTCCATAACCATAGAATAACAATAAACGGTTTGGTATAGCTTCTCCGTAACCGGAAGATACAAAGCGAAGAGTAAACCGGCTCCGATCGTTGATACAAACCCAATGAAATACTTAGTTTTGGTTAAACCGGCCGGTTTATCTTGACTCGAACCAAGAGCTAATAAAACAGAGCTTAACGTTAAGAGAACAACACAATTGAGATTAGAGAAAGTGACTTTCTGTTTCACAATGATCACTGACAAGAGAAGAGTGAAGATTAGTTGTGTCGAGAGGAGAAGTGATGACGTGGACACCGGAAGGTACGAGGTTCCCCAAGAGAAGAGGAAATTGTTAAAACCGAGAACAAACCCGATTAAACCGGAGAAAATGAGGTGACGGCGCGTGAAGCGCGTGAAAGGACGGCGCGTGGTGGTACGGAAGATGAAGTGAGGAAAATAGATTAGGATGAGAAGGAGAGGGAAGCCAGCTGATTGGACCCACGTGGAGACCCACCGGCTCTTGCCACCGTGGACGAAGTAGTATTTGGCTAAGAGGCTCGAGGCAATCGAACCGACGAAGAGAGCACCGTAAGTGGTGAACAAGAGACAGAGATTTCTCTTGACCGGTGGTTTGACTTTGACCGTTTCTTGTTGTTGTTGTTGTTGTTGATCTTCGTTGACACGACCGTCACTCATTTTTGTTTCTTTGTGTTTTGATAATCTTTGTTTAATTATCTCTAAAAAAAACTTGAGAGAGAAAGAAGAAGTAGAAGAACAATTGAAAAGTGATGATGTTTCGGTCTCTCACCATCCACAAACTCATACACTCTTGTATATATGGTGAATGGTGATAGTTTCTTGTGTTGATTTTTTTTCCAAAATATCCAAAATAAAGATATTACTATAATATTCATTTTTAAAATCATTAGTCAAAGACTCAAAATAGTAAAATACATTGATTTCCAATTAGTGTGATGTATTAACTATTAAGTAGTTACTAACTAATTATCTAAATATACGGGTTATGAGATTTAGGCCGAAAGAAGTAATCCACGAGATTATTGTAGTTATTGTTATACCATGTCTTGCATACTTTCATATGATGAGCTTTGTTTATGTTAATTTTAAAATGTGATATTTCGAAATTACTAAAGTTTACAGTATTGTTTTCTTGAATTGTTTGATTATATAGGGAAAAATAATTGGAAAAAGCTTTACCAGTTGGTGAAAAATAAATTGGGATTTTATTCATTTTTCCGTCATTGAATTTGGAACTTAGCAAATTATGTTTTGTGTTTGTGTTTGTAGACCAGAAGGCTAAAAATAAAAGCTAGTCACATTTATTTGAATCCCATTTATAACAATCTTATCAAACTTTCTTTTTTCTTTTTAGATTACTTTCAGAAATGAACAGAGAGATTTTGTGGTATCGATACCAGAAGCTATTATATCGCATGCAAAGAAACTTACAAATTGTTGGATAAAAATTTACTTAGAATATGCAAAATAACAAAATCTTCTGTTTCTTTTTGTTATAGTTTATATCAGAATCTTTGATATAGTTTTTTTTTATTAGCATCTAACACGAATATTCTGTGTTTCATATTAAATGCCATTGGTTAAACAAACTCAGAATCTACGGTTATTGACATTCCATTTTCTATTAGTGCCAATACAAATATATTATTAAAAGAAATCCCCTAAAATACCATCAAAAAAAGTTTTTGTTCCAAAAATACTATGAAAAAGTTTTTATTCCAAAAATACCCTTAATTTTCAAAAGTTCCAAAAATACCACAAACTCAAAAATTGATCTTAAAGAGTTTCGAATTAAATTTTTTGGGTTTGGGTTAACTAATACATAATTAGGGTATAGTCTTTGGGGATAGGGTTTAGAGTTGGGGTTTAGGGTTTAGTTTTGAATATTTAAAGTTAATTTGAAATTTGTGGTATTTTTGGAACTTTTGAAAAAATAGTATTTTTGGAACAAAAACTTTTTTGGTGGTATTTTTGAAATATAAACTTTTTTGGTGGTATTTTTGAGAATTGCCCATATTAACAGCAAACGAACCAATAGATACAAATAATGAGATAAGTTTTTGAAACATGTCAAAAAAAAATCTGTTCCTATGTTTTCGACCAGGCCACCTAGCAATTCTTGTTTTATCAATTTTTAAAAAAGATTTGTTTCACTATCGGATAATTTATAATTCTATGAAAAATCTAAATGTGAGCTGAAATTGGTATTTACATCAATTACAAGACAAGTGGAAATGGTAAAATGTTGGAAAGTACAAAAGTATATTGGAAAAAGACTTAATGTAGTAGATACACAGAACAATTTTGCATTTGACTTATTTTCCCAGTTTAATTTTTTATTTTCTTTTTTTTCCATTACTTTCCATGTTTTAATATTTCTTTTATTGATTAGTTGTTCAATAACCAAAACAATTCATAATTAGACAACTAACCAAAATACCCTATTGGGTTTAATCGTATCCACTAAATTTGGAGTAATTAGTTATGTTTTTAATTCTAGTTTTTTTTGTTTTTTTCAATTTAGATTGAATCTCATAACGCTATTTATGAAGTATGTCAATCATACATAAAAAAAAAATGTAAAATATATATAACAAGCTTATGACTAAGATAAGGTTAATATAAATAAACCGACGAAGAATCCCATGATTCGTGTGCATAGAGGCATTCCAGAAGTGGACATACCCAAGTGTCGAGAAATAAACCTTGAAAAGCATGTAGGAGTTGTAGTATTGTTTGCTCTATCTCCCTTGTTATAGAACTCACTTGCTTCATATTGTTCCTCCAACTCTCTGAATTCCATTTCCAAACCAATTTTGGATAAACCAAAATGCACGATTTAAGCCTATGAACTTTATCTCAAATCAATACGAATCGAATCCTAAAGCTAAACCGAAAAAAAAACGACACAAGAGAATCGGACTATGGAGCTTAGTGCCGGCTCCGATAATCCGCCGGCGAATCGCTTCGCCGGAAAACTCATTTTCACGGTGAAAATCTCACCGGAATCAGTTACAACTTCTCTCACTCACTTCTCTCAATATATCCATTGCAACAAACTTTACAACATTAAGAAAAAGATAAGATTGACGATGATCAGAACCAAGACTTAAATACTGAAGTCTTCACACGTGCATACTCTCACGTGTCTTCTAGTGAGTCTTGTGAAACCTTCTGCATTGTGCAGAATCTTCACTATACTTAGCCAAACTCAACATAATCTCTTGGCTTCTCTTGGATCATGCTTACATCTTCAAATCTCCACCTTAAGCATGATCCGATTCTTTTCAGAATCATGTCCACGACACTTGGACATACACCTGCATACAACCACCAGTACACAGCCTTCCAATTTCAATAATTAACCTGAACTCATAAACTTGAACTCAGAAAAATAACTTAAGCTTTCCATTAGCTTTAGTTCTTGGTAACCCGAAGCATCTTCAATGCTTCTTGAAACTTAGCAACTGGCAATCCCTTAGTGAAGATATCTATTGGATTATAAGCTGTAGGAATCTTTGTAACCATGATAGTACCCTTATTAATATGATCCCTTCCATGATGATACTTAGTGTCCATATGTTTTGTTCTCTCATGGTGAACAACATTCTTTGACAATGCTATTGCACTCTGCGAATCACAGAACAACTCAACTGATTCTTGACCGAATCCAAGCTCCTCTGCAAAACCTTTCAACCACAAAGCTTCTCTGATTGCCTCAGACAATGAAATGTCCTCAGCCTCTGTGCTTGATAAAGCCACAACTTTTTGAAGTTGTGATCTCCAACTGATTGTGTTTCCTCCAGCTGTAAACACTATGCCATTTGTTGATCTTCTTCCATCTAAGTCTCCTCTATAATCTGAATCACAGTAACCCTTGACGATAAAATCACCTTTCTTCTTAAACCTCAAGCAAGTCTGAACCGATCCCTTGATATACCTCAAAACCCATTTGACTGCTGACCAATGTTCTTGAATATGCTTGCTCATAAACCTACTGATGACTTCCACTGGATATGCAAGGTCTGGCCTGGTGCCAACCATTGCATACATGATGCTTCCAACTGCACTTTGATATGGAATCCTTTCCATATCATCTGCTTGTGCTTCTAACTGTTCCTCTGTAGCTGCTCTCAACTGAAAATGAGCTCCCATTGGAGTTCCTACTGACTTAGCTTGATCCATCCCGAAATTACTTAAAACCTTCATAAGATAACTCTCTTGAGATATACTCAAACTTCCAGCAACTCTATCTCTACAGATTTCCATTCCCAATATCTTCTTAGCATCTCCTAAATCTTTCATTTCAAACTCAGAACTTAGAAGGGATTTTAACCTCTTAATCTCTTCTTTATCCACTGATGCAATCAAGATATCATCTACATATAGCAGCAAATATATGTAATTCCCAGACTTCAGCTCCTTAAAATAAACACAGTAATCTCTCTCACTTCTGCTGTATCCATTACTAACCATGAACTCATCAAACCTTTTATTCCATTGCTTAGGTGCTTGCTTAAGACCATAAAGAGACTTCTTAAGCAAACATACTCTATCAGGGTATTTCTTATCTACAAATCCTTCAGGCTGTTCCATTAGAATATACCCATCTAAACTTCCATGTAGGAATGATGTCTTAACATCTAACTGCTGTAATTCCATGTTGAAATGAACTACAGCTGAAAGAATGTACCTGATAGATACGTGTTTGACCACAGGAGCAAAGATCTCCTGATAGTCTATCCCTTCTTTCTGAGAATACCCCTTTGCAACCAATCTGACTTTAAACCTTGGGTCTTCTACTCCAGCAATTCCAGCTTTTCTCTTGAACACCCATTTACAACCTATTGCCTTTTGCCCTGATGGCCTATCAATGAGAATCCAGGTTCCATTCTTCCACAATGAAACCATTTCCTCTTCACTAGCTTCTGTCCACTTATCACTGTCTGGATCCTCCATTGCTTCTTGATAACTCTGAGGCTCAGAACTCCCTGCATCCTCAGCTATATAACAGTAATACTCCACAAAATCACTATCATCATACATCTCATAGTCATCAAACCTCACAGGAGCTTTAGTATTCCTTTTAGGTCTGTTGCCTTCTGCATTCTCATCTCGATGTCCTGTGTCTTGTGTTTCTGATTGTCCTGAAGAAATTGTATCAACTTGAGCTTCTTCTGTAGATGCTCCACCTTGAAGTATTTCCTCTGGTTCTATCTGTTTACCTGCAAGATCATAGCAAGTAGAAACATTAGTAATAAAAGTATTAGAGTCTGAGATGATACCTGGTTTTCCAAGCTCCTCCTTAATGTCTTTGTACATCTGCTCCTCTCTGAATACTACATTCCTACTGATTACCATTGTCTTCTCTTCAAGCAACCAGACCTTGAAACCTTTTACTCCCTCAAGATAACCAGTAAAGATTCCTTTCTTTGCTATGGGATTAAACTTTCCTTCACTTGCATGTACATATGCAACACAACCAAACTTTCTTAGGTTTTCTAGTGAAGGCATAACTGAGTTTCATAACTCCTCAGGAACAGCAAAACTAAGACTGAAGAAGGAGTTCTATTCAAAAGATACACCGCAGTAGCTGTAGCTTCAGCCCAAAATTTCTTGTCTAAACCACTTTCACTGAGCATACTTCTAACTTTGTTCATGATAGTTCTATTTAGCCTCTCTGCTATACCATTTTGCTGAGGCGTATATGTGCATGTTCTATGCCTTACTATACCATCATCCTTGCAAAATCTATCAATTTCCAGATTACAAAACTCTAAACCGTTATCAGTTCTCAACTTCTTAACCTTCTTATCAAAATGAGTTTCTACCAACTTTTTCCAGTCTACAAAACTCTTAAATGCTTCATTCTTGTACTTTAAGAAGTAAACCCATACCTTCCTAGTATAGTCATTAGTAAACGAGATGTAATACTGATGATCGTTGAGACTGAGAGGTACATTTGGTGACCCCCACAAGTCTGAATGAACATAAGCCAATTTCTCCTTGGTTACATGTTGAGCTAGACCGAAACTAACCTTGTGTGTTTTTCCTTTAACACAATCCTCACAGAAACTAAGATCTGACACCTTGCTTCCCTTGAAACAACCTTTCTTAGATAACACATCTAAGCTTTTCTATCCTATGTGTCCCATTATGTTGTACCATAGCTTTGTATCATCTTCAGTCACCTTAGTCTCCTCAGTTACAGATACTTCTCCATCTTGAGCTTTTACAACTTTTGCTTTACCCTGAATAATGTATAATGACTCCCTCTTGAGACCCTTCATGATTACCATACTACCTTTAACAACTTTCAAGATTCCATTTCCTCCTTTGAATTCACATCCCTTAGTATCCAAAGAACCCAATGAAATCAGATTTCTATCTATACTTGGCATGTATCTTATATCATGCAAAACAAATGTAGTTCCATCGTTGTTTTCAAACCTTACTGAGCCAATTCCTTTAACTTCAGATACTGAACTATTAGCCATACTAACCTTTCCATGAGTCAGATTCCTCAAACTAATAAAGCATTCCTTTCTAGAAGTCATGTGAAAAGAACACGCAATATCCAATAACCATTCTTCTTGATTGATTTCAGCCATTCCCAGATTCACCTCTGCATCAATTAAACCAACCAAATCTTTAGCATCATCTCTGACCTCTTTAGCCATTGAAGCTTCTCCTCTGTCTTGAGACTGATCTCTGTTCTTATTCCTGTCTAACCACTTGTAGCATTGCCTCTTAAAGTGACCTTCCTTGCCACAAATCCAACAGACTTTCTTGCTATCCTTTGACTTAGACCTTGACCTCTGCTTTCCTTTACCAAACTCAGAACCACCTCTTGATTCTGACCTACCTCTAACAAAGTATCCTCTCTATCATTCCTTGATTTACCAGTTTCTTTAAACTCGGTTTCTTTAGACTTAGCAGCACTAGCAATTGCCTTAAGCTTAATAGTTTATCTACCAAATTTCAGTGTTTCCTTTAACTGATCATATCTAGATGGTAAAGCATTTAACAGCAAAATAGCTTGAACCTCTCCTGGTATCTCAATACTCAGATTACTAAGATCTGCTATCAACCTCAAGAAATAATCTATATTCTGATCTATGATCTTAGATTCTTGCATCTTGAAGGAATATACCTTGTGTTGAGCATGAACATGATTTGGTAAAGATTTTACCATATAGAGACGATCAAGAGTCTCCAGAGTATCAGCCGCAGTATTACACTTATCCAGCTTCCTTAAAACGTGATCTCCTACATTAAGAAAGATCAGATTCATAGCTCTTTCACATCGTTCTGCTCTCTTAGCTTCTTCGGCGATCCTCTTCTTTTTGAGTTCTGCATTCGCCGTTTCTGCAGCTTCATCAATCACTGTCTCCACCTTGATGAGAACGTCTTTCAATCCCTCAACACTGAGATGAGCTAACATACGTCTTTTCCAGAGACTATAATCTCCAGATCCGTCGAATTTCTCGACATCAATCTTGATCCCTGACATCGCAAGAATGTCTATATCCGGATCCTCAGATTCTCTTTCGATAAAAGATTCTTCATAGTCTTCTCTGAGTATGTGACGAATAACCTTCGTCTTGACTCAATTTCTTCAACGAATCAACTTTGTCGTTGATCTTGAGTTGATTAGAATCACCAACGATCTTCCTTCGCCGCCGATCTACTTCCGATTCCTTCGATTCAGCTTCGCTTCTTCTCCGATTCACCTTGCCCAGAGAACCTTGAGCTCTGATACCACTTTGCACGATTTAAGCCTATAAACTTTATCTCAAATCAATACGAATCGAATCATAAAGCTAAACCGAAAAGAAAATGACACAAGAGAATCGGACTATGGAGCTTAGTGCCGGCTCCGATAATCCGCCGGCGAATCGCTTCGCCGGAAAACTCACTTTCACAGTGAAAATCTCACCTGAATCAGTAACAACTTCTCTCAATCACTTCTCACAATATATCCGTTGCAACAAACTTTACAACATTAAGAAAAAGATAAGATTGACGATGATCAGAACCAAGACTTAAATACTAAAGTCTTCACACGTGCATACTCTCACGTGTCTTCTAGTGAGTCTTGTGAAACCTTCTGCATTGTGCAGAGTCTTCACTATACTTAGCCAAACTCAACATAATCTCTTGGCTTCTCTTGGATCATGCTTACATCTTCACAAAACAATCGTAACTCAAAGAGTTCATATTAATTATTCTTTGATTACCGATATTTGCATAACGCTCGACGTAGGAACAATTAAGATGTAGATCGTCAGATGTAGATCGTTGCACACAAAGTTTTTAAACCAAGAAATATAAATCATGTAGATTATTATTATCGACACAATAAAAAATTGAAACTCTAGTACATAAGTCGGCTATTATAAATAAATTTTGAAAGATTAATCTGATTTCTAAATTCGTGATTTAGTAGTATATTTCGTCTTTATTTTGTAGCCATCAAAATACAACAGACTGCCTTTTATTATGGATGACACTTTCTTAATACGATATCAGTCATTTATTATGTGGTTAATCCCGTAATATGATAGATGAAAATTATCCTCATCATTTCATTTCATTATCTTCTCATGGTTACAAAATCAAGTTATTTTTTTCAAGAAAGAAAATGGTTCAACAAATCCTACATATTATATTTTATTATATTTTGTTGTTTATGTAAGTTTAATTATAAATTTTATAATTATATAATATCATTTCAACAGTTCAGACCTATAAGCTTGTGCAATGTGCTTTTCAAAGTGATTACGAAAACAATGGTGAACCGTCTTAAGGCTGTGATGCCAAAGCTGATTGGACCAGCGCAAAAGAGTTTCATTCCGGATATATTAAGAACTGATAACATTGTGTTGGTACAAGTTGTGGTGCACTCTATGCGAAGGAAGAAGGGTAGGAAAGGGTGACTCTAGAAGTTGGATTTAGAAAAAGCTTATGATCGGATCCGGTGGAATTTTTTGGAAGACACGTTACAGGCAGCGGGGTTTGCAGAAGATTGGGTGAGATGTATTATGACATGCGTTACAGGCCCGTCAATGAGTTTGTTATGGAACGGGGAAAAAACGTAGTCGTTTAAACCGCTCAGAGGATTAAGACAAGGCGATCCTCTTTCACCGTACTTGTTTGTTTTGTGTCTTAAAAGATTATGTCAACTCATTGAGGTGTCGTTCACGCAGAAGGAGTGGAAACCGATTAGTATCTCTAGAGGAGGGCCGAAGCTCTCGCATGTCTGTTTTATGGATGATCTCATCCTCTTGGTCGAAGCTTCAGTTCAACAGGTGCGGGTAATCAGGAAAGTTCTGGAACATTTATGTGAGGCCTCATGGCAGAAGGTCAGTCTCTCAAAGTCCAAAATATTTTTCCCAAGCAATGTTTCACGAGAGTTAGGGAAGCTTATTACGGATGAGAGTGGAATCCAGTCAACAAGGGACTTGGGAAGGTATCTAGGGATGCCTATTTTACATAATAGGATCAACAAAGAGACTTTTTGTAATGTTCTTGAGAAGGTTGCCTCGAGACTAGCAGGTTGGAAAGGGCACATGCTGAGGTTTGCAGGGCGAATTACCTTAACCAAATCTGTCTTGACGTCTATTCCTGTGTATTCTATGAGCTCTATTAAGTCACTGAAAGCTACGCTGGATAGTTTGGATCGAATTTCCCGTTCTTTTATTTGGGGAAGCACAGTGGAAAAATGCAAACAACATTTGATTGCCTGGAAGAAGATTTGTAGACCAAAATGTGAAGGAGGTTTAGGGGTGCGTATGTCGAAGGAAATGAATATAGCGCTGCTAGCGAAGGTAGGCTGGAGAGTATTGAATGAGCACACTAGCCTTTGGGCCCGTGTGGTGAGGAGTAAGTACAGAGTTGGAGAGATTTATGACCAGACTTAGATGCTAGCAAAGGGCACTTGGTCCTCTACCTGGAGGAGTGTGGGAATTAGGCTGAGAGAGGTAGTTTCCAAAGGTCAACGATGGGTGATTGGAGATGGAAGACAAGTCATGTTTTGGATGAATAAGTGGATGGGTCCGAAGCGGTTAATTGATGAAGTCATTGGAGACTTACCAAGCGGTACAGAGCTTACCAGAGCTAGTGGCTTATGGGCACATGGTTTCGGTTGGGATATGAGTAGAATTATGTCGTATGTATCTCAGGATATATGCTTGGAGTTGGCTGCATTTGTGATTGATATTGTTACAGGAGGGCGAGACAGAAATTCTTGGGGAGAAACAGCTGATGGAAGGTTTACTATAAGCTCTGCTTATAAGATGATTACGCAGGATATGTCGGCTCAACCAAACTTGGAGAAGTTGTTTGATAGAGTTTGGAAAGTGGTTGTGCCTGAGAGAATAAAAATGTTTCTTTGGCTGGTCGTTCATCAAGTAATCATGACTAACTCGGGGAGGCATAGAAGACATCTTTGTGAATCGGATGTTTGCACGGTTTATAAAGGAGGGGTCGAGACTATAATCCATGTGTTGCATGATTTCCCAGCCATGGAGGGTATTTGGACTCGGATTGTACCTCCGCAACAAAGACGTTGGTTTTTAGCGATTTTTATTAGAATGGTTATATAAGGATCCGAATGGAGAAGGGGCTGGTAGGAATAGAGAGTGGTCGACGATGTTTTCTATCGCGGTATGGTGGGGTTGGAAGTGGAGGTGCGGGAACGTGTTTGGGGAACATGGTAAGTGTAGAGATTGCATGCGATTGATGAAGGACCTAGTGGCGGAAGTTCTCAAAGCTAACGATACGGTTGGTACTCTTCGGCATATTGAGCGGGATGATAGACTAATTAAGTGGATAAAACTGGTAGAAGGTTGGGTGAAGGTCAACACGGATGGAGCATCTCACGGCAATCCGGGTTTAGCCACGGCAGGAGGTGCCCTAAGAGATAGTGAGGGTGGATGGCTCCGCGGGAAGTGTTCGGCGCCAATGGCAGAGCTTTGGGGAGTATACTACTGATTGGTTTTGGCATGGGAGGAAGGAATACGGAGGGTGGAGTTAGAAGTGGACTCAGAGATGGTAGTGAGTTTTTTTACGACTGGGATTAGGGATTCACATCCTTTGTCGTTTATGGTACGGTTGTGCCATGACTTTCTTTCAAGAGACTGGATAGTCCGTGTGTCGCATGTATATAGGTAAGCTAGCCGCCTCGCGAATGGGTTAGCTAATTATGTTTTTTCCTTGCCGTTAGGATTTCATAATTTACTTTCTATTCCAATAGATGTTGCACCTTTATTAAACGATGATGCCGATGGCGTAGCGTCCATTCGGAGAATTTGGTTGTAATTGCTTTTTTTTTTCCTTTTAATAAATCTGGGGACTAGTCCGCGGTGATTCATCAAAAAAATTATATAATATCATTTGCAAAGTGTCTCAAGTAAATATCATTTTTGGGTTGTTGCCATTTTAGATATGATGACAAATTTACCTTAACTTCATAAATAATTTGTATGTTTTTGATTTTTTTTTGAACATTTGACATACTATTAATCTTTAAGATAATTACATAATCTTTGAAGAAATTACATATAAGAAGAAATACTAAAAAGTTAATCATTTATTTTTATGGCTTAAATACTTGGAAGTAACTTGTAACAATGGTATACGTTAGATACCAAATTAGTCATTGTTATGCCCACTCTTCAATTATATACAATGTTTTGAAGATGCGGCAAATGTCTTGTTTATATTGAGGTTGCCGGAAGAGAGCTCTACTATTGAGAGACACAACGGTTACTCACAAAGACGGATTATTGAAACCGACCACGTTTGATTGAAGTATTTTTGTGGAATTTGACTCGGTTTTGAAAGCCTCACAAACCAACTTCATTTCCGAAATCTCGAGTTTATGTTCACATGTGTCAATAATATGGGTTATTGAATCTCTATCATTGTCCCCTAAGATATTTTATTTACAAACGTTTGTTTTAAACATTCAGTTTACAATGACAAAACTTATGAATGCCGACCATGGTCACAGACGTCGCCGACGAAAATCTAGGATAAAGAGACGTAACAGTTACCCGTGAAAATCGACACCAGACGAAATATATCTTTATAGAAATCATTGGAATTGATCCGACAATAAACCATTCTAATGCATCGATAATGGATAACCAACTTCCATAGAATTCAAAGATATTATATCGAAAAACGAATCTTTAAAATCCAAATAACATAAACAAAATGAGAAAAAGTATATCTAATAGATAACAATACAATGCCGACATAACCGACTATGATGGCTTCAAAAAATGACGACATGTCAATCACCAGCCTTGATAGCTTCCGAAAGTGACGACGATGATACAGAAAATTGAGAAAGACGAGAACGGTTGCAAATTCTACTTCTTTATACATCTTATTATTATTTATTTTTTGTCAACCAAACATTATACATCTTAATTTAAAAGTACCAATCCCTATTTAGTTTTTTTTAAGTAAAAATGAAAATAGTTAATATATTTTTTTAATATAATTGAATACTAAATATTATATATGGAAGTAGAAAAAGCATGTATTGTAATGATATTGTAAGTTTCTTAAAATAGTTGAACTTAGTTAATACAAATATATAAAGTAACAAACAAACAAATGACAGAGAGAAAAAAGTCAAAATGAAATTGAAAAACAGTCTAATGCAAAAAAAATGTTTTGTGCTCTGTACTTAATTTTCCTTTCCCCAAATGCTTTGTACTTTCCCAACATTTATTTACCAAGTCCACTTGTCACATTTCTTCTACCCACAACAATATCCACACATATTTTGATGTAAATAAAAAATCTAAACTAACTTTTATTTCCTTTTTTTAAAAGAGAAACTAACTTTTGAGTTGTGTAATACTGAATTAAATCTCTAAAAACTAATAAGATTCAAATCAGTAGGGTTACCTTATCGAAAATATAGGAACAAAATAATTTTGACATCTTTCAAAATCTTACTTGATTATGCATAGTTGCATACCATTTGGTTCATTTACCATTAACATTTTTACACTTTCGAAGGTCATGATATCTTGTTGGAAGTCATGCATATATCTTGTATTGGGGGAATAATAAAAGGTTGAATTTAAATCACCGAAGATTTCTGAGTTTGTTTAGCCGATGAGTCGATGACATTTAAATATGAATCACCGGAATATTCGTGTAATATGCTAAAACATATATCAAGAACTCATTATTTTAAAATTTATACTCTGATAAAAAGAGTGAGGGGAAGAATAGGAAAATTTAACTAATCATTATCTGAAATTCTTAAAAATAGTTAAAATGATAAAAATGTCAAACCCGTTTAAAATTTTAAGGACCGAAAAAAATTTCAGTTATATTTCTAAGACAGGAAATATGGTAAATTTCATGCTAATTAATTTCGTTTCAATTAAATTGAAAACTAGAAAAATAGATACTATAATATCTCTATTTTTGAAAGTTGGGGTCTAAAAAAAAAACAAAAACTTTGATACGATAAATGGGATACCAATAAAGGGTGAATTTGTGGAATAACCAAAAAAAAATTTATAATCTATAAAGGGTTAATTTGCCATATAGCCAAAAAAAAATTATAATTCAAAACCTAACTAAAAACCCTAAATCTAATGGTTATGAATTGACCACATAAGCTAGTTTTTGTTAGGTTTTGAATTAATATTTTTTTTGTGTTATTCAACCCAATTTCCCATCTATAAACTAATAAATTGCTTAGAGAGATATAGGAATAGATAGAGAGAGAAAAATGTGGAAAATGGTTAGTTTATAGATTATAGATTTTTTGTGTGTTAGTTTTGCTAATTACCCTACCAATAAATGTGATCTAGCCTTCTGTTTTTTTTTTTTTTTCTTTGGGTCTAAAGTCTTTTGGTCTAATAAACACAAATACAATGCACAATTTGCTAAGTTCCAAATTCAGCGACCGAGAAATGAATGAAATCTCAAATTTCTTTTGAGAAATTTTATGAAATGTCATTTTTGTCATGCCACCTTACACAAATACCATTTTTTAAAAAATGTTTGCAAGCTATAACACCTTTTTTTTAACTTACTTTTTCAGTTTTTTTTCCCAGATTTTTTTTTTTCAAATTTCAAATTACAATATAAATACAAGATTGCGTCTGTGTTAGAGACTTAAGCATCATCACTTTTCCACTGTTCTTCTACTTCTTCTTTCTCTCTTCAGTTTTTAAAGAAAACAGAAAAATTAGAGATAATTAAACAAAGATTATCAAAACACAAAGAAACAAAAATGAGTCAAGGTCGTGTCAATGCAAATCAACAACAAGTCATGGTCAAAGTAAAACCACCGGTTAAGCCAAATCTCATTCTCCTCTTAGCCACTTACACTGCACTCTTCGTCGGTTCGATCACCTCGAGCCTCTTAGCCAAATACTACTTTGTCGTCTACTCTAGAAACGGAACTATGGAGTTTATTATGGACGATTGAATCAAAAGTTGATCTCAAGTTTAATCGTGTGATGTTCGAGACGCATTTTTCTCAAGCACGCACGCATAGTTTTGGGATATTGTTTAGGGTTTGGGTTTTGATTAACTATTTTATAAGGTTTTATAGGTTTTTAAAGCACATTATAAGATTTTTAAATGTTATTATAAGGTTTTTTAAAACCCTAGAACCTTTAAAAAACCTTATAATCTGTTTAAATGATATTATAAGGTTTGAAAACATTTTTTAAAACAGATGATAATGTTTTTAAAGCAGACTATCAGAGTTTTTAAAACATACTATAAGAGTTTTTAAAGCAGATTATAATAATTTATAAATTAGAGTATAAGAGTTTTTAAAATTCTTATACTCTAATTTATAAATTATTATAATATGCTTTAAAAACTCTTATAATCTGCTTTAAAACTCTTATCATTTGCTTTAAAAACCAACCAAATTTTTTTTCTAAACCCATATTTTTAGATGAAATCAACCTAAATCGAATAAAAAACTAAGATTTGTAACCCAATTGAATAAAAAATGGAGATTTGTGGCACAAATCGAATCAAAACTGAAGTGGATTATAAAGAATAAAAAACTAGATCTATAAAAAATGATGAAATTCGGATCTAGATTTAGATCTAAATCCGAAAATGAGAGAGAGAGATTCTTCTTCTTCAAAAACTAGATCTATAAAAAATGATGAAATTCGGTATTTTTAGATGAAATCAACTTAAATCGAATCAAAAACAAGGATTTGTAGCACAACTCGAATCAAAACTGAAGTGGATTATAAAGAATTAAAAACTAGATCTATAAAAAAAAAATGATGAAATTCGGATCTAGATTTAGATCTAGATCCGAATATGAGAGAAAGAGAGAGAGATTCTTCTTCTTCAAAAACTAGATATATAAAAAAATGACGAAATTCATATCTAAATCCGAATCTGAGAGGGAGAGAGAGATTCTTCTTCTGCTTCTTCTTAAGAATAAAAAAAAGAAAGAAGAAAGAGATTTTGCGAGTGAGTGAGAGAGAGAATTTTTAAAATTTTTTTAATGATTTTGTTTTTCTTTTTTTTGTAAAAAGTGACATGTGTTGCAAGAATGGTTGTTATAGTAGCAAAGTAAAGGAATTTTTTTTAACCATGACATGGATAAAATTCTCCCATTTTTTTTAACGAACTAGTAAAGCTTTTCAAATACGTAAGACTACATATTTTCTCTATATAATTAAACAATTCAAGAACAATAAAATTTGATGTAAATTTGAGTAGTTTCTAGAATTTTTTTTAAAAAAGGTAAATGGAAGACCTCATAAGTCATAAATCATTACCCGTATTTACAATTTGATGTAAATTTGAGTAGTTTCTAGAATTAAAAAAAAAAAAAGGGTAAATGGAAGACCTCATAAGTCATAAGTCATTACCCGTATTTTCAGATAATCAGGTCGTAACGACTTAATAGAGTTAAACACATCACATTAATCGAAATACATGTATTTTTTTCGTATTATATTAAAAGAAAAAAAAACAACACAACTAATATTATTACAATATAAATACAAGATTGCGTGTGTGTTAGAGACTTAAGCATCATCACTTTTCCACTGTTCTTCTACTTCCTCTTTCTCTCATCAGTTTTTAAAGAAAACAAAAAAAATTAGAGATAATTAAACAAAGATTATCAAAACACAAAGAAACAAAAATGAGTCAAGGTCGTGTCAATGCAAATCAACAAGAAGTCATGGTCAACGTAAATCCACCGGTTAAGCCAAATCTCATTCTCCTCTTAGCCACTTACACTGCACTCTTCGTCGGTTCGATCACCTCGAGCCTCTAAGCCAAATACTACTTTGTCCACGGTGGCTCGAGCCGGTGGGTCTCCACGTGGGTCCAATCCGCTGTTTCCCTCTCCTCCTTGTCTTAATCTATTTCCCTCATTTCATCTTCCGTACCACCACGCGCCGTCCTTTCACGCGCTTCACGCGCCTTCAACTCACTATCTCCGGTTTAATCGGGTTTGTCCTCGGTTTAAACAACTTACTCTTCTCTTGGGGAACCTCGTACTTTCCGGTGTCCACGTCATCACTTCTCCTCTCGACACAACTAATCTTCACTCTTCTCTCGTCAGTGATCATTGTGAAACAGAAAGTCACTTTCTCTAATCTTAATTGTGTTGTTCTCTTAACTATAAGCTCTGTTTTATTAGCTCTTGATTCAAATCAAGATAAACCAACCGGTTTAACTAAAACCAAGTATTTCATTGGGTTTATATCAACGATCGGAGCCGGTTTACTTTTCTCTTTATACCTTGCGGTTACGGAGAAGCTATACCAAAGCGCTTACTGTTGTTCTATGGTTATGGAAATACAGTTGGTTATGGAATTTACAGCGACGGTTTTCGCAACGATCGGTATGGCTTTAAACGGTGGGTTTAACGAAATGGTTAAGGAAGCGAACCAAGTTTTCACTAAAGGACCAACGGTTTACTGGACCGTTGTGATTTTAGCGAATGTGGTGACGTGGCAGATTTGTTTTGCTGCCACGTCAGCGATGGTTTATTTGACGTCGGGACTCACCGGAGGGATTTGCATGACGGCGATGCTAACGATGAACGTGATCGGAGGTGTGGTGGTTTACGGCGACGAGTTCGGTGGAGTGAAGGCTGTGTCGACTGTGCTATGTATTTGGGCGTTTTCTTCGTATGTTTATGGAATGTACGTGAAGATGAAGAAAGAGGAGAAGAATGGAGAATATTCCGGCGTGAATACGGCGGAGGAATACGACGGAGCTGAAGGAGTGGAAATGGGAAACGTTTAGTAATCATGTTTTTTTTTTTTTTTTTTTTTTGGTCGAAGGAGGGGGATAAATCCCCCAATTTATTCAAATAATAAAATTACATCCGAACATGGCGCGGGATGGAGACCCCGGCAATGTCCTCCAAATACAACGGATTAACAATATCCGGAACAGAAATAAAAGTATGCAAACCCAACGGTAATGAAAACGCATAGTTAGCTAATATTCGAAAGGCGATTAGCTTTCGTATACACATGAGAAAAACGGACTATCCAGTCCCTTGTAACAAAGCTATGGCACAACCGTACCAGGAAAGACAGCGGATTCGCCTCGCTAATCTCTGTCGTAAGAAAACCCACAACCACTTCAGAATCGATCTCAATCTCCACTCGTCGCGCTCCACTCTCCCACGCAATCACCAAACCATAATACACACCCCATAACTCGGCTAATGACGCAGTACAAATCACAATATTAAGGGAAAACCCTCGACACCAAGAACCACTCTCATCGCGGATAACTCCTCCCGCAGCTGCTAAACCTGGATTATCACGTGAGGCTCCATCGGTGTTCAATCATGTTATGTAATGTGAAAGTGATTATTTGCGTGATTGAGACGATTAGACAACCGTTATGAAAAAAGTTTTATTTTTAAAAATGTTTTTCTAAGTAATTCATGCTTTATCAAATGCGATTTTCCTGTTAGACATTTTTTATCGGAGTATTAATTTTTAGATAAATTAGTTGATATAGTGTTTTTAGCATACTACACGAATATTCGGTGATTCATATTTTATTGTCATCGGCTAAACAAACTCAGAAATTCTTGGTGATTTACATTCAATTTTCCATTATTTCAAATCCAATGCAAATATATACGCATGATTTCCAAAAGAGAATCTTCGAAAATATAAACAGTGAACGAGCCAAAAGATATTCATCATCACGAACCAAAAGATATACTCATAATCAAGTAAGATTTTGATGTGACCGAAAAAAAAGAATCAAGTAAGATTTTGAAAGATGTCAAAAATAGTCTGTTCCTATATTTACGATATGAGTAGATATAGTTGTGGGAAAAAGAAATGTGACAGGTGAGACAGTAAAAAGATGTTGGGAAAGTACAAAGTTGAAGGTTGAATACAGAGCACACAATTGACAGTTCAGTTTCATTTTAATGTTTTTCAATTTCTAATTAACTTTTATTTGTTTCTTCTATTAATTTTTATTAACTTAGTTATATGTGCAGCCTAGGCTTCAGCTATTTGTTTACTCTAAAAAGTTATATTGTCACTACAATTTATAGCAGTCCTTACTTTCTCCTACTTCCTTATTTAACACCAAATTTTTCTTTCCAAAATACATTATCCACCTTTTTTTTCCAAAGGGTAAGCATTTTATTTGTATAACTAAATTTAATCAATCGTCGGAGGTCTTACGCTGTCGTCTACTCTAGAAACGGAACTATGGAGTCTATTATGGGCAATTGAATCAATGATTGATTTCAAGTTTAATCGTGTGATGTTCGAGACGCATTTTTCTCAAGCACGTGTAGCATTGACAAATCCCCACATCTTCCCGATGTATCGCAGCTTAATCGACCGTATTTTCCAGATGCTCCATTCCCTTGAATACTAGAGTTTAGTCGAGTCCCATGAATCTAGTAATCGGATTGCGCAATCTGTGGCAGAGAGTGTGACCACGGAGGGTCGACATCAATCGTACATTACCCGAGAAAGCCCTTGTTGGCTTGACCACATCATTCGGTCTGAGGCAGGTTAGCTTTCACCATCTTGACGTCATATGGTGGGTTGCATAAGGCGGCAGCTCTATGGTTGTGCTTAGCTCACTCTTCTCCAACTCATGGAGTTTTTACTCTGTAATATGTTTTCAAAGGGCCTATTGGCATTGTCTTTATGTTCATTTTATTCTCCTCCATGTTTCAAACAATATTTCACTTGAATACAATTCAGCGTGAAAAAAAAACACTAAATTTAAACATTAAATTCTTAATAGTATAGTTAAATTAAATTCATCAAATGATAAGTATTATAAATAACTAATCGAATCAGATTCGGGTTAAATATATTATATTTGAAATTTTAATAGTAGATTTTAATACCAATCGAATAATTTTATATTATATTTTAGTTTCACATATATTCAAATAATTACTTAAAGATCCATCATTTTCGATTACTGTTTAGTATGGCTCAATTATCTAAATACCCCAAAATTTCAAAAGACATAATCATTTGATCCAAAATATTCAATTAAAACCGATATCCAAAATATCTGAAAACAAGATTCGATCGAGTATTTTGAGAAGATCTGAAATCGATATAAACTACTACTTTTAGTTTGGTTTTGGTTCATATCTTTGGATCTAGTTTTGATTACAACTTCAAAACTTTAGCTAATCTCTTTGTTGGCAAGAAGTGGCTCTCACCGCCGCCAGATAAGGGAATCTTTTGTCTCTCTACTTGTTTATGTTCTTCATCATGTTTCGTTTGTTGGGATCTTATCTGAGATTGGTTCCCAGATATGCTGCATCTTGTGTCTTGATGGTTGGTTTTCTGACTCTAATCAGGTATCGTTTAAAATTTTGGCTCTTCCTCGTAGTTGTTTAAGGATGGTGGCTAGTGGTAGAGTTTGTAGTCGGCTCGATTCTCTAGTGTGGGGCTTTCTCTTCTATGTAGGATCTCATCAATTTACTCATTTTTCAGGTGTCTTCATGATGGAGTGATGTATTTTTTTAATGTCTCACCTTTGTCGAGCATCTAGCTCTTTCTTGGGTTTTCTATGTTCTGGATCCACCGGTTTTTGGACTTATAATGCTTTGACCGTCATTGTTCGTACACTCTCAATCCACGAATTAAAAATTCGTCCAACGATAGCTGCGTTAGTTCGAGAAGTTTTGGAATCCAAAGGTTGAGCGTGGTCGTGCGCCTACAGACGGTAGCTCTCGGGGTATTATAAATGGTATCGGAGCCAAATCCAATTGAGTGTAGGACATATTGGTGGAGCTGACGATCTTGGTTACGCAATGAGAGCGTTGCGAAATCTGAGTTATGGTGATTTTAACACCATGATTTATGAAAATAAATGGTGTATGTGAATTTTTTTTTATAAAATATGGTTTTTCCTGCTAAGATCATCTCCAATGTAAATTTTTTATTCTAAAGTAGAGTAAAAAAAATAACATTCTTCTTTTATCATTTCCATGTATCTCTATTTAAGAGAAATGTTATTTTCTCCCATTTTAGAGTAAATTTGAATAAGACAAAAAAAAAATATTTTTCTCCAGATATAGAGAAAAAGTAAAGATCTATATTTTAAAGATCGAAATAAAGATGGTTTGAAGAGAATATAAAGAATTGCTAATTTTTACTCTATTATTAGGAGAAGAAATAGAGATGGATTGAAAATGCTTTTATGTCATCAAAGTGCACTTCCCATATATCTAATCCATCCTGTTAAAAATCATCAAAGTACACTTCTCATCTGGTTCACGCTTCCTTTTCTGGCCGCGTCAGAGGTCTCCTCCACAAGAGCCTCACTCAAGTTTTTATTCGTCGATTCTTTGTGGTCCCTTAAGGACATGATCACATCTCGTTGTTTTGGTTTCTTGTTGTTAGCTTTTGTTGAAGTTGTTATTCTGGAAGGGCTTCTGATAGCCTTGCTGATTCCCATACTTCTGAAATCCGGCTTGGTTGATGTAGTTCACATCTTCTTCTGCTGTCTCAACTCCCTGGACCAATTTCTTTCCCATAAGGATACTCTTCATGGAATCCAGCTTTGCGTTCATCTCAGCTAGGTGCTTCCCACCATCCTTATTCTAACTCATCTGCTTCCTCTCAAAATCAGCATTCTTCGTATTGTTGCTAGAAGCCAAGTTCTCGATGAAAGTGATCGCGTCTGCTGGGTAGTTGGTATTGAAGTTACCACTACTCGCTACATCCAGTGCCATCTGATACCTTCAGTCCACTCCTCTGTAGAAAATGCCCAACAACTGAACATCTGTAAAGCCATGGTGAGGACAATCTTTCTGATAGGACTTAAGTGGCGTCCACGCAACTTTGAAAGCTTTTGCAGGACCCTGCTTGAAAGAAGTAATCTTCGTCCTTAGCTCTTCTGATCTCGCATCATCAAAGAAGTTGTTCAGGAATGCGTTCTTTGTGTCCTCCCAAGTAGTAAGTGATCCAGGCTCAAACTGCTTCAACCAGTAAGAAGCATCCCCACTAAGAGAGTATGGGAATAGCTTGCAGAAAAGATAATCGCTAGACACTCCTTGAGCTTTGATGCTAGAGGCTAAATCCTCGAAGTTCTCGATGTGATCCATCGGATGCTCATGTGGAAGCCCATGGAAAGGATGTTGAGCTACTAGTGAATAGTATGCAGGCTTCAGCTCAAAGTCGTTCCTTTGGAAAGCAGGAGGACAAATCGCAGCTCTATTCGCATAGAACTGGTCAGGCCTGTTGAAGTCTGCTAAAGTGCGGCCTCGCGCAACGTTCATCTCGTTCCTCAACAAATTTTGGCGATTCTGGCCTTGGTGTCGATCGACACCTGCTGGTTGGTGTCGAACGACACCCATGTTCTCGTCGTGTCGCTCGACAGAGGTTTGGTGGTGTCGAGCGACACCATCCTCTAGATTCTCCTGTTCCTCTTCGACGATCACCGTTCCATCGGCGTTGATCCGCTGTCCTTGCTCATTGTATCTCAGTCCTGCCGGATCGCGCAAAACTCCATCTTCTCCAGGAATCAGTATAAGCTGTTCTTGAGCAGTCATCCTTGCTGCTCTCCTATTCTCACGTTCCAAATGCGCTAGTTCCTCAAGATTGTAACCAACTAGTTCCTCGTGTTGATTGCTCGTGGTATTGCGGTTTCGCATTTACCTGAAACACAAGACAAAAAGAAACTAGCAAAGCAAAAATAAAAATAAAAACCTAGACAAAATCCTAATAAAATAAATCTAATGGTCTAGATTCCCCGGCAACGGCGCCAAAATTTGATATGCTCAAATTAAACCTAAGAGCTACTCTCTCAAATTAAGAGATCAATTGCAGTACTTAAGGTTATTGAATCCACAAGGAATCAATGAAACACAATAGATTTAATGAGTTCAGATTATGCTAAGCAGAATTATGAGAATGCAAGTAAACAAAGCAATTAAAACGGTTGTGAGAATCAATAGAGAAAAGCGCTAGGCACAGGGAAATCTCAGGTGAATCAGATATGCAGATGATCAATTAGCAATAGGATTATGAAGCTCAGTTCCTAAACATGAACACGAAAATAAAACAAACCAGCTTCCGCTGCGAATATTATCTATGAATAAATCCAAGAAAACCAAATTCCTTTGCGAATCCTATGAATCTAAACAATTGAACCAAATTTCAGGTTCAATTGTTCACCAAACCCTAAGCCAAATTCCTTTGCGAATAGGAATTTTGCTCATCAAAAACTAGTTCAGGTTATCAATCAAACTGTCGTTTCTATTAATTACCCTAAGATCAGATTCAAGGTAGCTAATCAAGAATCAGCAATAAGAACAAGTTAAGATGAAGAACTTCTAATGATATTAATCCTAAGCAGTTATGATCAGATCTAGCAAATCATCAACAACCTTTGAAAATCCCTAAACCTAACAGGGAAACTACTCAGACATATCCAATGATGAAAACATGGTTTTATTAAAGATATATCAAAGAGTTAAATAAAATAAAGCGTGATTGCTAAACAATGGCCTAAAACGTATTTATAAAGGTCCCAAACTGACTAGAAAAGAAAAGTAAACATCTAGAATTCCTTCGCAAAAACAGAAATCTTCAATTTGGGCTTTTTGGCTCGTCAGACCTGTTTGTCGATCGACACAGAATGCTTGTCGATCGACACGACACTCTCTTGAAAATCTTCTTGTCTCGTCAGACCTCCTGTCGATCGACGCTGGCTCTGCTGGCAGATTTTGACTTTTTGACGCTCCATTCCGCAATGCTCCAAAACTTCCAGTAAACATCTTTTCTGCTCCAATCGGTATAGTTCCTGTAAAGACTCTAAAAACACATAAAAACACCAAAAGACTCTAAAACATGGACTTATATCATGGTTGAAAACCGGTAAAAACCATGATATATCAGAGGACCTAGTAATGCTTGGGCTTAGTGATCACGAGATTGTGCTTACCATTATCAGAGTGGATTATTAGTTGAGTTGTAGTGCGTTATGAGCCCGGTGTTAGTGTAGTCACTTCTAGCATTTGTCTCAGTTGATCGATATGTTTCGTAAACGGGTGTTGAGGACAGCTTTGTTTAAATGCTTGCCGATTCTAGGATCTAATATGTTTTAGTGCGTGTTACCGGATGAACGTGCTTTCCATTGCGTCATGGACATCTCTTTGGCCTTTCATGTTACTCTTCTTCTTTAGCTTCCGCATTGTATTTTTGCACGGCGATTCAAGATCATTTTCGTCACTTTTTTTTTTGTGTCAACTATCGTCACTTTCTTAAAAGTTCTTTACGGAGAGTTTTGAATTTGTATTAATTATATTTTTGTTTCCATGGTTTTTTTTTTTGTTTTTTTGCTATGGAATCCAAAAATAGGTGTAGCAATTTATCTTACGAACATTTTGTAATTCTAAACTATCATTTTCATAAATGACATATACAATTTAGCAAAAAAAAAATCAATATATTTAAATCGGATAATCTCTAATGATTGTTAATTTGTTATACATGATATTTCGTAAGAAATCAGTTGTTTATATGTGAAAAAATTTATGAGCTTTCATGTTTAACTCAAATTAAAGCTAACAAATTAAAATGAAACGTTATCTTTAAGCATCCGAATTTTATTTAATTATAAAAAATTATTTAAATTCCTTTTTAAAATAGTCGTTATAGATTTTATCGGAGGTCCCGGAGGCAAAACATTTGAAGCTTTTGAAAGCCAAAATATCCTTCAAACTGAACAATGCTATTTAATAGTACGGCAGGTTAAGATAAACATAGAGATTATGATTCTTCAATTTCCCTAATATCATAATAAAATTTTATATTATTCATTAGGAGTATTAATTGGTTAATTTACTGGATATTTTTTTATTAGCATATGATAACATCAGACTAATATCAAAAAAGGGATTTTATTTTTATTTTTATAATGCATAGATATTGACATGTAATACCCCAGTTTAAAATATCATATTCAGTGAAAAATTTAGATATTGTAATGTAATATTGAAAATAAAAACAGATGTTGAAAATAAACAGATGTTGAAAATAAAATTAAAAGTCGTAACGGATAACCACCACAAAGCTTTAAGATTATTATTTTCAATATAAGTAAAGCTTTCAGATTTAATATTACAAAACCAAAAACATAAGAATGTAACGTATGTTTTTTTAAAAATTAAATAAGAAAAACGAATGTAACGTATGCTGGGCATGCAGCCAGCATACGTGCAAGAAACGCACATCTTCTAAAGCTTTTCAATATTTCCATGAGTCGAAAATCATTTACAATGTTACATGTACTATTCCAGCATTAAATTACGTATTAATGGACAACAACAAAAAATTACGTATTAATGTCATAATGAAATTTACAAGAAGTATGAAATTTAGAGATAGCTGAAATTAGGAAGTCTGTAAGTTTGTTACAAGCTGCGACATGTGAATTATCCATTAAAGTGGTTACCTTACCTGCAATGGAATTGGAAAATAGAAAAGAAACAGTATCACATGAAATGCTAGCTAAGAATCTAGGAATTAAACTGTTATGTCAACGGATAAAAATATTAGTAAACCGGCCAAATTTTGAAATTGTACACGACATAAACTAAAAATATATAATGCATACAAAAAAGGAACTACGCCAACAAAAACAAAGAGCATCATGTAACGTAATGTAACGTACGTTATATGTGTATATATCATTAAATGCCTCATTTTGGAAGATTTATTCCAAATCATCAGTTACCATTGGGTCTGCTAACAATTATACATGCGATAATTAAGCAAAATAAAATATTGCATTCAAAAAGGTTTCGTGGTGTAGTTGGTTATCACGTCAGTCTAACACACTGAAGGTCTCCGGTTCGAACCCGGGCGAAGCCAATTTGTTGTTTCTATTTCGTAGTGTTATGTTGTGGTTATATTTTATAACGAAAAAATGAGATTTGTTTTCAATCGGGCTAGTTTTTTTTCACATATGGCGCACGAAATCTTTACAGAAAAATATAGTATATCTAAAAAACACAAATATATTAACCAAGTTTTAATTTTCTTTTGTTTGCCAAAATTTCACAACTTATCTCCCATGATTCAGTCCACTTACAAAATTGCTTCGTGAGAGATTGAACTAGTTTGAGTTGGTATAGTTTTACAAATTGGTCGCGTTCGATTTACTTTGGATTAATACGACCTAGTGGTAATATATCCTAATATGCAAGTCAATCTAGCAATGATCAAATAGGTTTCATAAATATGAGCTTCCTTCACATTCAAACGTAAATATCATCAAAAAAAAAAAAACATTCAAACGTAAATGGTTTCTATAGAGAGAACAAAAATGGTTTCATATATATTAATATATATCAACTATAGTATTAACTCTTTGGTTCATTCTAATTAGTTGTTTGATAATTCTGGTTTATACTTTATATCATTTTGAGCTTTACCTAATGGGTTTGTTATGAATTCATTCATTCTCATGCAATTATCTTTATCAAAAAAAAAAATTACGCAATTAAATTCGAAAATCATTAGTCAAAACAAATAATTAATCAGATGTAATCATACTTCGATCTCTCGCATAATCGCATCCAGGGCCAGTCCTGAGCCAAAGCCTGCATTTTGGGCCTCCGTTTTACGATGGCCGTTTTACGCTTGGGAATTTTTTTTTTTTTTTTTTTTAAGTAAATTGGGCCTCCGTTTCGGTTTTCGCTTGGGGCCTCCGTTGGCTATGGACCGGCCCTGATCGCATCTCTTCTCATTGAAAGAATGGAAAAGTTTCTCATTTCTCTTGATTTACTGAAATAACCAAGCAGTCTAATTGAGTGTTCGAATAATTATTGTAAAGAGAAGTTCTACAAGCCTCAGTACATTGATTCTTCAAGCTCTACTCCTCGAGAATCTAACGTCGTCGTCTTAGGAACTTCAAATATACATGCATGGCAAGAGAACTTTCTACAATGATTAGAATTCTAGATGATTTTGAAAAATCTTAACATCTTCTCTTCTCGAAGAATTTTGGATTTTTTTTTTTAAGGCTGGATAACAATTTTGTCAAACCAAAAAACGATATGAGAAGATTACAAAGATTCAAATGAGACACCAATAGGCAGTAATATAAGAAAAACACAAAGCTTATTCTAGATTTTTGGATCGTTTGAAAATACTATATCTATATTAATTATAAAACCTTTTTAAAATTTATGAAAAAATGTTTTTAAGATTACAATTACCATATTGGAAACCATTTATGTATAGTCCAAAAATAAAAATGGATGCCTATATACCTACAAGGCTACAAGCTTAAGAAATGGATTTAATGGAGAAAAACCTAAACACAATAAAATAAAAGGTAGTAAACAAATGCAACATGTAAAGAACAAAATGGTTTCGTGGTGTAGTTGGTTATCACGTCAGTCTAACACACTGAAGGTCTCCGGTTCGAACCCGGGCGAAGCCATTCTCCTTCTTTTTTTCTATCTTTTTTCAATACATTCAATAACATGAATCAAATATTTCAAAAATGAAATATGACTAGAGTCTAGAGGGTCTTACCAATTTTACCCAAGATTAACAATTTTTCTTCTTCTCTGCAGCTTTTTATTTAATTTTGTGCGGAGACATGTTTAGATAAAAACTTGAAGCAGGAGATTCTCTACAGCTTGATTCAATGTGAACTTCATAAAGTTTTAACATTATACATTTGGTCAAATATTTAGCAGCATCCCATGTATAGAATATCTGAAAGAATTGTACTAAGAGCAACATTTTGAAACAAAAACAAAAGAAATATCAGAGACTGAATTCAATACAAACAAACAAACATCAACTACTCACAAGATTTTATAAAATTGCTTCATGAGAGAACCGAACTACTTCGAGTTGGCGTGATTCGCATCGTTGAGTCCCTGTGAAGAAGAAGACATAACAAAGCTTAAAGACTGTGCAAACAAAAGAAGAAGAATAAGAAACATTGTTTACGAAAACAAAAATCTTGCCCGGTTTTCGCAACTTACTAGCCGTTTAAATGACTTGTTGTTCATCGATCTTGTTTTCTCCAATGGCTTAGCTTGATCCAGAGCCTGAATCATAGATTCCACACGACGCCGCATCCTTGTGTGCATAAATCCCTCTGAGCACTGAAACATACCAACAAAAAAACTCAGTTTTTACATGTTTACACTTTCAGAGAAAGATGAATGAATTTTTAGTATTTACCGAATAAGAAAGAAAGATTAACCTTGACATGGTAACTAACATAAGCATGAAAGGTTGACAAGTTCCAGACAGTACGATCGAGCTTTTGTCCCTCAACATGCCGAGGTAAAATGACTGCAATATCGATAGTCCAATGTTAGTAGTTTCTTTCGTTTTCGTACTACGAATGAAACTTGAAATAAAACAGAATACTTTCTAATGAGATCATTACCAAAAGTTACAAAACCGGCATTAGCCGATAGAGTTTCTTTAGGAGCTCCTTCCAATTCTTGCGGTGCAGTTGGAGACCACGAACACGAAGGAGCATTATTCAACGCAGCAGCACGCCTTGCCTCTACAAATTCCTATATTACAAACATAAATCTCTCATTTTCAGTAGCAAGAAATCAAAACATGCTTCCAACATTTTCAACTTTTATCATTTCGTTACCTTTAAGAAAGAAGTCGCTAGAATCGTATCAACAGAATCTTTAAATCTCATAGGAAATGCCACGGTAACTTTATCCGCCTACAAATACATAACCATAAGAATCTACTTAATTTAAAAAATGTTCGAAAATCCTTATAGATTATCATATACCTGAGGGACGAGGAAAAATGTTTCGTTCGGTCTATGCATAATCGCTACTAGCCTATCAAGCTCAGGAGCAACCGTCCTCGAAGCTAAATGCTTAAAAATGATTTTCAACGGCGCACCCATCACAACTTCTCTAATCGAAGCTAGTTTCGTTAACAACAAGTTTCTAAACGCTGCAAACAAACAAATAAAGACGATGAAAAAAAAACCGAAACAAAGGATTCGTTTTTATCGATTCGAGAAAGAGATTTATATCGGAAAAACCTTCATCGGGACGGACTTTCGAGAAATTGAGCTTCAATGTAAGACTAAAACCATCTCTAGGAGGATCAAGGATTTGAAAACCGGTTCCGTAAGTTGTTTTAATAGCTTCTATAGCTCCTAATGGCAATCCATCAAATGACATTGCTTCAGGTGGTGGATTTGGTAACGAAACCGAAAGCAATAAGATATTTGGATTCTTCATTGTCACCTAATTAACACAAAATCATATAAACCTCATACGAACAAAACCTAAACTTTTTAAGTAACAAAAATTCTACCTGGACATGGTAACGAACATCGTCGAATTCGATCCATTGATAATCTAATTCCACTGCTTTATCAAGACTGAAACCAAAACACAAAAATAAAAATAAAAATAAACTAAGAAATTTACAAAGAAAGTTTCGAACTTTTTCTACAATTCGAACCCAAATGTTTCAGATTTATGAATTGAACAAACCCAAATCCAGATTTTAACGAAATGGGTCTAATTGAAAACTATAAACAGAGATTAACATTACAAAGGACGATGAGATTAAGAATCAAAATCACTCACTTTTGAGCACGCGTTAGTAGCGTCTGAAGAAGAAACCTTGAATGCGATTGCAATAGTATCATCGATTCACACTATAAGCACACAGACAAAAAGCGAAAACCCTAATAATGACTGTGAAATCTTCGAGGAGATCTAATCGGAGAAGAGGAAGAAGAAGAAGAAGAAGAAGAAGAAGAGTCTCGTCGGAGACAAACTTGAACGTTTCTTCGATAAAACTTTTTGGAAATTACTAATTTGTTCACTTTCTTTTTAATTGTACAATTCAAGCCATTTTAAAACGACGCCGTTTGTTGTTTCTTTAATATGTTAGTGAATTTAAATGGCCCAATATAATATACATATAGGCCCACTGAATGGGCTCGTTATTAAATATATGTAAGTCCAGCCTAGTTAACGTTATGTAGTATGAGCTTAAACATTACAAATATTGAATGTTGCATATACTGTATACATTTGTTTACTAAGGGACAAAATTAGAGTTACTTAGTTTTTTTTATTCATTTTTGAATGTTTTATTTCTATTCTTTGGATGTTGATTGTATATATCTGGTTATGTTGATTGTAACGTGACGAAAGTTTTATTTTTATTGACCACGTAATAGAATATGCTTTTAAAATATAGTTTTAGATTCCATAAGTATGAGTTTTATAATTGGATATAAACGACAAAAACTTAGTGGAGAAATGTTTTGTATCATATCTGAAAGGCGTCGATATATTTAAATTCAATTCATAAACTTGAAATCAACCGTTATTGTGTGTTTTCAAAATGGAGAAAATGTTATTCTATATTTAAAAAAAAAAAAAGAATCTTCAGGTTTTTCAAAAAGTTGCGTAAATTAATTATTTATATCACCGTCCAAAAGGATAAAATAATTGATATATGATGTTTTAAAATTTTCAATGTGACCAAATTCAGAGTGAAAAGGACAAATAACATGCATGTGAAGTGTTTTTTTTTTTTTAATATCAAAGATCGATTACACAATTAGTCTATAATTATAATTTGATTAAATGAACAAAAATGTTCACACTTACAATTTTATTTGTTTCCAGTTTGATTTTAAGTTTTTAAGCTATAAAAATAAATAATCCTTTTGTGTTTTTTTTTTATTGACGACAAATATTTCTTTAGGTTATATATGAAAGCTACATTAATATATTAAAAAATGAAGTTGTATATTTTGAGCTTTAAAATGTCTATTGAGTTTGATCGTGGCCCGACCGATGTGAGAGACGAAGGAACCTCAAAAGCAAAAATACATCACGTATCTATACGCGCACACACACATATACGGCCCTACTTCATCAACATTAACTTACATATATGTATGTGTATTTAATCCATATTTCTTATATAAAATAATATATATAGCAAAATGAGTAGAGTTTGTAAGTCGGTCGTGACATGGTCTTGACAAAAGAGGAGCGTCTGACGTATCTCTCCCTTTTTGAATATTGATTTATAAGACTAGCATATATTCATTTATTTTCTTTTCTTCTAAATTTTGTAAGACTGTATAATTTTAGAAATTCTGAAAATAAAATAGAGAAAGTAAACAACTTGCACGTACGTTGTAAAGTAATGTTGCTTTTGGCTGAGCAGTGATATTTAATTTTGAAATACAAACGCATTGAGATTGTTAAAATTTTCCTCTCTCTCTATCTCTTTTTTTTTCTTTTTTCTTTTCGCTTTTATCTGATTATAGTAATATGAATTTCGCTATGTTAATTAGTATGATACGAGCTAGGCATTCACAATGTATCATTTCTTAATAAGATTTAAGCTAGAGTAGATTGTATTCCTGTGTTTGGTGAAATAACAACAATATAAATTACTTATATTGTAGCCGAATTGATTTAGAAACTTATGATTTTAATAGAAGTTATGAAACGTATGTGTCTAATATGATTCAAATTGGTAGCGTCTTTATAAACGTATCGCCTTTTCATAATTTGTAATGTTTTAAATTGTACCAATCACTAAAGCGATACCAAAAACTTTACTAACACTATTACAACTTTATCTATACAGCTCTCTAGCTTACCGCTCCAGCTCTTAAAAATATGAGGTTACCAATCAAACCCATAAAGTTTTAGTAAAAACTAGTACGCAACAAACTGTTAACTCTTAATCCAAAAAAAAACGGTAAACTTGTGAGATTTGTTTACGGTTCTAATTTTTTTTTTAAATTGTTATTTTTTCCTATGAGTTTGTTACCATCTTGATATTAGACAAGGTTAACTAAGTGGTAGTGATCTAATAATTCTCACTTGAAGGAGAAGTTGCCCTGTTAGTCTAGGCCAGGGATCGATTTTCTTTAAGTGTGGAATTATTAACAATTTTTATTTGGCCATACGGATCTGGACCTTTGTTTTCGGCTCATTTAAATATTCAGAGAGAGAGATAAGTGTAGTAAAAACAGGGAGGAGTGAGTAACATCAAATATGGATAAGATGACTCATCGCCACGCATGTTGTCGAGTACGTACAATTACGAAGGCCCATCATTTTTATATTATTTTTCCTTCAACCGTCATTGAATCGATTAACACTATATATACACATATTGCACACACATATATATATATTGATTGTTTACATATTAGGTGGAAGATTCTTGTAGGGTAGTAAAATCCAGTAGATATATCCAATTGTGTTGTCAAATGAAGTTGCGAGCTAACTGTAATTGATTGGGCTCACTTGTTCACCATAAAATTTACATTAACTGCATTGTAGATTTTGAGGCTAGTTATAATCCGGATCATCGTTTTCAGATGTCTAATGTAAAAAGGTTTTAAAATATTTGTTTTCGTATGTTTGAATTAGAAGAATCATATAAAAACAAAAAAATAGTTTGAAAACTGAAATTTCGAAATTAAAGTGTCATACGTTCTTTTGTTAATGCTCTAAATTAGACATACTCACAACTCACAAGTGGTAGAAGAGACTGTAAAAATGTACAAGGTAATAGTAATCAATTTGAAATTTCTGAATAAAATGAAAATTACTTATAACTATATTAAAATTACCCATCATTGAAAACTCTTGTGGAAATCAAACTAGAGCTTTTTAAGCAAATATGAGTGCAGTTCCGTAACCCTAGATGAATTATGAACCAATAAAACTATAAAGTGTGATATATGTTTAAATATTTTTTCTACAAAATGAAAATGTACTGGCACTCTACAAAGTAACCAAGTAGTCAAATGTCACATATTGTGGTAAATGTGTAAACTATACATATAATAGTATTTCTCTTTTGGAAGTGATTCGAGTTATCACATGGGATATATTTAATTTCAAATCTTATTTTGTCTCATTACATGTCGGAGAAACCACCGAATTTCCAGTTCGCCCATCACGAGATGCTCTACTCTATGTTCTAAGTTTCTACTAACTCACCAACTCTATTCATCTTCGATTTCCATGACTAGAGTTTTATTTTCTTTATATATAAATACCCTATAGGGCAAAATACATCCATGTTTTACATCAATATATCCCTTTATCTTCTGAAATATCTATTATTAATTGTTATTATGTCAGGTTAGGGTATTCTATTTACAGTACATTCATGTTCAGCCAGATAATTACTCGTACCAAATATAAATTTTTATGATAAACAATCAAGTTTCTCTCATGGATGTAGCAATCATGACTCATGTGTGATGTCCAAAAATAATGCTGATAGGATACTAAAAGCGACACTATAATATGGTGTGTTTTTTTGGCAATTCACATAATCCAGTCAGTGATGAGTTGCGGAAGAATTCGTTCTAGGGATTGAATTAAGAATCATGGTTCGAAAAATGGTTTTCTTAACCGCCAAGCTATTATGATTAAATAGCGTGAGTAATTTTCACTCGAGTTAAGATGAAAACCAATAAAGCTTGAATTTATTTTTAGAGATTTAATTTGGTATGCACTGAATCATACTATCAATCGCTTGGTATGCACTAATCACAACGTTAATTAAGCAACAATAATTTGGAACTTTAGTAGATACAATTGATACAACTTTATTTTCCTCTCAACAGTGAAAGAAAACTTGTTTTATTGATGTTGTGGTCCCTTTGTTATCTCATTCTCACCGTAAAACTAAACTAGATTTTGTTTGATTTGGAGATCTTGTAACGCAGTGGGTGGTTAAAACTTAAAGATCTCACGTGACTAAGCATTGACTCATCAACGCGACATTTACACGGCCAGGTTTAATTATAAACCATGCACTTCAAATCTAATTTGTTTCAACAATAGCGACACCTTGTATAAACACGATTAATTAGTAAACAAGCGAACTTTTAACAAGTTACAAGACATAGAGCTTGATTGGTACCGCTCCAAATCGCTCAAAACCAAAAGTTGCTTCCCTCGAGCATTTGCGGTTGCAGGTGGATTTATTTTTAATTAAAAAATAAAATAAAATCCACCTAAAAATCAGAAAATATATAATAAATTTTATTTGAATATTATAATTAAGAAATATATAAATAATTTGACTTTTTTAATTAATAACCTATTATAATTTTATATTTATAAAATTTTCACACTAAAATTCTCTTAATAAATTAGGATCATAAATTTATATAAATCTAACAAACTAAAATTTTAAAATATAACACTAATCTACAAAAGAAACAATTTCTCCTTTAAATTTATAATTTTCATCCAAAATAATAATAATATAAGAATAATAATAATAATAATAATAATAATAATAATAATAATAATAATAATAATAATAATAATAATAATAATAATAATAAACAACATAAATATCATATACATGATTTTCTAGTATTTAAATTTATTGAATTAATAATTTTTATATTTTACGTATATAATATGATTTTTGATATTTGTTATAATTATTTAAAGTGTTTATGTTGTTAATTTATTATTTAACCGCTACTGCACCCGATGTCAACCAGTCGTAAATATTTCGCAAACGTACTAATTTTAAACCACTGCACCAGTCGTTCAAATATCTCAAAAACGCTTGAAACCGCAAACTTTCGCAACCGCAAACTCCCGCAACCGTTGCGGTTACACCAGTCAGACTCATAAAGCCTTTGGAGTATTGAGTCATAACTCGTAACTCGCATTCAAACTCAAATATATGCAATAAATTAGCTATTGTCTAGTAATTGGCAAAAAAAATAAAATAATAATCCTATATTTAGGAATTAAACGCATCAATTTGTGAAATCTTATAGGATAATAGGTTCTATGTTTTTGGATGTTCCTAGTTTTGGTACATATATGGTCTCTGTAATTCTTTTTGTTACGCTTATATCATATGTTTATTATATTCGAAAATCTATTTCGATATATAGAAAGCTATCATGCGTAATTGTTTTTCATACTAAAACATGGTAAGTGATGCGTGTCAAATTGTATTTGTACCTAAACTTAACTATCAACACACTCTAGTTGTTGTAGCATAGCATAGGGTCGAACCAAGGGAGATTAGAATAAACTACACTAGGAATGCAAGTAATTAACTAAGCTAAGCAATTCAAGATTTGTTTTTGGTTGAATAAAGATAAATAAGACTATTAGAAAGAAAATTAAGCTTAAACAAGTTCAAATGCAAAAGTCAACTAAAAGTCAACCGTAAATTAAAAGATTGATCAAATATGGAAAAACATGGGCTTTGATCAAAGCATTTGACTCGGGATGATTAATGACTAACCAATGATGTTAAAACTAACAATTCAAACTCAATTCCATGACATGAATCACATTTAGTAGACTAATCCATTTCCATGACAATAATCCATTTACTAATCATTTAATTAAGTTAATTTCCCAATTGCAATTGAATAATTAATAATCATTAAGCATAAGTTCATAGAGCCAACTAAACACCTTAAGCATCAATTCTCATTGGTTAAGAATGAAAAGCAAGATTAGGATTCTTCTAGACATTTTATCGAACACCTTCCGGGCATAAAATATCCATGATCTAGATTTTGATTAGCTAAGTCTAATCTAGCATGAAACACATCCTAATTTTTAGAAATCATAAGAATCTAAGCCTAGACATCACTAATCATCCATCAAACATCTCTAATCTACTAAGCCCAAAGACCCATTGAAAAACTACTCACTAATCATGATGCAAAACACAATCATAATCATAGATAAAGACATAATCATAAAAGAAATGATAAGGGATTAAGAAAAGTTTTACTAGGTATGATAAATAGCAAAGATCCAATCACAGATCATAAGAAAAGAGTTTTGAAGTATGAAAGAGGAAAGGCCTAATCAAACTTAGCCAAAAAAACTAGGTCTAAAATGTTTATATATCAAAATAAATCGGAATCGGGTCGACCCGTCTCGATCCGGGTCGGATCTTCAAAATTGTGGGAAAACTGGATCAAATTCCGGACCCTTCCTATCGAAACTGAGGGTCGAAATTTCTTCTGTTGGAAAACAAGTATTTCACCAGTAAATTCCGGACCCTTCCTGTCGAAACTGAGGGTCGAAATTGCCTTAGCGAGTTGAAATCTCTCTTCTATTCCAAGTCTCCTCCTTGTAATATAGCTCCATTGGTCCATCCTTTTGCATCAATTTTTGGGTACAAACATGCTCCACATCTTTTTCTTTTCTTTATTCATCACCATTTTCACCTAGAAGGACAAAAGAAATGCAAATACATCTACAAATGCCTAAATGCATATGAATAATGGATTGAAATCATGATAAAACAAGAGTTAAAAGAGGTAAATTATGAATACATCAGTAAGAAACTTACATATATGTGTTGACCGAAAAAAAGAAAAAAAACTTACATATATGTTTTTTTTTTTTTGTTAAAGAAACTTACATATATGTTACCACGTTGTATATAATATAATTAAATTATAAATGTATATATCAATGTATGGCAATAATTAATCAAATATTTATCTGTGTAATAATATAAGTTATGATTCCATACATTTTCAATTGTTTGAATCAATACAATAATTATTACGGAGAGTATATTATTGATAGTATATTTATTCCAAAATATTATTTGGATAGTAACAAATATCATGACCACGTTTTAAAAAAAATTCAAAACTTTAAGAAAATATTTTTCTATTAAAAGAAGAATAACATCATCCAAAATTATGATAGCTTAGTGATAAATAGATGGTAATGAGGTAAATTATTCTAACCTAAATTTATCTATTTTTAATCTATTTTTATCTATTTTTGGCCAGCCGAAGTGTATCATGCTTCAGAGTTCAGACCCACTAGAAAATCTAGTGAATGGGTTACTCAGTAATTACACTCAATGTAAAATAATTAGTCGTGCGATAAAAAATTGGATTATTCTTTGGTCACAAAAAGATAAAAAATAAAAATAACAGAAAGGAGAAAACAGAAAGGAGAAAGGAAGGGTAGTTGTCGGCGAAGATTTAGCTAAGAGTGGACCCAGTTCCGTAAGATAGAATGGTCAACTGTCAGTAGGTCAATAAAAAAGGGACCCACAAGACTTATACGTGTAGATGACGTGGCCCAACCGTTAGTAGCCGATACCAACGGACCAACCAACCTCCTTCCTGTATCTTCCGACATTCACTTTGGTGATTGAAAAGGATTTTCATTTTCATTCGATCTAGTCGTATACAGTTATTTTCTCACTACATTGTTTTGTTATCCTTAATCTAAAAAACATTGTAGTCAAAAAACATTGTACTGCTTTCCTAGTAATCTTCTAGGTCTATGTATTGAATATTTGTATTTTATCTTAAGACCTTAACAAGTTCGAAAAGAAAACAAACTTTTCTAACAGATCGATTGTTATTCTTTGAAGTCATTTTCATTTTCTTCATCATTTTTTTTTTCATCTTCTTATAGGATAAGATTAGCATTTTTGAAACAGACGATTCCACAAATGGAAATTTGTACCACATGGTATTCAAATTTCAAGATCGAACATTTATGTTTTTTATGAACACCAAGACAAACACAAATAAAGATATCAACTAAAAATGCATAACTATAGAATAGATTTAACAAAAAATAAACAGATGATCAATTAGAATATTTGATCTCTAAAATTTTGAAATGGCCATATGACAAGAAATGATTAAAAAAAAACAAATTATGCAACTTATTATACCATTCTAATCAATATGCTACATAGATTTACACACTGCTAATACTGTTAGAATATTAGGACTTTCTTGGTTTGATGGTATTCAGACAAATCATTTTCACTCGTAACACATTGAAGATGCAAATGACGAGTTTGATTCCCTTACGTCGTCATGCACTCGATTGTTATGCAAATGACGAGTTTGATTGTTATATATATATTTTTTATATATTAAATACGTATACAAAAAAAAAAAAGTATCGACGATACTATAGTTAAAAAAAATTGAATCAAAATTTTATATGTTAACCAAATAACACCAATTAACCAGCACGTAAATTTAACTAAAATTAAAAAAAAATATTAACTCTTACCACAACATTACAAATCAATACAAATATTTGATCTAATAATCTCTTAAAATAAATTTGAACACAAAATCCGAAATAATTTACAAAATAAGAAAGAGAAAAATAGCGGAAATATCAACTAACCTTTTAGGTTTTCATCACTTAACACATGTCAATCTCATAATTCACAACCATCACACAATAGAAAAGTGTATTAAAATAGAATCTTCAAAAAAACAAAAAAAAATTTAAAACAAATTATGTCACGTTGATTACGTTTGACCAGCAATAAGTCGACATGTGGAGCTGACTGTGAACCGACAAGGAGCTAACTAGGCGCCACGCTACAGATCTACTCACCACCACGTCACCCTCTCTTTTTCATTCCACATTTTACCTTCTTTTTTTTTTGTCATCCATTTTACCTTTTTTTTTTTCTTTTGTGTTTTGACATTCATTACACATACAACTTTAACAAAAATATATACTTACATATTATTGTTGACGTGTGTTGTCTTATTGTATATACAGTCACAAATCGTATTGTACGAATGATATCGTGATTCACATATTATTTGATTTTTGTGGAACAAAAAATTGCATAACCCAATCTATCATGAACCGAAATCTTTACTCTCTATTTTTCATTGCTCATTTCATCTTTTTGGTTTATATTCATTTACTCATAAACCTTTGACTATATAATTATAAACATATACATATATATATATATATTGTTGAGTAGACAAATGATAATATGTCGCGATTCACATGTTATTTGATGTTTTTTGTATAACCCCACGTAGATCGAAACTAATACTAATTTTATCATTAAACCATATAAAAATCGGAAATTTTAGCAATACAAATGTTTAGTGTGATTAGATAAAAAGCTATTAGCAAAATTCTTTGATAATGAGATTTGAATCCTCGTCTCGACCGACATAACAAATCTTTGATATTTTCTCAACTATTATCATTTGAGTGCTCTTTTTAAATTGAAACAAAATTCAAATAGATAGATATGTTCGTTGACGAAAAAACTAAAAAAGAAATTTAATATTTTTGGTTTAACACTAATTCAAAAGATTCATGTATAATGTAAATAAAACTCATAAGTTGAAGATTATAAGGTGAATCATGCAAATTATTGGATTAGCTAGTTGTGCTAAACTTTTACATATAGATAATGAAAATGGGTTATAAAGTATAGAAATGGGATTCAAACCCTTATCTCGACTAACATAACAATTGTTTTACTATTTTAACTCAACCACCAAATCATCTTCTTTTTTTTTTTTTGTCAACACCACCAAATCATCTAATCTAACCACTTGATTGTTAACAATACACAAATATTATAGAATATAGATAACGAAAATAAAACTAAAAAGTATAAATGCACAAAATCTGTAATACGCATCTTCCAACATAATTCTAAATACAGACTTGCTGATTGTGCAGATCTTATATAAAACCCAAAGCTTTAAAACATTATCCACATGACTTTTTTTTCTGGATTACGGGTCAAATTTGGTATAAACCAACTAACCTGATCCATAGAACTAATTTAATTAAATTCGACAAGAAATTAGAATAAGAGACCATTGTCTAAGTTTATTTTAAAAATTGCTAAAAGAGCATGAACTTTGTCACCATTGTCTCTATAGACTATAGTAATAAAAGATAATTCAAAAAATCCGAAACAAACGCAGATTCAACATTTGACCATTTATATTGAGATATGACACGTGGCGTACAGTGGGACATATTGATGTGTTTGGTGAATGAATAGACCCACCGATCCACTCAGAAGGTCTCCCATTCGTGGCTCGTGGGTTGCAGTGTCATGTCCCTAATAATAGTAATATGGAATAATTAAAGATATTGAAAAAACCCTATGAGACAATGAATATCGATCGTACGTGATTACAAACAAGTGTTCGATATACTTTTATTTTGGTCCCATTTTAGTACCTTAATCAGGTGCAATAACTAATTTTAGGTCACTGTTATAACTGCCAATTAATTGCAACTCCATGGAAATTCTAGAAAAACTAGAAAAGTAGTTAAGTTTCAAGTCCAGTAGCCCACTACAAACTCAAGATTAGGGTTAATGATTTCTTTTAAAATTCAAGAAATTAAACATTTTAATAAAAAATGTAAGCATGTCGACAACTAATATGAGATGATCCTAATGAGATTCGATTTCAAATTTATACTCCCTCCGTTTTTTTTTAATTGATGTTAGAGAAAAAAAATTTGTTTTTAAAAAATTGATTTTTTACCTTTTCAATGCATTTTTAATGAAAGTATAATGGTGAATTGTAGATTTCAAGACATATTTATTGATTTTATTGGATTACTATTGGTTTAAAGTTATGAAAAATTGTTTATTACAAAGATGAGATTTTATAATTAACCATTAATATATTTATTTAATATTTATGAAAATTCTAGAAAATCAAATAAATAAAGACGAAAAGATTAATAAATAAAAAATTGTCATACTTTTTTTCTTTTCATTCATGAGTCTACTCAGCAGAATTAGATACTTATAATAGTTACTGTCAGAATAATAAGGATAAAAAAATTCCATGTTAAAAGAAGGTCATTGGACAGTAGAAGATAGGATCATAAAGTGTGCATATGCATGTATGAAAGTTAGTTGGTAGTTATAAGTTTGGTGGATTTCTTGAAAATTAAACTATAAAGGATTACTCCTTTGACCCTTTCTTTAATTTATGGTTCACCTTTTTATTTATTTATTACATTTGTCTCCTCTTTTCAATTTATTTCCTCACATTTCCATTTAGTCCGGCCTTTCGGCAAAGATAAAAAAGTACAGATTCTCTAATTTAAAAGTAAAAAAGTATTTACCAGTGAAAAATATCTGCAGCATTTCCACTCTGTTTTTTAGATTTGTATTCCTTTGTTTTTTTTGTTTCTTTCTTTTTGGAGTAGTGGATAATGGATTATGATTTACACCCGCTTAATTTCATAAGTTAGTTTTGATTTTGTATTCCTTCATGTATCCCATCTTTTTTTTTTTTTGTCATCTGAATAAATATAAAATTAAAGTTCTGATACAGAGCTATTTCAAAGGAAAGATAAGCCAAAAAGAACCCCACTAATCTTCCAACCAGACAATAAAATAGCCAAACCTTAAAGCTAAACTCTAGCTTCTTGGTCCAAAAAATCTTTGAGCCATTCCGGAGCCCCAACAGCCACATACGAATGGCATCTTCTATCTCTAATGGCGCTATGCGCAATACTCCAAGCCCCTTTGTTAGAGCTATTTGAAGCAAAAACCACTTTCCAACCTTCTATTCTTACTAAAACCTTCAAGAACTCAGTCACATGCCAAGAGAAGGATGGCCATGCAATTGGTCTCTCCAAAGCTTTAACAAACTCATAAACATTAGACCCAAAAATCACATTTTTCAACTTATGATCTGCTACACATTCAAAAGCCCAAAGATGAACCTGGATCTTGGCTTCCTCTTCCGAAAAGATGTTAGAGAAGCTTCTTCTACTATGGAGGATCGTGATCCCCTCAGAGTTTCTAATTATCCAGGCGGCTCCACAAGAACTCTGTTTCAAAGACCAGTCATAACTTATGTTGCACTTAAGCCAAGGGTCAGGTGGTCTTGTCCACTTCTTTTTTACCCATTCTTTTTTTGAAGGCAGATTTAGCTCTTCTTTCTTTGAAGGCAGATTCATGTATCCCATCTTAATTTATAAAATCTTGCAAATGATTTTTTTAAAAACGATCGAGTGGAGGTGAGTCATGATTGAGTTATAGTACATAAATTGGAATGACGTCAAAAAAATATATTTATAAGAAGATAACGATTGTTGGGCTCGATGAAGGATTGATTTAGATTTGGTAATTATTGGTTTATTACAACAATTAACATACCGTAGAGTAAAAGATACGGTAACTACGTCATTACAATTCAAATGATCATGAACATGAATGATTGAACCATGGTGCAAGGTTTTCATGTTCGGAATAACCGATATGTGATGTTTATTTTTCTAAATTCGTTCATAAGATATGTATATTTTTATAGGTTTAGTCCTAAAGAAAACGTAAAAAGATGAACAAAATTTGTTGTAACTTTCCGTGTTTAGGGCATCTCCAAAATTTGTTGCTATTTTTTTCTGAAAATAAACAATTTTTCTAAAATAGAGATACAATGGAGAAGAATTAGAAAATTACTAGTATATTTTTTACACTAAAATAGAGAAATACATTGGAGATGGGTTTAGCCTGATAGAGATCAAACCGGTGGATCCGGTACGACCAATGCAGGATGTCAAACGCATGTGATCACAGAATCTTGTTGCTATATTCTTGGGTGCGATCCTGGTTTAATAGGGTCAATGGGATCCAAGTATTCTCCAATGTGAGGTTTAAACGATGATTTTTTTTTTACAATAAATCGAAAAATTGTATATTTGTTGTGAATCAAGAGAACGAATGGGGAAGATTGTGTTTATTCATTAATCATAAGATCCTTTATATAGGATTATTACAAGAGAGAAAAGGAAAATTCCTTTTCCTAATGGGAAAAGGAAAGTACATAAAAGGAAAATACTAATTCAACTAGGATTCATTAAACCGGCCTAAAGACTAAGTGTTAATGGGCCGTAAACGGACCAGAACTAGTTATGACAATCCACTATGATTTATAACACTCCCCCTTGGATGTCATAACTCTAATGGGCTTGTAATACGCTTTGGATGTTGCCTCATTAAAACCTTACCAAGTAAAACCCATTTTGGGACAAAACCGTGGTGAAGGAAAAAGAGTACAACACGTATTACTCCCCCTGTTCTGAACCTCACTGCAAGTCTTTCAAACGACGCATTCCAATCTGATAAGTAAGTTTCTTGAACGTTGAGGTTGGAAGTGACTTGGTGAATAGGTCTGCTGAATTCTCACTTGATCGTACTTGCTGCACTTGAATTTCTCCATCTTTCTGTAGATCGGATGTGAAGAAGAATTTTGGCAGAATGTGCTTCGTCCTATCACCTTTGATGTATCCATCCTTAAGTTGAGCTATACACGCTGCATTGTCCTCGAACAAGACCGTCGATTCCTGCTTACCTTCGGCCATTCCACAATCCACTCTTATGTGCTGGGTCATCAGCCTTAACCAAACACACTCACGACTAGCCTCATGAATTGCCAATATCTCTGAATGATTAGAAGATGTAGCTGCAATGGCCTGCTTCATTGACCGCCAAGATATTGCAGTTCCTCCATGAGTAAACACATAACCTGTCTGGGACCGTGCATTATGAGGATCTGAAAGATAACCTGCATCAGCAAAACCAACTAAACCGTCCTTAGATTGGTTAGTATAAAATAGACCCAAGTCTTTCGTTCCTTGTAGGTAACGAAGAATATGTTTTATCCCGTCCCAGTGCCTTTGGGTCGGACATGAGCTAAATCTTGATAATAAATTCATGGCAAAACATATATCTGGCCTAGTGTGGCTTGCCAGATACATTAAAGCTCCTATGGCACTGAGATATGGCACTTCGGGACCAAGGACTTCTTCAGAGTCTCTCTTAGGACCAAACGGATCCTTTTCTAGATCAAGAGATCTTACCACCATTGGGCTGGACAATGGGTGACATTGATCCATATTAAAACGCTTGAGTACCTTTTCAGTATATGCCATTTGATGCACAAGGATTCCATCATTTATGTACTCAAGTTGCAATCCCAAACAGAACTTAGTTTTGCCTAGGTCTTTCATCTCAAATTCTTTCTTGAGGCATTCAACTGTTTGGACGATTTCACCAGGGGTTCCAAGGATGTTCAAATCATCCACGTAAACTGCTATGATAACAAACCCTTTGTTTGCAAACTTTTTTATAAAAATACATGGACTGATGGGATCATTCTTATAGCCTTCTTTGACTAAGTACTCACTCAATCTATTGTACCACATACGCCCACTTTGCTTCAGTCCATAAAGGGATTTGTTCAGCCTTATGCAGTGTTGTTCTCGAGAACCTTTCTTATCTTTGAGCTCAATACCCTCTGGTAATCTCATATAAATCTCATTATCCAGTGGACCATATAAGTATGCAGTTACAACGTCCATTAACCGCATATCCAACTTTTCTCTTATAGCCAGACTTATCAAAAATCTAAAAGTTGTAGCATCCACCACAGGGGAGTATGTCTCCTCATAATCTATTCCTGGTCTCTGTGAGAATCCTTGTGCAACAAGCCGTGCTTTATATCTCACGATTTCACCATGTTCATTTCTTTTCCTCACAAAGACCCATTTATGTCCAACTGGTTTAATCTCATAGGGTGTCCGAATTATTGGACCAAAGACATCCCTTTTCCTTAAAGAATTCAACTCCACGTTTATAGCTTCTTTCCATTTAGTCCAATTTTCACTCTGAGTGCACTCATATATCGACGTGGGTTCTAGATCCTCCATAAGTTCAAGTGCTACCTTAAAAGCAAATATATCATCGATTTCCACACACTTTCTATTCCATTGTATTCCAGACATAACATAATTCATTGAGATCTCATTATTTTCAGGAACGTCAGAACCATGAAACTCGGCGTCCCGAGTCTCATTGCTTGGAACTATCGGTTCAGTTATGTCTGGGGTTCCATCAGATTCCTCAACCACGATTTCAGCACCTTTCTTTCTTTTCCGAGGATTCTTATCTTTGGAACCTATTGGCCGGCCACGTTTTGAGTGTGGTTTAGATTCTGTAGCAACTTGATTGTGTCCCTCTTGAACATCAATTCTAATCGGTGCATTAACAGCTGGTATGTAAGACTTAGTTACTCTTTTCGGGTCAGCAAAGGAATCTGGCAATTGATTAGCTAGCTTTTGTAAATGTATAATCTTTTGGACTTCTAATTCACATTCTTGAGTCCGAGGATCTTGCCATTTTAAGGACGTTTGATTCCATATAATTTCCTTTACCAGTCTGTTATCTCCTCCTAATGTTGGATAGACAGATTCGTCAAAATGACAATCTGCGTACCTGGCCTTAAACAAATCACCCGTGGTTGGCTCAAGGTACTTAATGATAGTAGGAGAATCATATCCAACATATATCCCCATCCTCCTTTGAGGTCCCATCTTTGTTCGCTGTGGTGGTGCAATAGGCACATAAACGGAACATCCGAATGTTTTAAGATGGGATATGTCTGGCTCTTGACCCGTTATTAACTGTGATGGGGAATATTTATGTTCACTAGATGGCCTGATACGAATTAGCTCTGCTGCATGTAAAACTGCATGTCCCCAAGCTGAGACCGGGAGTTTTGATCTCATTAGCAACGGTCTAGCAATCAACTGTATGCGTTTAATAAACGATTCAGCCAAACCGTTTTGTGTATGTACATGTGCCACAGAATATTCAACACTTACCCCCATGGACATACAATAATCGTTAAACGCTTGGGACGTAAATTCACCAGCATTGTCAAGACGTATAGTCTTTAAAGGAAAATCTGGAAAGTGTGCTCTTAAACGTATGAGCTGGGCAAGCAATCTTGAAAATGCCACATTTCTAGTTGATAATAGGCAGACATGTGACCATCTCGTGGATGCATCAATAAGGACCATAAAATATCTAAACGTCCCACAAGGTGGGTGTATTGGTCCGCATATGTCTCCTTGAATTCTTTCCAGAAAATTTATCGTTTCCTTAGTTACTTTGATTGGTGATGGCCTAGTAATGAGTTTCCCTAGTGAACATGCTTCACACGTGAGATTCTTTGGGATAACTCTCCTTTCTTTCAAGGTGTGCCCATTAGTACTTGCTAATATCTTTCGCATCATGTTAGCACCGGGATGGCCAAGCCGGTTATGCCAAAAAGTGAAATTCTCAGTAAACTCTTTGTTTACCATAGCATTTGCTTCTATCATTCCGATCTTAGCACAATAAAGGCCCACAGAAATGGCAGGTATAGTCTCTAGGACTTTCTTATAGCCATGGACGGTTTCAAAGATTTGAAGGAATTCTTTGTTATTCTCGTCCTTAGTTTCAACATGAAGACCATTCATTCGAATGTCTTTAAAGCTCAATAGACTTCTCTTTGAACTAGGTGAATATAACGCATTAGAAATTTCTAGATGCGTGCCCTTAGGTAATAAAATATGGGCTTGACCGTGGCCTTCAATTAAATTTGCTATACCCGCAATTGTGGTTACATTTGCCTTTTTAAGTGTAAGATCAATGAAGTATCTCTTATCTCTTAATATCGAGTGGCTTGATCCACTATCCACAATGAACACATCCATATCGTTCATACTTCAAAAGAGATAACAATAGATACTTTTAAATAACACTCTTTCATTCCATAAAGTTTAATAGAAAGCAATAACACAAAACCAAAGTATAAAGTGTAAAACGTAAAACAAGCAAAACACAAAACACCAAAACAGAAAATCAAAATCAATCACTTAAGTATATCTGAGGTTTCAAAATTCATCAAGTCATCTTGCTCATGATCGAAATCTCCTTCATTATCATGCTGGATCATATGAGTTTCTGGATTCTTCCCTTTAAGGCTCTCTTGATAGAGTTCAATCAGATGCTTGGGAGTCCTACATGTCTTAGCCCAATGATTACTCATTCCACATCGATGGCAAACTGATTTTGGGTTTGATTCTCGTGGTTGAGAAGTAATACCACGGTTATTACGATCATAGTCAGTTCGGTATCCGCGTCCTTGTCCTCGCCCGCGGTTAGAATGATCGTTATGGAATCTGTGGCCTCGGCCCTGACCTCGGCCGTATGGATTAAAATGGCCACGGCCACGTCCTTGCCATCTACCCCCACGTCCACGACCACGATGTCTATAATCACTTTGGACGTGGTTAATTTCTTTCTTTTCATCTGTGGCCACATTCGCTTCAGGAAGTGGGGCTGATCCAGGAGGTCTCATCTCACTGTTTCTCATTAGCAGTGTATTATTCTCCTCGGCTAGTAATAGACATGCTATAAGCTTTGAGTATGTCTCAAAACCTCTTTCACGGTATTGCTGTTGAAGTAACACGTTATTAGTGTGAAAGGTGGAGAAGGTCTTTTCCAACATGTCTTTCTCAGTTACCTTCTCACCACATAGTCTCAATTGAGAAACTATTCTGAACATAGCCGAGTTATATTCTTCCACGGACTTGAAGTCCTGGAACCTGAGATTCCTCCAATCATAATTGGCCTTTGGTAACAACACCGTTCTATGGTGGTCATATCTTATCTTTAATTCTTTCCAAAGGTCCAAAGGGTTCTCAATGGTTAGGTATTGATCCTTGAGACCCTCAACAAGATGATGACGAATGATCGATATCGTTCTGTATCGATTCCTTTCATTCTCATTATTATCCTCAATGATACATTCGCCAAGTCCTTTAGACTTTAGATTTATCTTAGTATCCAACGCCCACTGTAAGTAATTGTCTCCAGAGAGATTGAGGGCAGCATAATCCAAATTGTTGATTTTCGACATCTGAAAACATTCATCCTATTCTCTAAGAACTATAAGATTTTAAAGTTTATGCATATGATGCAAAATAGGTCATGGGTGCTTATATAAACGGGTACGGATGCATGATGCTTATGAAACCAGATTTTTATGTTTAACAACCTAACATAATGTTTTTATATGCTCATGATGCAAGCCTAGTATTCAAATTCTAAACCGTATGATGATATGACCGGATTTTAATCAAGCATGTTATGTCTATATGATGCAATCAGTTTCAGTTTCATGTTTATCAATCAACGAATCAATCCAAACAAGCAAACAAACAAACGAGTTCAAATAAATATGCAACCAAATTTGGACAGAGTGTTTACTGTCGATCGACGGGTGATTTGTGTCGATCGACACAGTTTAATTCAAACAACAAATTCAGGCAGAAGTTTACGTGTCGATCGACATAAAACTAGCGTCGATCGACACGGGTACAGATCATGCAATCGGTTTGGATTTTAATTGAATTAGGTTAGGGTTTCAAGTTAGGGTTTCAAGTGATTACGAATCATGAATCTTAACCTCCGTGAGTCTTCTAGTTCGCCGTAACCGTTGATAGGCTGTATGAACTTTCTTCTAGTTCGCCGTAACCTTAAAGGCTGTATGAACTATGATTTGAACAGTAACGCCGGATGAACAGTAATCGTCGATGAACAGTGCGCGATGAATAGTGCGCGATGAACAGTACGCGATGAACAGTACGATGAATAGTGCGCGATGAACAGTAATCGCGTTTTTTGTGTTTTTAGGGTTTAGGGAGCAACTCGTGCTGATAACGTGTTGTGAATCAAGAGAACGAATGGGGAAGATTGTGTTTATTCATTAATCATAAGATCCTTTATATAGGATTATTACAAGAGAGAAAATGAAAATTCCTTTTCCTAATGGGAAAAGGAAAGTACATAAAAGGAAAATACTAATTCAACTAGGATTCATTAAACCGGCCTAAAGACTAAGTGTTAATGGGCCGTAAACGGACCAGAACTAGTTATGACAATCCACTATGATTTATAACAATATTTATTATCATTGGCCATTTTAGATTATAGCGATTTGTAGTAATCAACTTGATTGCAAGGAAAACAATTATCTAAATTGTGCATTTTAGATAATTGAACAACAACAACTAATTACGCATCACTAGTATACATTTGGTTGTTAATGATTTTTTTTTCTAAATAGAATAGTCGGTGCTTGTAAATTTGAAAATGACTTACGTATTCAATAGCTAATCACGAACCAACATAAAATATAGGTCTAATGTCCAAATTGTTTTTTGGATCATCACATTACATATGCCGATTCGAACTTGGATGGTGACACAATAGCAATACTACTACAAACCATATGCTACATTTTTCTTATCAGTGTCCGTTTTTTGTTGTTAACAAAATCACACCAAAATGATGTGAATTTGAAAAATTATTCATTTTGGCACAAAAAACCATATTATTAAGTTTACGACGGAAAAAACCAATCATTGACTAACAAACTTATCATACTCTTATTTTTTTAGCAAGATAATCCGCACGGGTATTAGTACATCGAAGGTTATAAGTAATACTAAACAAGAAAAATGAAGAAATCTTCAAGTTCAATTCTAATGCGAAATGCGACCAATCTAATGGAATCACCATTAAAATCAAATCGGTGCAATCAGTTGTGAAATTGATACTACTACTCAAAAAGAAAACTAGTGATTAGTCGGAGGAAAATGGTAATTAGTTAATACCGTTATAGTGGTCCAACTGAGTGGTAAAAACAAGCCAGTATGCAATAGCTTATGTCCTCAAAGCCTTTCAAGATCTCACATCTTATAGGTGCAGCAGATCATATCAAATAATAGGTTACTAGATGTAAATACGAGAAAAATGTATGTGAATATTTAAAAATATTCATTTATCTAGTTTTAAAATTTATATAACTACTTAATCCTTTTACATCATTATTGTTTTGAACTTCAATTTTTACATAGTATTTAACTATGCATAGGTAAAAATTAGAATCTGTTTTTATTTATTTTATTTTTGTGTTTAATTAATGAAAGTTCAATCTTCACATAGTTTTACAATCTATTCTAAACATTATTTAATAATTATTTTTGAGGAATAATGATTTCTTTTAATGTTTAATAGAATAGATTATGATGTTATGATCTTTAATGTTGCAACACATGCTTCTGTTCCACGTTCAAGAGCAAACATGAAAAATATCAATTCAATTTACAGCGATTTATTGTCACCACAAAGTTATTCAGTTTATAATATTTTAAAATGCGTATTGTGTTATAGAAAATATAAAAAGTTTAAAAATGATAAACAATATTGGCGTGAAGATATATAATTCAATGAAATTTAACTATTATCTTTTTGAAACGTCTCTTTTAATATAGAGAAAATTTTGAGAATATACACTAGATACTCAAATTCTATTTTCTTATTTGCAAAAATGACGGATGCAAAATTATAAACAAGTTCCTTCATTAATCAAATCCCATGATATCTATTATTAAATAAAATTAACACGACGATATCCAAATTATTGTAGTCTTATATGACTAAATCACTCCAAGATTATTATTAGGGGCAACTGCGGAAACAAGATATTCCATGATTGATACATAATTTCCGAATAATTCTTATTTATTGACAAAACTCGTAATCAATTTTTAAGATTTTGAAAATTAATTAATAAGAATTTTTGGTCAGGTCAATAATATGTTATGCAAATCAAATGGTTAGGGAGTATTATATCCACAAAGACCCAATATTTTTGACAAAAAAAGAAAAAGAAAAAAAACCCAATATTTATTGTATAAAAGAGTAACAATACAATATACAAAATATATAATTAAAAAAAAAAAAAACTCAAAATGTTTTAGGTGGAGGGTTTACATTGGGGTTTTGAGCTGCTGGTATTTATTTGATACTGTTTCTCTTCCTTTATAAAACTGCTCCCGTCGTCAATGGCGTGAACCTAAAACCTTCTTCTCTTCATTTCTCTCTCTCCTCCATTCTTCTCTCGCTTTTCTCGCCTTCCTTTATCCTTATCCGAGAAACCCACCAAAACCCAGAAAATTTTATATCTCAAACATCGAAAATCCAAAGCCACCGGTAAAAAAACAAAACCGCCGGTTACACTCAGGTCTCTCTTTCACTCTCTGTTTCTGATTCTTCTCTGTTATGGGTCTCTGTTTTTCTCCTTCCTGGGTTTGGTTCAGAACAAAATGTAGAAGCTTTTTGCTCTAATCCTTACTTTTTGAAACACTGATTGTGTTGTTGTCTTAATTAAGGAGATGTTAAATCTACAATAACTCTCTTAAGAATTTCAAAATCTGTTCTTGTTCCTGTTTACTCTGCTTTATGCTTGACTGATTTGGTTTTGTCTCTTTTTGGTTGGTTTAAGTTTAGAAAGGAAGAAGATGAAGTACGTACTAGTAACAGGTGGTGTAGTGAGTGGATTAGGGAAAGGAGTAACAGCAAGTAGTATTGGTTTTCTTCTTAAAGCTTGTGGTCTTCGTGTTACTTCAATCAAAATCGATCCTTATCTTAACACTGATGCTGGAACCATGTCTCCATTTGAACATGGTGAAGTCTTTGTCTTAGATGATGGTGGTGAGGTAAAATAAAAATGATTTTTTTGTTTTGTTTTAATTTCTTAAAAAACTCAAATTTAAGATTTCAACTTTATTGATGTGCTTTTGGGGAAAAGGTGGATCTTGATCTTGGAAACTACGAGAGGTTTTTAGATATCAAATTAACCAGAGACAATAACATCACTACTGGGAAAATTTACCAGGTAAGATCTATAGATTCTCAACTAATAATTTTGAAGGTTTTGATTGATGAGTTTAGTTTTGATAAATCTTGTTTTTGGTCTTTGTTATAGCATGTTATTGCTAAAGAGAGGAAAGGAGATTATTTGGGAAAGACTGTTCAAGTGAGTAATACTAATAAACAATCTTTTTCACTTATCTCTTTCTTGTAAAATCTGTTAAAAGTGTTATTGGTTTGTAATGATTATAGGTTGTTCCTCATATTACTGATGCAATTCAAGAATGGATCGAAAGAGTTGCAGTTATTCCTGTTGATGGAGAGGATGGCCCTGCTGATGTTTGCGTTATCGAATTAGGCGGAACTATAGGTTACACACAAACAAAATTTGATTATGTTTTGTTGTTTCAGTCTTTGCTTCTTATGTGTAAACAGAGATTGTTTATGTTTGCAGGTGATATTGAATCAGCACCTTTTATCGAAGCGCTTGGCCAATTTTCTTACCGTGTAGGTAAGTATCATTTGAATCCCAAAAGAAAATGAAAAAGATGTGTTGAATTTTCTGGATATGATGATGAATATGATGATGATATTAAGTAGTGCATCTTTGGTTGGTGGTTTAATTTCAGGACCAGGGAATTTCTGTCTGGTCCACGTCAGCCTCGTGCCTGTGCTTAATGTTGTTGGTGAACAGGTTTATAAATTTTTCCTTGAAATGATTGTGACAGTATTTGATTCTATTGTTACATTACCTTCATTTGTGGTTTGTTGTGTATTTTCAGAAAACTAAACCAACACAGCATAGTGTTCGAGGACTACGAGGCTTAGGCTTAACACCGGATATCTTAGCTTGTCGTAGCACAAAGGTTCGTTTTTTGCTTGAATTTACAGTCTCTTGCTGTATTATCTTCTTGTTTTGATATAAAAAATCTTAACCTTTTGTGCTTCATTAGCCACTTGAAGAGAATGTGAAAGAAAAGCTAGCTCAGTTTTGCCATGTCCCGGTAAGATGCAGCCTTTTGTTCCTTGTTGTTAACTTGAAATCAGCTTTTACTAAAACAGCTTATGTTTCTTGTTTCAGCTTGAGTATATCTTCACTCTCTATGATGTTCCCAACATTTGGCACATTCCTTTGTTGCTTAAGGTACCTTTTCTCAACCTAATTACACTCCTAGTCACTAAACCAGTTTATTATGATGCTTAATGTTCATACTCCCCCTTAAACAGGACCAGAAGGCTCACTTGGCAATCTCAAAAGTGCTAAATCTTGCTAGGTATGTATTGTTATATATCTTGTTTAGTCTTTTTGTGTGTTCTTGTTATGTGGTTGGTTTGGATTCTTGACTCTTTGTTGTTTTTGAAACAGTATTCTTAAAGAACCTTCTCTAGGAGAATGGACTTCCAGAGCCGAATTATGCGATAATTTACATGTACCGGTGAGAATTGCTGTTGTAGGAAAATATACAGGCCTCTCTGATGCATATCTCTCTGTCTTGAAGGTAATAACATATGCATCACCTCTCTCATTAAATAAGATTTTCATTGCCTTGGTTCTCACATTTTGATTAACTTGTTTAGGCTCTGCTTCATGCTTCTGTGGCTTGTCGCAAAAAGCTCGTAGTTGATTGGGTTCCAGCTTGTGATCTCGAAAAAGAAACTGAGAAAGAGGTCAGTAAAACCGATATTACATGTTTAACTACACTTGTCTCTTCACAAGAATATTAAAGTAAAATGCATGTTTTTCGCCTTTTGGTTTAAGCAGAATCCAGATGCGTATAAAGCTGCTTGGAAGTTACTGAAGGGTGTAGATGGAGTTCTTGTTCCTGGAGGTTTTGGTGATAGAGGAGTGGAAGGGAAAATTCTTGCAGCGAAATACGCGCGTGAAAACAAAGTTCCATTCCTCGGTATTTGTCTCGGGATGCAAATCGCTGTCATTGAGTTTGCTAGATCAGTTCTTAGCTTGCAAGACGCAAACAGCACAGAATTCAAACCTGATACTAAACATCCATGCATCATATTCATGCCTGAGGTACTTAGAAATTCTCATTTCTCTTTGCGTAAAACGTAACTTCGTTACTTAATTCTGATATGGTGGATTCAGGGTTCAAGAACTCATATGGGAGGCACTATGCGCTTAGGATCAAGAAAAAGTTTCTTCAGTGTCAAAGACAGCAAATCCGCTAAACTGTAAGAACCATTGATCTATACAGTAGAAACTCGATAAATTAATATTCGATAAATTCATAACTCGATATTTTGAGTTTTCAGTGTATATTTTAACTTCCCTTGGTTCTACTTCTACATATGAATGCTATAGAAGAAACTTAGGGTGATTCGTTCTCTACTTGGTTTTTACAGATACGGGAACAAAAAGCTTGTGGATGAGAGGCATCGCCATAGATACGAGGTATCAAGATTTGTATATAAATTCTTGAACATACACTGATTAAAATGAATAAAAAAATTGAGTTCTTGATTTAACACATACATAATTCTTGTAGGTGAATCCTGATATGGTTGAACGTTTAGAGAAGGCCGGTCTTTCTTTTGCGGCTAAAGATGAAACTGGCAAACGCATGGAGGTATGTTTTTAATCTTTAAACAATGTTCTCTAATCAATACAAATTCAAATTCCTTGAGACTAATCCTCTGTTTGATGTTTGTAGATTATTGAACTTCCAAACCATCCTTTCTTCATCGGTGCTCAATTCCATCCCGAGTTTAAATCCAGACCCGGGAAAGCTTCTCCTCTTTTCATAGGTCGGTCCAAACCCATTTCGATATTATCTTTTGCAACACAAAGTTTTCTAAACATTTTTTATTTCTTTCTTATTGCAGGACTCATTGCAGCGTCATGTCGTGAGCTAGACACAGTCATGAATCCAGCCTCTGTTCATCAAAATCCGATTAGTAACGGTCAAAAAAACGTTTTCATCAATGGAACTTCCAAGAAATCTCCCAATGGCTTGGCTGATGCAAGATATAATAATGGATATTGCAATGGTCTCTACACTAGATAGCTGCACTCTTTTTATTTCTCAACTTTTGAAATGTTTTGTTTTCGATTTAGTTTGAATTTTGGTTTGCCTTTTTTAAAAAAACCTTAGGATTTTCCCTATGTACATATGATTCTAGCTTTTATTCAGGGTTTTAGAACAGAATCTATGTTCTGAAACGACTAAAAAGGTCTGAAAATCGCGGTTTGATTTCCCCGAGTTTGTTTTTTTTCGTCTAAAAGGATGTCATATGATCATATGTACCGTTGGAACATTTAGTATCTCTGAATTTAGTCTTTAATGTTAAGAGACTGAATTCGGAAAGTTGAATAAACATTTGTTGACGCGTTGAACGCGTGTTTTAGATGCGACTAGAAGTGATTCGACCTCTCCATTTATCGTAGTCTTTCTAACATACATGGGAAAGTTCTCTGAAATGGATACAAATATATCCACGTAAATGCATCTTAAATTAAGTTTCTTTATACAAAAAGTTGCAAAAAAAAACCGAAAAATTGAACCATCGCGACGGTTGGTAAGTTATATTAAGGGGCCAAACGTAGACTCTTTCACTTCCATCTCTTCTCAATTCTTATCATCTTCCTCCTCAACTAAAGGTAAAAAATCCTTTGATCTTCCCTTTCAAAATTTCAATTAGTAAATATTTTATCTCACTCAAATCTTTTCGGTTTATGTTATGTTTTCAGAGCTATGGAAAACCAAGGAAACAGTAGGCAAATTGTTTTCGCCGAGCTTGATTTAGACGGACAAAGAATGGATTGTCCAATATGTCATGTTCAGTTCAATCCTAATCTTGGTATAATATATATCAAATCTGATTTCTTTTCGTCCGTTTATCGTTATGTATGTTTTCGAAATATTAAGAATTTGATTTGTTACTTCTACAGGGCATTTGGTTCTACCTAAGTTTAATTGTGGAGGCTGCAGATCTGTTTTGACTTATAGAGATTCAATAAGAACAATAAATTGTCCTTGTTGCAATTTCTCACGTCCTGTGCCAAGTATGAATCTTTAAAATGTTTTGGTTACAAATTTTTTTATGGTTTGGTTACAAATATTTAGATGTTAAGGCTTTGGTTTGTGTTCTGTTTCAGGCAGTCTTGCAACTATTGTTTGTGAAGGATGTGAAGCAACCGTCATTCATCAAAAAATAGCTAGAGCTGTGAAATGTTCTATTTGCAGATACATCACAGTAATAATCTCTCTTTCTCTAATCATTTCTAAGTGAAAAAATTTGTTAGTAATATGCTTAAATTCTAATGTTTATTTTCGGTTTAGCCTAACCGGATTTCTGTTCCTCCAATGAACCGGATGGATCCTCCTCAAGTGAACCATCAGAATGTTCCTACTCAAGTGAACCGGAATGTTTCTCATCAAGTGAACCAAGTTAATCCTCGTCATCAAGCTATCGTGGTTGCTCAAATGAACCGGAGTCTTAATCCTCGAGTTAACCAGGTTACTCAAGTGAACCGGATTCTTCATCCTCAAGTTATCCAAATTGGTCAAGTGAGCCAGTATCTTAATCCTCAAGTTAACCAGGTTGCTCCTCGTGATCAAGTTCACCTGGTTGCTCAAGTTAACCAGGTTGCTCCTCGTGATCAAGTTAACCTGGTTGCTCCTCGTGATCAAGTTAACCTGGCTGCTCAAGTTAACCAGGTTGCTCCGCGTAATCAAGTTAACCTGGTTGCTCAAGTTAACCAGGTTGCTCCGCATGATCAAGTTAACCTGGTTGCTCCTCCTGGCTTTAACCGGGTTGCTCCTCCTGATGTGAACCGGGTTGCAACTTCTGGTGCTAACCAGGTTGCTCAAGTTAACCAGGTTGCTCCTCCTGGCTTTAACCGGGTTGCTCCTCCTGATGTGAACCGGGTTGCAACTGCTGGTGCTAACCAGGTTGCAACTGCTGGCTTTAACCGGGTTGCTCCTCCTGATATGAACCGGGTTGCAACTGCTGGTGCTAACCAGGTTGCTCAAATTAACCAGGTTGCTCCTCCTGGCTTTAACCGGGTTGCTCCTCCTGATGTGAACTGGGTTGCAACTTCTGGTGCTAACCAGGTTGCTCCTTCTGATGTGAAAGAGGTTGCAACTCCTGATGCTAACCAGGTTGCTCCTCCTGATGTGAACGGGTTTGCTCCTCCTGGTGCTAACCAGGTTGCTCCTGCTGATGTGAATGAGGTTGCAACTCCTGGTGCTAACCAGGTTGCTCCTCCTGATGTGAACGGGTTCGCTCCTCCTGGTGCTAACCAGGTTGCTCCTCCTTATATCAATGTGGACAGTGACTCAACTGTGAGTTCTCCTTCTAATGTGAGTAATGTTTTCATTTTCTATTACAAATTATAAGGATTTTGGTTTCTGATTATATAATTTACAAGTTTTACTCTCTTTTTTTGCAGCCAAGACCTAATGGGATTAGAAAAAGTATTACAGATGAAACATTTGAAAAAGTTGCTCAAAAGGTGAGAATAATATTTTTAACTTTTCATTGATTATCTAAGTGTTAATTCTTTTTATTGATTTTTTGGATCATTGAGAAAATTGTGTTTTTTGGTTTGTATCAGGTGAAGGCTGCTGCTTTTCAAGACAGGAGAGACAAAGCAGCAGCAGCAGAAGAGAAATCAGAAGGATCAAAAAGCAAGAAGAGTCGTCACTGATCAAGTTCAAAGTACAACAAGAATGGATCTTTTATCTTTGTCATCACATTTTTTGCATCTCTCTATTCTTATTTTGTTTTGTTTATGTTTGGTTTAGTTTGTTTACAAAATTAATCATTCATAATGAACCTTATGATTTTGTTTTATTTTGAGTCTACCATTTTATCGTTTTGAACCAATGTCTTGCAAACCATATTCGAATCACAAGATTAGTTCGTTCATGAACTGTTAATCTACCAGAGCTTGGACTGAATCAAGATTTGAGTTGAACCGTTAAAATTGGTTAGGGTCGGTAATTTGGTTCGATATCAAAATCTAATTCACAATATTTAATTTCTCTTTATCTTTAATTAGTTAGAGTTTTTGAGTGAAAATAAATTATAGTTCAAAGTTCAAAGTTCAAAGTTACTGCATTTTTTCTTCCTAATTTATTAATATTTTCCAATTCTAATGGAGAATATAATTTTTCCTATCTAGCCTTGATTAAATTAGTGATATCTACCTTTTTATCACGTTCTCATCTTCGATATAATTATTTTACAGTCAACATATTTGCGAGGATCATTTTTTTTCATGTTCCCCTAAAAGCACAAGTCCTATTGAAATCTTTTACCATTTATTATTATTTTTCTATGAATGCTTTATCTTTTTTTAACACTTCATTTTATTACTATTCTATTACAAATTATAAGAATTGTTATATCGGCAATTTTATGACCAAATAAATTAATATTAATGAGACCATTTTCAAGTTATAACATTTTCTCAAAATCTTGGAAAGTAAATTCTTATTCTCTAAATAATAAAAGGATTATGATTGTCAAAACAAATCATGAACTTTTTCATTTATTAGTGAACATATTAGCAAGTTGCTCATGCTTTTGGGCAACATGTCATTTAGAAAGGATCATTTGGATTCATTAACTGATGGTAAAATAATCATGAACATCTTCGAAGATTTTATGACAGAACAACTTATGTTGTAGAATAGGTGCACTACCACCATTGACTGAAAATATGCATAATGACTGCTCATATCAAAGTCGACAAAATTCACATCTTATAAAAATTTATTGTTGAATAATATTTCATTGTGTTCCCATTCATCAACTTCAAATTATAATAATTTAGATAGTAAAATTTACAATGATTCTAGATAAATTTTTGTTGCACATAGTTTGACCCTTTTAAAATTTGAAGCGAAGATGACCAAAATTCCTGGACATTAAGAAAAACATCATCCATATTGTCATTCACAAGATCATCTGCAAGATTGTGTACATCATTATCAAAAAGACCATGAACATGTTGTTGAAGAGGAGAAACATGATTCTCACGAATTTCATGAAAAATCAGATCATCTTCACATTTCAATTAACATGATTCTCAATTACACGATTCTCAAGCCGATCTTCCTCCTCATTACCATCTTTGACTTGAAGGGTTTGATCATGCTTCGTTGAATAAAACAACCTCACAATCACAAGCATTTGAAAAGAAGAAGGTTCATCCATTGATTTTTCAAACTCGAAGAGTTTCCAACCGGTTTTTCGATTGCCTTCAATGTAGTTCAATGTATGTTTGTAGCCAAAGACCGTTCTTCCTACGATGATTGCTTTGTTTGGCCCACAAACTCTCCAAACTCCGTGATGTGGATTGTTCTGAATTTTTCGATTTGGTCTCAATGAGGAGTGACTGAGTCTCGCTCTCCTCACGAAGTAGAATAATGTATCTTATGGAAAGCTAGCATGTCTAGGCTTGTGAGAACGCATAGGATATGATTCATAGAGATCGAAATGATCTATTAGACATCCCTCAATTGGAATATGAGACAACTTCGGAATCATGTAATCAATGAACATTTGTAATCAAAAGAATATTTATAGTCTAAGATAATTGTTCAGATGTTGCACTTGTTCATTTGCATTTTGAAGCTTTTGAAGATTAGAAAGAATTAGCTCATTATTTGTATTCTCAAGCTTTTGATGTTGCACTTGTTGATATGCATTTTGAAACTCTTAAAAATCAGGATGAATAGGCGTATGGTCATGCTAAACGACGACCCAATGCTGAAAAGATCCATCTATAACATCCCTTTCATATTATGTTTGTCTCCAACCCGTTCGACGAGCGTGGTGATCGAGATAATCAATTGTTTGGCAATTCCCTAGATTTGTTTCACAACGTGTAATCTGTCGTTTTTTCCCCTGAAGTTTCTCCACTCTTCTCTATTGGGGTTTAACCTAATCGTACGATCGACTTTTGATGAAGGTGTAGATCGGTTTCGATACACGAAGAATTTTCGAGCTGTGATTGGATCTTGTTGAAAAAAGTCAAAATGTTGTATTAGACAACCTCCAATAGGCTCATTCGCAAGCTTGTGAATTAATTACAGTTTTTGAGTGAAGAATTAAATTATGATTCAAACTTCAAAGTTCCTACTTTTTCTTTCCAATTTATTTAGATTTTCCAATTTTAAAAGTGAAAATCATTTTTTTTCAATTTAACAGTGACTAAAACTTGTGATATCTACTTTTTTTTTTTTTTTATCATGTTTTTACTTTTTATCTTCGTAATAATTATTTTATAGTCAACATATTTGCGAGAATGAATTTTTGTCACGTTATGTTCAAAAGGACAAGTCCTATTAAAATCTTTTACCATTCATTATTAATTTCCAGAGTTGAATGAATATAATATATGATTTTTGGTATCCTCTTATTTTGTTGCTATATGAGTAATATTGGCAAGATTTTAAGGTATAAGTTTTTTCTATAGTTGACATTTTTATTTTTATATAATTAAAAATTATAAATATTCCAAAAACTTATTTGACCAACTTTTCAATGATAATAACAAATCCAGTCCAGTTTTCAATCGTTTTTAACCGAGAATTAACAGTTACATCATGAGATCACTGTTCAAGGTCTATAATTTTTTCCAACATTTTTCTAATTTTCAAATCATGAATTTCTTTTATATTATTATTGAGCATGTTTAAAAATGATCATTTGGATTTAGGAATAAATTGTTAAAGAGTCATGAACATATTTGAAGACGCTCTTATAAGTCAGTTATGTTGTAGGATAGGTGCACAATGACCATTGTTTGAAAATATGCATCATGACTACTCATACCAAAGTCGGCAAAATTCACATCTTCGTAAAATGGTTTGTTGAATATTATTTCATTGTGCTCCCATTCATCAACCTTCAAATTAAAATATAGTAGTATAAGATAGTAAAATTTACAAGAATTCACTATGTAAAATTAAAGTGCGAATCATTGGACCATCTTCAAATTTGAAGAGGAGATGAAACGTCTATTAGACAACACTCCAATAGGCTCAGTAATATTTTACCATTCTTACTGTTATTTTTAACCGAAGAAACATCATAATTCCTTTTAAATCATAAACGTTATATAAAGTCCATTCAGTCCCAATTGTAAATACTAGAGTCTATGTTTTTTCCTTTTAAATCAAAAACACTTAAATATAAGCAACACCTACACCAAATTAGCAGTCTAACAAACTAGTTGTTTGCTTGGTGTTGAAAAGCCAACGCTTGAATACTAACTAGAGCTTGCCAAGCTTTTACATTATTAAGTAAGATCTTTCAAAGAAATAAATAGAACACGTTATAGAAAAGCAATACTATCGACGTGCTCGGCTGAAATAGAGACGCAACATTCTCCTCCTCTTGTGAGTCCATATTGTCGCCTAAACTCTCCAGTGTCTGCAATTCCTAGGAGCCTAACTCTTCTCATGTCTTTTCTTTCTACATTGTAGTAGTACGTGTAGAATGGTTCAACATAATGTGGGAGTTTTAACGGGGCAAAAATGATTTCGCCAGCCTTGTTGGTGCCCGGGGAAGTCATTTCCGTCAAAGAAAAGGGAAGCGTAAATGACTGCTTGGACCAATCTTCTTTCTCTGCATCCTCAAGTATCCATAAATCAAAACAATGGAATCCCCAAGGGTCTCTTACAATGGAAGCTAACTTCCCTTTGTATTCTATCAATATCGAATCAGACTCGTAAAACACAACATCCGAAGGCGCTTTGATAAAACTTATCCTCTCGTATCTAACGTCAAAACACAAAATCACTGGATTCGTTCTCTGCGTCGGAGCCCAAGCACAATAATAGATAACACCATTAATGCATAGTCCTTTAGTTAAAGGGCAATAAGGCGGGGTGTTAACCCTATTCCGTCTCCATGAACAAGGTTGTTTATCCCCTCCTTCAAGCGTTATAACCTCGTGCACGACAAATCCCTCATTCGGGTGAGCAAGACCTCTCAAGGTCAACGCTTTGAATTGACCACCAACAGGATCGTATCCCAAAGATGTGAGTACTCCGAGAGACGGTAAGGTAATGACTTGCCCGGTGCTAGGGTTACATATAGTGTACTGATCATCATTACAACAACCGACAAAGCCATGGACGGAAGGACAACTGGAGCGGTCAAACATGCGCACTGAAGGTATTATCATGTCGAGATTGGTTGTAACCAGAGAATCAGATATGGTTCCTTCCTCGTGTGAAGAGGAGAAGATGAACAAACGCTTGTATTCATCTTTAGCGAATGGAGCATTAGTGAAAGCGATTAAAAACCGAGATCGCGTGGCAGAGGACAAAGCGTAGTAAGAATCTTTGGCTTTTGATTATGGAAGACCAAACCTTTGACACGAATTGAAACTTGATAACAGATTTTCCCGGCAACCTAATCAGTATATCTAGTTCTAGATCAAGAGGGAGAATTGTATCTAACTTACTTTGGTTACTTGGGTCTTTCTTATCGTCGTCCTCGCGGGAAAGGAATATCTTTTGGTGGGTCTTCAACAGAAACTTTGAAGACAATCTAGTAATCTTCAGACCAAGAGGGATCGTCGGATGATCTAACTTTGGTCGGCCGCTGCAGAACATGTCCTTGTCGGATTGGAGAAGATAGATCTCTCGATCAGGGGAATCGCAAAGACCTAGATCTCGATTCGAGAAAGCACAAGAAAAAATCTACTAGTTTTCAGACACAAGTACAAGACACGAATGCTAAATTTTCCAATTAATTTATGGTAAAAAAAAAAAGAAATCTTTCATATAAAGCATCCAACTTTTTACTCAGGAGTAATGCTTCTATGATTTGAATCTTTATTGCATAAGCTCTTTCAGGGGTTTGGTTAATTCATATACAAGTCTAGCATAAACCCTATTTATACTTGTCTCTGTGCTTTCTTTTTACCAGGATATGTCTCTGAAGAATCATCCGCCGAACAAGGACACTAACATGGAACCATCTAATAGTCCGCGTCATGGTAAGCGAAGAACATTTGCATAATCTGATGTTAAACCTTGAAACAATTTTGAGCATATCACAAAATGTATTGTATATATATGTCAAGGTTGAGGCTAGATGGATACCGGCTGAAGCGCAAAGGCCGATTATTGATGAAGCTCCTGTATTGTCCCCAACATTAGAGGTACTAATTTGATTGATGTTTCGATAAATTCAAAAAAAATTGGGTGTGCTATTTGTTGTTGTTTTGAGCTATTCTTCCATTTTTATTGGGGCTATTAGGAGATACCCTTGCATACATAAAAAAGATGCGGCCAGCAGAACCGTTCTGTATTTGTACTTGGAAGCGGATTTTACAAAAGAGTGGAAATATTCTAGTCCCATGGCTGTACGTAGAAATGTGCTTTACGTCATTTGTTGGGTAAGTACATATTCACACTTTTGATTAGTTATGAATTTGTTCCCCTGATGTTCGGATGGTTGATATGTATTTTATGAACTTGAAACAGCATGTGGAGGACCATCTTCTATATTCACTGAATTATCATCACTTTGGTGAGCCAAAAGTATGGTATGGTATCCCGGGAAGCAATGCAACCGCTCTCGAGAAGGTCATGAGAAAATATCTGCCTGATTTGTTTGAAGAACAATCTGATCTACTTCATGGCCTGGTTAGGAAGAAAACATCAACTTGATATTTTTGATGTTCCTGTTTAGTCGCCACCGTATTTAGGGGCTAACTCTTATTTGTGTATTGGATTCAGGTTACTCAGTTTTCTCCTTCAATTCTAAAAGAGGAGGGGGTCAAGGTTATTCGGGTGGTTTCAGAATGCAGTGTTTTTTCGAGTTTAGTAAAAGATGGAGAATGACTTTGATTCAAACCCGTTGAAGGCAATGCTTCTCATGTTTTTATGATTTGCATCTTGGGCTTCTGGCTGCATGTTTGTGATCTCCTGAAGAATATGCGTGCCTTAAACACTCAGACAACTCTGTCCATACAAAAGAGAAAGATAGATTCATCCATCTCCATAACAATGGACGAGTTAAGCTCGTTGGTCAGAGCATTAGAAGGGGAATCAGATGATCTAAAGTTATGGTTTCTACGCTTTTACACAACTTCACTCCTCTCTACAGGTCATTGAAGACCATCGACTCGTTGAGTATTGGAACCACAAGAACAATGCTTCATGTGAATCAAAAGATCACCTTTTTTTTTTTATCATCAAGCTATCCAGTGAGTTTATCCAGAGGAAAAGGAGTAGATTTAATGTAAAAAGCTGAAGAGCAACAAGACAATGACCACCTTTTAGTTAGCACAAACTTGTTTATGAATCTCTTGTTCTTTTTTTCTCCATCATTTCCAGGGAAAGAGTATTTAAAATGTTTACATTGAACCAAAAAGATAGATTGCTTTGCTAATGCAGATAATTGCTTCAGTTCCTCGTATTATATCGTCAGCTCCTTCTTCTTTCTTCGCTTCACTTTACTCTCTTTATTTGCCATGTGTCACCTCCCTCTTTACATGTCAATGAAATCATTCAGAACTGGATGTTGTCGAGATATTCCTGGCTGATTGTCCTCATCAAAAAGATCACATGTATCTATATGCCGATCATCATCTGCATTCATAAATAAACCATAACCATCTTGAGATTGCAGACTGAGATTCTCTGGATTCTCAATCCCTACAACAAAGAAATCTCATCTTCCTTGATTCTCATATGGAAGCTCTTGATGTTGGACTTGTTCATTATTTGCAGTCTCAAGCTCCTGATGTTGCACTTGTTCATCTATATTTTGAACAAGATCAGGAAGAATTAGCTCATTATATGCATTCTCACGCTCTTGATGTTGCACTTGTTCATCTGCATTTTGAACCTCAGGAAGAATTAGTGTGTGATCATGCTTTCGAGAGTAGAATAGATGGACGACGACCCAATGTTGAAATCCATGCCTTTCGTATTCCGTTTGTCTCCACCCCCGTTCGACGAGCATGTTGATCGAGATAATCAATACTTTGACAAGTCCCTAGATTGATTTCACCTCGTAATCTGCCGTTTCTTCTCGAAAATCCTCCATTTCTTTGTCGCTGTTTTTGTTGATCGCTTGTTGAGTTTCTTCATTATGTGGTCAGGTTTATGCCTTTTTGGGCTTTATTTTGCTAAGATTTCGATGGGTTTGGTTCGAATTGCATGTTTTGCATTTGAAATTTTAACCATCCATTATAACATAAATGGTTGAAAAACTCGGCAACGTGAGTTTAATTAATGATTTTGCAAGCAAAAATACAAGGAGAACAATATTTCAAAAATAAATTCTATTTTGTTAGTCTTTCTTTTAATTTTTACTAACTATTTAGAATTATAAACTGTTAAATGCAGTTTTAATGTGTTTTTTATTTTATTTAGATTACTATTTTTACGGTATAAGAAAATGTACGAAAATGACATTTTTTTACATATATATACATAGAACATCCAAAATGATTGGGCCGGCACTAGTTACATAACTGAAATTTGAAAAGATAAAAGTTGACTTTTCAAAGTAAAAATAGTAAAAACTAATTTTATTTTATTATACTTAATACAATTTTAACAATTGGGTGTAACTCAAATTGTGTCAAATAAATTATATGATTGTGGAATTCAATTTCCTCTTCACTATTTAAAACGAGCTTCAGTTCAAAGAATTCGAAAGACTCCAAAATCCCGGTTTATTCGGTTTATCTCTAACCAAACCGGTTTTCTTCTCAAGCACTATTTAAAGCAGAGAAGTAAAGCATTCAGTTTCTTCTTCCTCATAACGAACTTCGAAAGATTCCAAAGATTCACTTTTCTTCTCTCTGTAACAACTTCGCCGCCGATTTGACTTTCCGATGACCACCTCAACCCATCTCCTCCTCCTCGTCATCATCACAAACACCGTCGTCTCCACCGTCGCATCTCCTCCGTCGCATCTCCTCCGTCGCAACACTCCGACAGAATCATCGAAGCAATGATCGGCGCCGGAGATTTCCGTGACTGGGCCGCCGATTTTCTCTCCGCCGTCGACGATAACTTCGGAATCCCACTCTCCGCCACAATCTTCATCCCCACCGACTTCGACGCCGCCGGTATCATCTCCGGCGAAGGAGCTAACTCAAACTCCGGTCGTCTCTCCGTCGCGTACCACATCGTACCTCAACGTCTCTCTTTCTCCGATCTTCGTATCTTGGAACCACTCTCTCGTCTTCCGACTCTTCTTCCCGGAAACTCAATCGTCGTTACGAATAACTCTGTTTCCGGTTTTACCCTCGACGGTGTTCTTGTTTCTGAACCGGATCTTTTCCTTTCGAGTTCCGTTGCGATTCACGGTATTGCTTCTTCGCTTGATTTCTCGGTTTACGGAGAATTCGGAAACGGTGGTGGTGACTGGTGATGATTCTGCTTTAGCTGATAGTCTTCGTCCTTGGTCTCATCGTCGTCCTGGTTTCAAAAAGAACGAAACAAGCTCTGTTTCTTCTACTGCTTCGATCGTGTATGGCTCAGTAGGGTCCTTCTTGTTTCCGTTCGCTCTTGCTTTGCTCTGACTGTTACATTCCGGCGACTTTTTCCGGTGCAAGATTCCATTTTGGCGGGAAAGTTTCTCTTTTTGTTTTTCAAGATTCTGTGAAGCTTTGTAAATTCCGGCGACTTTTTCCGGTGCAAGATTCCATTTATGGCGGGAAAGTCTAATTCTTTTTCATTTCAAGATTCAACTTTTGCTTTTTCTTTTTCAAGATTCTGTGAAATTCTGTACATGATCAATACAAGTTTGAGCATTCCGTTAATGGCAGTAATCTTGAGTCTTATTTCTTTGGTTAGATTTCTTCTTTGCAACATTTTTGAGATTCAAGTTCTGTTATTTTTTTAAGATTCAGTGAAATTCTCTACATAATGAGCAAAATATAAGATTTAGAGAGTTTATAAAGAAGAATTTTGTATTATTATGAGATTGCATTAGCAAAAAGAATCGAGCTTTTTGTTGTTGTTCCTAGTTTTACACTTCTAACACTAAGGTTAGGTTTTATTGTTTCACTGAAAATGGTGGAGAAGAAACAAAAAAAAGAACAAAAGATTCTGTATAAAATGCCCTCCAAAAAAAAAGAATCAGAAAGAAGTTTCTTCTATCTATCTTATATCTAACAGTCATTGTCTCTGTTTCTTGGAGCTGGTAATTTTCTTTGTTGCTCTTGAGCTTCTTACATCAAATCTACTCCGAAAAGTTTTCCTTTGGATAAATTCACTGAACAGCTTGATGTTACGAAGTCATCTTTTGATTCGCATGAAGCATTGTTCTTATGGTTCCAATACTCGACAAGTCGATGGTTCGGGTCAAGTGCTTCAATGGCCTGAAGTTGTGTAAAAAGACTATTAGAGATTACAAACATGTTTTAAAGAAGGAAAAAGCGTTTCGATTAGACGTTTTTTTTTTACCTGAACTGTAGATTGCGAGAGGAAACCAAACATTTGAAGTCCGTTAATACTCTCAAACCGCGATAATGTAGGAAGACCGAGAGTTGTGGATGTATCTTTCACTCTCTGTAGCACCATTTCCCAGCATTGTTGAGCCGAGACATTGAAGAAGCTTTCGTCGGGTGATTCTTCTAGAGTAACCTGAACAATAGAGAAGATTTCAGTCTTTTGCTTTTCAAGATCAAGTTATATCGAATAAAATGTTATGGAGGAAAAGAGATTTTTATGTACCCTGAACAATGGTCCCATGAGTCCTGCATCCAAAACCTCGGAGATGTAATCGCTCATTCTTGTTGGATCAAGCACGTTGTAGAACTTGACACGACTCTTGAATCCTATAAAAGTTGTAAACGGCCGATTAAATCTAGTTACGCCAATACTAATATTTAACTAAAGGGGTTTTCATTTTCAAAGATTTGTACCTTTTGGGAATATAGCAAGCTTATTGCACCAAAGCTTTCCGAAAACCAAGAACCCGAGGTTTATAGGCTCGACCGATGGACTAAAGATCTCTGGAGCGGCTACTTCGCCACTGGTGCTGGCTTCTTCTTTAAGCTCTTCTTGATTATCCAACTCCAAGTCCATGTTCAGATCAAACGAGCCTTCTTCCTTTAGCTTCTTCGCCTCGCTGTTAACCGAAATAGTCTTTTTCTGATCTTCATCACTGTCTTCAATGCCCAAGACCTTGGAAGCCCATAACTTTAGATCATCTGATGATTCCCCTTCCAATGCTCTGACCAACGAGCTTAACTCGTCCATTGTGTAACGGAGAAGGATAAATCGATCTTTCTCTTCGCATGAACAGAGATCGTCCGAATGTTTAAGGCAAGTGTATTCTTCGGGAGAGCATTTGCATCCAGAAGCCGATAAATGCAAATCGTAAAAACATGAGAAACATTCCCTTTCACAGTTTGAATCAAAATCCTTCTCCATCTTTCGTAAGCTCGACGAATCGCTTCCAACAGCCGCAATTTTCTCCTCTTCCAATTGTAAACGAGCCTATTATCATTTCGAAAACATTAGAAACTAGAAACCATATTCAATATTATTATCGTCTCAAATGGTTAGTGTTTTTTCATTACCTGAATCGCGTTCGTTAGTGTTCCGTTCTTCCCACAGAAACTCTTCCATCGTAAATTTTCCGTATTTTCCTTTCCGACAGAATCCGAGAGTTCCCAAAGTGCCTTTATTGCTTCATAAACTGCACCGAGGAGAAGTTTATCGTGAGACAGAGAAGTCTTCCTCGTCTCTTTACTATATAGTTCCACAGCGTTCTGTCCATGAGCCAACCAATCAACCGGAGCAACATTAACCGCTTCTGCACAGTTGAAACCGCAGTTGAATCCAGCGTGATACGCCCTTGGGAATGTCAATACATACTCCCCTGCATTCTGAACCACCCGAAAAACCTCGACTCCTTCCTCTTTAAGAATCGAAGGCGAAAACTGAGTAACCAGGCCATGAAGTAGATCAGGCTGTTCATCGAACAAATCAGGCAGATATTTCCTCATAACATTCTCGAGAGCCGTTGCATTGCTTCCCGGAACACCATACCATACTTTTGGCTCACCAAAGTGATGATAATTCAGTGAATATAGATGATGGTCTTCCACATGCTGTTAAAAATATATTATCAACCACAAGAACATCGCGGAAAAAAAAATAGTAAATTAACCGAAAGTGTGAATAAGTGTACTTACCCAACAAAATGATGAAAAGCACATTCCTACATAGAGCCATGGGACTAGAACTCCTGAGATATCACAATCCTCGAAAGAGAGTACCGAGCCAGGGAGACGCGGTAAGTTGTTCAAATTCCAGCCTGAAACTATGTACTTATCCATATCGCTACCGGTTAACATATTGGCTCTTTTGTAAAATCCGCTTCCTAGTACACCGTTCTCCAAGTCAGCTCCGTAGTATACCTACAACATGCGAAAAAACCCGAAAATTTGGCCTTAAGTTATTCAAGTTCGAGCCAGAAAATATGTTTTATTGGTGAAATGATCTGTTTCTATACCTCAACTTCATCGGTTGGCTGCTCGACAATCCGCCAGTATTCGCCTTCTATTTCTTCGACGGACGGTGTCCATTTCGTATCTCCAACATTGTCTTTCTTTTCAAAGTACGACTCTTTGAAATGCAGAGCGTATTTCTCAAACTCGTCAAGCGTGAAGTCTGAACCAGAATTAAAGCCGAATTTCTCCTCGGCGGCCTCGGGAGAGGAAGTAGATTCCGAGGGAGAAGGGCCGGATCGTCTCTTAGACGAACCCATTCTCGAGTTTCTTCTCCGTTTCCTTTTTCTACTCTTCGGTTTCTTTTTCATCGGCTCCCGGTTCTGAAGCAAGTCCACGTTCTGAATCCGCGTTGGGAACTTTGTATGCTCCCATATATTCTTCTCCTTAAGCCGACAAGGAGGAGTCCATGTCGCCGGTGGAATGATACGACAAATACCAAACGGCTCCGCTAGTGGTCGTATCTTCTCAATATACGCTAGTGTATCTTCAAACTCCTAATAACCCAAAATCAACAAAAAGAATTAACTTAAAACATCAAATAAGTAACCAAAAATCTCGAATACATGCAAAATTTTTCGATTTCATCGAAATATTAATCAAATTAGTACCTCTAATGTTGGGGAGAATACGGGAGCTTCATCGATATTCGGTCTTTGCGCTTCATCTGGTAACCATCTAGCAACAACCTTCACATATATACCAAAAAAAAAGTGATTAGAATAAAGATGTTTTAAGGATTTTACATCAGATTTACGCGATTATTCGTACCTTACGATGTCGTGGACTACTAGGTTGTTCCATGTTAGTGTCCTTATCCTTCTCTTCTTCTGGAGGATTATTGTTCATAGATATATCCTGGTTAAAACAAAAAAAACAAAGAACATGATAAGATTTGTGGTCTGATTATGTCCCTAATGAAATCAAATTAACAACAAAATCTAATCTAGAGATTTCAACATCACCAAAATCAAATAAACAACGGATCTATGAGTTATGATGTGTAATGAATAAAACCAAATCATAAACAGAGCTAATCTACAGTCACAATACTGTTGAATCAATGATAAAACAGAATTAACCAACAAAACTTCGATTAATCGATTCAATTATCATTCAGAATACGAAAACTAACCTCTTTGATCTGAGATTCGGATTGAGAAATTTCCATATCACTAACCAAAAGACAGAATTTGGTGATTAGAGAGCCAACGACAACCTAAGAGATAAGAAAACGATGTTATCAATATAAAGCTTTAACGATATATATTTATCAAATAAAGAAAAGTTAAAAATTTCCTAACCCTAATTTGAATACAGAGGAATGAACAACAACAATTCACAAAGAACACAAGTTTTGAGAATTCTTTTCATATAAGAATAGAAAAAAAAAGATTTGAAGATTAATTTCAATTTTATTTTATTTACCTAAATCACAAAGGAGAAAGCTTCAAACTTTTTGCCTTTTTTTCCCAATTAATGCTAAAGAAATTGAATTCGCAGTTAAAAACAGAAATACCCAAATCTGGGAAATTTAAAGGAAAGAGATTTTATTTATTTATTGACCTAGTAGTAACGAATCAGAAGGAACACAGAAAAAAACAAAAACAAACCGAACTTAAACCAGGAAAATTCATTAATACAAAAATCTTTTACTTGCCAAATTAAAAAAAAAAAGGAAAGGTCGAGAAGAGATGAGTTTTTAAGGTTACCTTAAACGAACGGTTGAGATTCAAAGAATATTGTTTATATAAATTTATCTAAAATAATATCTTATCAAAAATGTGGAATTTGTAATTTGTAATTGAAAAAAAAAAGGACAAAGTTTTGTAACTGAAACTGAAACTGATTGATGAGCGGAAGAAGAAGAACTGAAGAAGAATCAAGATACCGTACAGTTCTTGGTTGATTTGACTATATTACCCTCACGTTTTCTGTTTATTTACGGTTCAATGCCATTTTTCTTCTTTCCTTCGTCGTCGTCTTTGGGAGGTTAGTTTCTCTCCGCGTCGGAAAAGTATTAAAGAGTTATGTTTGACCGTTTCTTTTTAGTTAAAACGCTGTCGTTTTTGTTGAAATCTCACTTTAAATATTGTTCTAGAATTTTACAACTATTTACTTTGAAATAGATCAGAAAATACTAAATTGATAAAAATAGTTAAATGAATAGACAAATTAAAGCATAACGTTCTTCACTCGTTTGTATATACAATCTCCCCACATGGGACTGTGTTTTTTTACTATTAAAGAAAAAAAAACTGAATGAAGATGCAAATTTAATGGTGACAAAAAAGAAGATCAGTTTTTGTTGGTGTACTTTGAATTGATCAGAGACCAGTCTTCTTCTTGCTTTTTTTGTTGCTGCTTCTGTTTTGTCTTCTTCTTGTTTCTTTCTTGGCTCTAAAAGCAACATTCCTTACCTGACAAAAAGAAAAACACACCAAAAAGCACAATTTTCCCAAAAATTAGAAGAAATATAAATGGTTTTGTAATAATTTGGTTCCGGAAAATTTTATATATTAGACTTTGTAACCTCGATTATCAAATCAGTAGAAGGGGAACAACAAGAATGAAAAGCAATCTTAACATTAAAACCAAAAAAAAAAAAGAATGAAAAGCAAAAAAATAAGGGTTAAACTTTTTTTTCTTGATAAACAAATGTAATAGAATTGTTGGATAAGATTAGCAAAAAGTAATGCAAGACCACATTCACCTAATCCTTCTCTTCTCTCAATTGTCTTTTAGGCTTATTGTTTGTTAATACAATTATAGTTGAGGTTTGGTTTTCCATAAATAGTGTCATTATCAGTGACATTAACTACCATTGTTGTGAAAAGCTTCCACAATCGTTTGATCTACGTATAGTAAACACCATCCATAATCTTCTTGATTACCTCTAAGCTCACATTCAATGAAATCTTGTGCATATATTACAATACACTATTACTAACACAACAAGTAAGGAGTTGTGTTCAATATTCACTGAACTATAGTCACAAAAAAAAAAACCAAGACGAGAAAAGAAAAAAACAAAAACACTTTAAAATATGAGCTAACAGTAAACATTCATATTTTAGCAAATGAAAATCAATTCTTAAATATTGATAAAAGAAATCATAAAAAAAAAACCCAAAGCTTCTCAAGCTCCTACATTAAGAATCTAAGATCTGTCAAGAAATCAATAAAGGCAATACTTTTTTTTTTTCAAAGAATAGTATCAATGAGTATTTGTATTAGCTTAGTACAATGTTGCGTGAATCAAAGAACAGTGGGAATAAAAAAATAGTATTAATCAGTATTTGTGTTAGCTTTGTACAATGTAGCGTGAATCAAAGAACAATGGGAATCAAAGAATAGTATCAATCATTATTTGTGTTAGATTAGTACAATGTAGATTGATTTTTGCTCTTTCTGAAGGCGTCTTCCATGTGGATAACCTCTACATGAAGGATGAAGGATGTTAACATCTGGCAGGCTCCTCCTGTGGGTCGCTATCTCAAGACTGTGCATGCACCTCAACGCGTGTGCTTACGAGAGGGGTTCCTCTGCAAGATGGGACCAGACTTCATCGACGGGTTGTTCGCAGGCAGCGGCCACAACCGAATAATATTCTTCCGGTAGATAATCATCCCCCTCGGCACTTGGCGTTTGTGCATATATTGATTAGTAATGTGTGTTATTAGAATGTGTGTTATTAGTAATGTGCGTTATTGGATCATACAATAAAGGCAATAAAGGCAATACTTTCAACGTGTTCGGGTGAAATATAGACGCAACATTCTCCTGCGAGTCCGTAATGTTGCCTAAACTCTTCAAGCGTCTGCAAGTCTTTGGAGCTTTACGCTTCTCATATCTTTTCTTTCTACATTGTAGTAGAAAATGTTACTAAAAGCGATCATAAACCTAAATCGCGTTGTGGATGACCTAGTGTAGTAAGAATTGACGTATCTTTGGCTTTTGATTATGGAAGACCAAATCGTGGACACGCATTGAAACTTCACTAGAGATTTTGTAGGCAATCTATTAAGTATAACAACTTCTAGATCAAGTGGGATTGAAACTAACTTAGTTTGGTTGCTACGAACACTGTCTTTCTCATAATTATCTTCTTTACGGTCTCCCTCCTTTCGTTTCATGGCCGCTAACAATGAAACCCTAAATTAAACTCGGAAATCAGAAGGATGATGCTTTATATATAAAAATTGCAATTATATTGTTGTTGTTAGCTCTTATTTGAATTATAAATAGAATTATGCAAATTTATTCAAATTTTTAAAAAATTTGTCATTAGATTATTTTAATTATTAAAACCATGAAAAAGCCTTAGCAAGAAGCACTAAGCACCAGGCCATCCAAATAAAACTCAATTTCTTGAGCTACAAGTAATTGGGTTTGATGAATGTCTGACCAGTGCATCACTGAGGGGTGAAAAAACTATTATTCTCATAGAATTTTTTTTACAATTCTTTTGACAAAATCAGTGGAGCTTCTACAGAAAATAAGTAGATCATCTACAAAACATAAGTGAATGTGTATTGAAGAAGCACAACCATGTTGGTGTTTCATTTCTAACAATATTCATCACATGAGATCTCAATAATTATTTGTAGGGATTATAATTAAAAAAAAGCCATGAGAGTGAACTTATAGGAAAACCTCTTTTCAATTAAGTCTAGAATGTTGTGATTGTGAACACAATTGTATATTTTTCCAATCAATTTAATAAAAACAGAGGAAGCAGAAGAAGAAACATTTCAAATTTTGAGCAAGGATTCTACATCCCGGCAAGGACTTGGATTAAATGATACTGCTCAGACATCAAAGTATCAAATCAACGTATATATTAATTAAATAAAAACCCTTACTTTGTATGTTCTTATCACATGATTAGATATGATTAGGCTTTTAATTAATTTTGTTTTGTATGGCTGGGCCTAACTTAATTGATTCCACTTGCATCAGAAAAGCCCATTGTACAGGGCCCAATTTTAAATATTTCTTTTTTTTGGTCTTCGTCTTGTCGAAACGTTTCAGTTTTCTCGATTTCAGAGCTTCTTTTTCGTCAATTCTGTTACACACCTCTCGTTGAAATTTTATAATCTCCAGTGGGAATCGCTCGAGAGAAGCTGAATCATGGAATTTCCATGGCGGAAATTTTGATTTTAGCCCTGAGATCGTTGAACAAGAGTCTTTGACTTCATCGATTCGCAATGGTAAAACCAAAATCCCTATTTCTCGAATTTGTGATTGTACGATTGCTAAAATGTTGGGTTAAGTGGCTGATTTTGTTTCTATGTATTCAATTTCGAAATCGAATTTAGTTACAGAGAAGAAGATCTAATTTGCTTTCATTTCAAATTTTGGTTTTTGTTTCTTCTTCTTCTTCTTCAGGGTTTTCGTTTGCTATTGTTGAAAGTTATAGCTGATGGTGCTAATATGAGTGAAAGTGGATTTAAAGTTGATCCTTCCCTTTTCCAGACTCTAAAGGATCATAACCAGCGTCTCACAAGTGAGCATTTCTTTTGATCTGCTTTTTAAAATGCTTGTGGCACAATTTGAAAAATTTGAAATTTGTGTATTGTTTGGTTGATTAATCACCCAGAGATAATCAGTCTAGATTATGATAACTTATTTGCTGGTTTAGACACACGTCCAACCCGCGTTCTATAAACATTCTTAACCTGAACATTCAAGTCGTTGAACTCTTTAACCACTACGTCCTCACCCTCATCCTCATCCTCATCATGAACATTCAACTCCTTATTAAACTCATCCTCATCCTGAACATTCAACTCCTTATCAAACTCATCATCCTCATCCTCATCATGAACATTCAACTCCTTATTAAACTCATCCTCATCCTGAACATTCAACTCCTTATCAAACTCATCCTCATCCTTATCTTCTGTTTCAGCTTTATCTACCTCAATGAATCCACGCCTCCAATCCAGCTCAGTCAAGAGGTATCCTCCCTTCACCAAGCGCCTCCAATCCACTTCATCATCTTCATCCTCTTCTTCATCAGCAAGAAAGCTGATTACTGTAGCCTCTTTTGAGTCTGTCACACTCAAAATTTCACGATAAGTTGGCGGAAAAGTAGCGGTGTACCTCTCACAAACAAAGAGAGCTGAAGTATCTGACTCCAACCGAGCAAAAGCAGTTTCAAACGATGGCACTGAAGCCAACATCCACAGTTGGAGTGCCATGGGAAAACCTTTCAGATCTTTCTTCTTACCAGGTATAAACTTTAGCTCGTTTACAGATTCTACGAGTAAGTCAAACGCCATTTTTCCCCAAAGATATGTATGCATTTTGTTTTTCCCTCTCTCCAAAAACTCTGACGAAAAGAAACTCTTCTTAAGGCTATACTTCAACAAAAATATTGTCTCTAGAAGAAGCAACATAGCCATCCTGACTTTGCTTTCACCATCTTCCAAACCACGTAATAGAGCTACCAAATCAGCCGGATTGTGACTTCCTTCTACTGTAGGCTAATTGATGTTTTCTTCGTCTTGAATATTATCTTCCGCATAGCAAGGAAGTCCCGTGACAAGATGGAATTGCCAAGAGGGAGAGGGATTGGGATTCTCGGCACAGTTGGTTCATTATCTTGTAGCTAGACAGATTACTACGACAAGGAAGGATGAGCTTTGGTTCTACTTTAACAATCAACCGATGCGATTCTCTTTACGTGAATTCCATCTTGTCACGGGACTTCCT